>CM059201.1:22634957-23029367 GCA_030323885.1 Branchipolynoe longqiensis | reverse complement strand
AATAATATCTAATGTATTTTTTCAGCTCGTGTGATTTGCAATCAGTCCATAAAATGTATTAAGATATGCCTTATTTGGCATTCGAATTAGCCATGCAAAGATATAGGCCCCTAAGGCTAAGCTGAATATGATAAATACAGAGTGGCAATGTATTGGTTTTTTTTTGTTTAGTTTTTAAAACTTTTCTTTCACAATACATAGTACTACTAATTCTAATTGTAATAGTAATACTATTGAGTGAGTTAACTTACCATAGTGACTTTCTGTCAAGGTAAATACACAGGCACAATGAAGGGGTGTCTGTCCCATGTCATTTTGTTGAAGAGGGTCGGCACCTTCCTTTAATAGATACCTGCAAATGAATTCAATAGGACTGTGTACCGATTCTGGAATTTTCGGGTAAAGAAAACATTTCATTTGACGATCGAAGATAGGAAAAAACAAACACTTCTAAAGTAACGGTGTCATGGTGAAGAAACTTCGAATAATACGCAGTTTAAAATATAATTGTCCTTTCAAAAATACGAATTGTGGTTCTATAAATATGCTAGTATGGTTTGGATTTTTAATTTTGGGATAAAAGGGGAGGGGGACTTTTGAGAGAATGAATGTGCGTAAATACCTGAAAATGAAATACATGATCAATATTTGAACTATTTGTCAAGAATGACAAGATTGACAGCTACTGCTAAACCATTTATCTTAACCGTAATTAATTCGTTTAAATCTACATCAGCCTATCTCAGGGGTGAATACATTACTATCCAAGGTTCCAAGGTTGCAACATTGCAACAGAAACATACCAAACAACATGATCCTGGCCTGCCTGACAGACCAAATGTAACAAGGAATCCCCTTTCTCATAAATTAACTCATCCAGTGACACGGAATGACGGTGTTTTCGGAGATAGGACTTCAATCGGTTAAAATCATCCTTATCCACGTATTTCTTGAGTTTCTTTTTAATATGTCTGGTCGTCATTGTCGATACATATAAGTGAATTGAAGTTGAAGACGTTCAAATAAATCAATGTTATGTATCGCCTGGCATTTTAAATGTAGATGTCCATCTCGTTGACGTTTGTGTATTTAAACAACAGCCACTAAACATGGGCGCTGACATGTTGAAAATATCCGAATGAGTAGTGCTGCCACCTAGTGACGCTTCAAAGTGTGCGTTTATATCGTTAGGTGGCCACACTGTATTCATCGCTCCAAACGAAAAAGCGCCGACAATGGTAGGATTTATAGTTAGTTTCCCAATGTTGTTGTCACTATTTTAGTTATATCTGTCCTCAGATTAACTCTACCTTGTTTCCTTGCAGTTGTTCTATTCGTTTTTCAAGTCCCTTGTTGGAAAAGACGTGGTCGTTGAGCTTAAAAATGACTTGAGGTAAGTTAAGCGTGCCGGATGAGCGATAATAAGCTAAACTGGCTCTTTACTTCAGTCAGTTTGGAGCAATTATTATTTTACTAGTTGTCATTTCTTTGTACTTGCAACCGGCCAATTGTCCGCTTTCATGCGTTTTCACACAGTCAATCTCTATTTTAAGTATTATAGTGCTAGATGAGGTGAGGGTCGACCCTTTTTTAATTTATAAAAACGAGAAAAAGATGTTTCAACTATATAAAACAAGCTGTGGAGGGCCTACTAACTTTAAACTTAGTCTTAGATACAGACTTGGAGGGAAAAAAAACACCCCAGATAGCCCAACAAAACAAATGTATTCTGTTAAAATACATCAAACCCTTTAATTTGACATATAGATTAACTGTGAAACCGCATGAAAGCGGACAATTGACTTAGCAGAAGCAAAGTTATTACAGTTTATGGGTCAGGAATACTAGATAAAAGATCACCCCGTTACACCGGTGTGATATTGGGTGATGGTGCTGGCGGCCTGATTTCCCAGTTGAGCAGCACTATAAAGTCGCCATGAGTATGCACTGTCACAAGTCGGTACCCGTCCTGATATGACCTTATCTGTTGCCAGGGCGTAAAACTCCAGCAACCAATCAACCTAGTCTCGCAGCACTTCCATAGACAGGGCTGTTAATCTGCTCTATAGACAAACAATTGGATTTCTAGGTTATGGACATAATCACACCAATCTCCCATCTATGAAACTTGATATATTCTTCACACACTCACGTTTCATAGTCTGCTACTTTTGGAATGTAGAGAATCCAATGGCTGCCATTGTGGTATGGTATCATTCTGTTTCAGTTCAGCAATGATATGCCAATATAGAGACGTTCTCCCCTGTGTACTTTACATGATGTTTTTGTTAATTCAGTATATGTGGAACCCTGCACTCCGTGGACCAGTTCCTGAACATCAAATTGACCGACATCAGTGTGACCGACCCTGAGAAGTACCCACACATGGTAGGGAAACTCAACACACTTCATACTTCTGCCATTTCTTTAGGAAGCTGCATTTGCCAAGCCTCTGTACTATTAGGAATCCCAAGTGATTTTCAAAGATAGGTTTTGAGCTTAATTTAATGGATTTCGCCTGTTAGTATATTGAATTCGAAATTAAATGACACTTCATTTGTGAAAATCGCTCTAATATTAAAGAAGATATGGACTTTTTTAGGTTGTTACTTCATTGGTCACATCCAAAACTAAAAAGATAGCATTTTTGATGACCCCAAGAATTAAAAGTAACCACCCTATGAGACTTCCTGTGTTTTTTCCTTCATATCCATGGCCTATACAATGAGAATAAAAAGATCCATAGGTCTGATGTGGTTACATTTCAAGATATACATCTTCAAAAATGTGTGAAATAACTATTTCCTTAATTTTACCAATTTCCAAATTTCGCTTTGGACCACTTTTGGTGGCTGGCTTGTGGAAAATATTGGCTCCCATATTAAATTATTCTGATTTATCCCTAACCTACTGATGAGACTTGTCACTGCTATTTTTTTCCAGGAGCACATATGCTTGGGAAAAGCTTTAAAAAATAAGTTTAGAATGGTCCAAAGCTCAATTTGACAAGTGGTTTTATTATCATGCTGTCGGTCGCGATGCGACAAAGACTGCTTTCATTACTTGACTGCTGCTCTCCATTTAGCTCTCTGCTGTGAGAGTTGCGTCCATGAGTCGGTCTTAATGTCTCAGCTTCAGGTTTCTCTTGATGGTATCTTTGAATCGGAGACGGGGGCGCCCTCTCTTTCTGTAGCCAGAAGACAGTTGAGAATAGAGGATCTGCTTTGGTAGCCTGTCTGATGACATCCTCATGAGGTGTCCAGTCCACCGGAGATTCTTTTTGATCAGAAGATCTTCCATAGAGGGCAGGCCCATCTGTTCGAGTATTTCCTTATTCGTCACATTGTCCTTCCAGGTTAGCCTTATGATTGAACGCAGATGTCGCATCATGAAGGCATCCAGCTTTTTCACCTGCTGTCTGTACACTGTCCAGGCCTCGGCTCCGTATAGTAGGGACATTTCATGAAAGCTGCATGCAAAAGTGTTGAAGTGCTGCTGGCTTTTGCAAGTTACCAGCGGCACTCTCTCGGGGAGCAAATAGAGGGTTTCACACCGGCAAGAACATGTCAAGACAGGCGCAAAACTATTTGTCCCTGCAGTGGCTGGTCGGGAGATGTTGGGAGTTCCATACATCAACCGCCCTTAATGCTGCCACAGTGACATGGTTTTCTGTTTAGGGTTTGCTCCCTTAGCCTTCGGTTCTGTCAAGGACCTGTACCACAAGGCAGTGGTTTAGAACTCTGCAAGGCAGGGGCGTCAAACTCCCTGAGGTATTGCTAAACAAGTGGTAATATCTGATCAAAGGAAATGCCAAACTTTGAGCAGGCTTAAAATGGTACAGAAAAGCACCCGTACAAGATAATTGCATGACATTTTCAGGCTATACTATCTTCAATATGCTCTTTCTGTTTACATTATATCCAATACAATTTGATAGATGTGAATGTTTAAAAAAAATAATGTTTTCACACCCTGTGTGTGGGGGGGGGGGGGTGTTTATGGAGCAGTCGGCCTTACACTAATTAATACTAGACAACACTGGCACATTGCATAACAACTTTAGCCTTCTATTATTAAGTAGAGCCAACATTTATTTTGTCTCACATTCACGCCTTCATGCCATGCATAGATAAGAATCATGATAAACTTCTTTTTTTTTTTATAGAAAAAATATCTTTATTTTCATGTAAAAAAACTTATCCATTATTCGGTTCAGAAACGGTGGTTAATTGAAAATTTAAATTTAGCTGATCAAAGTCATATCATAATGTGGATGGTACTATTAGAAAGAAGAAATATAAAGCTTTATTTTGCTTTAGATTTTATTTCAATTGGTGAACAACCTAGAACACACCAACGGATTGAAAATGATGAATTTTAAGGCTCCACACACAGATTATTGGTGGATTGGCAAGGCACTTGGGATACCTAGTACTATATTATGACTCAACGCACATGACATTTAAAGTCGCATAGTCCGGTGCTTTTGAGTTTCTGCCATTAAAAAAAGAGATAAATACATTAGGTTAATCGTTATGATCTACCTTACTTTAGTTTGAAGTAACCTTTATTACAAATGGCTAACTTTGTAGATATTCGAGGTGAAAATATGCCACATAGAAATTTATACACCATTCATTTCAGCAGTACATTCAACACAATTGACTTAGTCCTCCCTTCTGTGCAGCAGCACATGATTAATAAGTGCATTAGTATCTAAATCTAAGGTGAGTGCTTTGGGGTTTTAAAATGTGCTTTTATCAGACCACGCAGCTTTAACTGCGGGAGGAGTGGGGGGGGGGGGGGGGGGGAAGAAGGAATCAACATTGTTGTGCCAAGACAGTGCATTTTCTTTAATTACGTGTTCTCACCATTCTTATAGAAGCCTAGTCAGTTAGTTGGTTTTAATGGGAAGTAGATCAAGCAGCTTAAGCTCTGCTAGTAGAGTTTAATTAGAGGACTCATCATGCACATACATGCAATCTCATCAATCATGTTATTAATAATCATTGGTATGGGAACCAATCCTTTTATTTTTCCTACAATAGATCCGACATTTTCGCGAATTCTGATTGTCACAAGTGGCCACATCTAAAATCAAATTGTCTCCATACCCTTATATAATCATCTGACCATGTCTTGGGACTGACCTACGCCATTCATGCTTGACGGCTCCACTCCTACATACTCACCTGACCGCATCGTTTGACTGTGGCCTAAGCCTTTTAGACTTGAACTCGGACATGGTCAGCTGACATTGTAAAGGCGTGGTAATTTGATTCTCGAACAACTTTCTTCACCACCGGACGTGATGGCCGAATTGGTAGAGTGCAGCCTTCCCGTCTGGAAGGTTGGGAGTTCTATTACCGGTCGAGTCAAACCAATAACTTACCAAATTGATACTTGTCATTTCCTAGCCTGTCGCTCAGCATTAATAAGATCGGGAAGGGACTAGTTAGCTCAGTGTCAGGATAATGTGACTTGAGTGAGATATCGGATCATGGTGCTGGTGGCCTGATTTCCCAGTGGGGCAGCACTATAAAGTCGCCATGAATGCACAGTCACAAGTCGGTACCCGTCCTGATACGTTGCCAGGATGTAAAACTCCAACCAACCTTCTTTCTTTCTTTCATCTGTTTCTGGTGCAGATGTCCGTCAAGAACTGCTTCATCCGGGGCTCCGTGGTGCGTTACGTGCAGCTTCCGGCGGACGAGTGCGACACCCAACTGCTGCAGGACGCGGCCCGTAAGGAGGCAGCGCAGAGCAAGCAGCGATGATCCACAGACTCTATAAGACTAACATTCTCCTACATGCTGAGAGCGGCGTGAGTCTCCCATAAAGCGGTCTGCAGGCTTAAAAATTCGACTGAAAGGATCGTGAATGTGCTGCCAACCACCGCAAAGCTCTTTAAAGATTTTGTATTTGTTTTAAATGTTCACCAAGATTTGATTGGTCAGATTAACATATTCTCAGCATCGAAGTGCTAAGTCTTGGTAGTCCATATGATGATTTTATGGTGTTATTAGGGGTGGGGGTATCTATGCTGATTTAATTGGTTATTTGTTTAGAAATGGGGGTACATTTTCTATGTAAGCGAGTTAGATGGTAGGGAAGATATGCGTCTCTGGCTACCCTCACCATTTCAGTAGGGTGTGTTAAAATGAATTGGCTGCCATGGTATATCGTTGTGTATGGATGTGATATGGGGGGGGGGGGGGCAGCTTCGAGGGGGAAAATGAGGTGTTGTTAATGTTTTATTAGATTAATGATGGGGAGGGGGATGGCAGAGAAGCTTTTATGGGAACCTGACTTTATATATTACTAGTTGGACCGAATACCAATGAATGATACTTACTTCACCGGCAGCATTATAACGATTCCATGAGAGCTAAAATCGATACTCCAGAATTGGGGACGTCGGAAGATTAATGAGAGGTAATGCTGGATGAATTGACATGCTCTCCGATGTCCAGTTGAGTCATGGGTTGAAGGGGAGTGATGGTCATGAGTTCCTGCTTTGACAGGCACTCTCAGGTCATCACCAAACCACGCCACTCCTTGGCTCAGTGATGTAGCTTCCTGGTCTGATGTGATTTCCATTTTCTTCTCGTTCATTCATCTTTGGTTTAGCGGAACCGTTCATTCACACACGACGATCATTTTGTTTGGGTTCGCATCGCATACCATAAATCATATTTGGCTGTTTAATCAGTAATATTTAGAAGCAAAATTTCCTAAACAGAATATTCATGGACTCAGTAGATTGGCTTAGAGAAGTGTTACTACATTTTATTGGTAGAGTAACCTCATCTTATTATGTGTAATTCATAACAAGGAAACTAGGACCTGGGACAAATTAATATTTATTTCCAATGGGAAACGTTTGCACAAACGTACGAGGTCAAGGTTAAATCGACAGTAGTTTTTTTTACATGTCGATATGTGTCGTTCTTAGAAACTTTACCACATATTTGGCTTCCATGTTACATGCTTAATGATTTTGCCCTTTTTTTTGGGGGGGGGGGGGGATAGTAAGTCAAACAGTTATTGGTGACTGTGTATTAAATATGTTAGCAATGCTACATGTATTTAAGTTATCCCACAAAATATTTCCAAAATAGGCTTATGTTTTTTGTGCTAAAGTAAAATTGCATATAGACACCTTGCATCTACCCTACATTTTTGTCATCTTTTTTCTAGTAAGTTAATTAATCAATAAAAATCTTGTTTGAATATGTTGTGTGTGTTAAAATGATGTTATGGATGGATGTTATACAATTAATTTAGTGGCTTTCTTAATTTGTGTAAGATCAAAATTAAAAAGTGAAAAAACTTATTTCAACTCTAGACAGCACTATACTTCTGCCTGGAATATTCATCAGATAAGTCACTTAATTATTTAGACCATTACAAATATCTAGGCCATGAGTTGGGACAGCCAACTATATATACTACAACCTATGTATAAATAAAAATTATCCAGAAAGTAAACCACAAACTGTGGCTATTTGCAAAGCTAAGACTACATGACACAAGAAATGTCAATAAAAATCTTCAAGGGCATGGTGCTCCCCTATTTTGACTATGGAGATGTGAACTACATGGGTGTGAGAAAAGAACTACTTTAAAAAAACTGCAAATACTGCAGAACAGAGCCCTAAAAATCTGTCTAAGAGTAGACAAGATGCACCCCACCTATGAGATACACAAAAGAACCAAAGTGAAATTACTAGAAAATAGGAGAATAATTCATTTGAAAAGATTAGCATATAGATATAGTCATAACAAACTCAACGAAACCACAAAGGGCTACTATAGCAAATAATGCGCCACTACTGAAGCAGACCAGAAGCCAAATAAAAGCTCATGAGAAGCATGTTGGAAATGGGTGCCAAGGTGTGGAATGCCCAAACGGTAAAGGAATGACAAATTCCTGACCTAAAAACTAACAAAAAATATCTGCAAATTAGGCTAGGAAACTGCACTGCAAAGGGGCATGTGATATGTCATGGCCCACCAGCGGGACACCCAATGAAAGGTAACCATGCCAAGAGTAGCCAGATAACACACCACACAGCTACGTACAAGCCTATGATATGTAAATAGGAGTAGGCTAGTCTAGTAATAAGAGTAGAACAAAATAAAATAAGAAAATTTAAAAAAAACTAACATAGGCTACTAACCATACCAACCAATGGTCTATCTGCTACTGAAATGCAGGCAATCAAATAATCAGCTACTGTGTGGTAAGATAACACAAACACTACAACTGGCCAGCATTGAAAACAAGCCTGGGTACCTGGGCTTATATGCTATGGACTATAAATACAGACTCAATAAAAATTCTTTAGATTTTTTTTTTTAACTTGACATTTTCCTTTCAGTAAAATTTAGTGCCGTACATAGGAGAGGGAAATGACCAATGCGCAAGAAAAAAAACCTCGGAAATTTCTCATGCCAGATATTAAGCTTCATCAAAATTGGTTAGGGAAACTTGCGTATGTTGAGTGTAAAAAATATGGAAATGTTAGTATCCCAATAATCTTTTTTTTAAAGTCAATATACCTAGCACCAATGCATGACCTGTATTAGATCAGTGACGGCTTTTGAAGTGCCTGGTGACATCACTCTCACAGCAGAGAGCTAAATGGAGAGCGGCAGTCAAGTAATGAAAGCAGTCTTTGTCGCATCGCGACTGACAGCATGATGATGATGATGATTAGATCAGCGATGGCTTTTGAAGTGCCTGGTTTGCGACATACCGTTAACCGTGAGCACAATGGAGTCATGGTGCCCAGTCTTCTCATAATTAAAACACAAAGTTACAATACGCAATGGTTTTGTAATGACTGGTCATAATAATGGAAAGTATGGTGTGGAATTTTCCACTATTCTGACAGTTATAACACTAGGTGGGGGGGGGGGGGGGGGGTGAAGAGCTCTGCGTTTTCGCCTAAATCAATCTCATGCTTTTTGTTTTGGCTTTACATCCTAACAGCATATAAGATCATATACCGCGCGCGGTGGCCGAATCGGTAGAGCACAGGCCTAGCATGCAGAAGATCACGAGTTCGGTTCCCGGTCGAGTCAAACCAATGACTTTAAAATTGATACTTGTCGCTTCCTAGCCTGGTGCTTGGCATTATTAGGATAGGGCAAGGACCGGTTCGCTCGGTGTCAGGATAATGTGACTGAGTGGGATATCAGGTCATGGTGCCAGTGATCTGATTTCCCCATGGGGCAGCACTATAAAATCACCATGAGCACATACTGTCACAAGTCGGGTACCCGTCCTGATATGACCTTAAAACAAACAAAAGATCACATCACTTCAGTCCAGCCTTTGCATACGAAATTTTGAGAAACTGCTGCCATGTCTTCATGGCATTTTGTGATCAGAAATCGCTCAATCTTTATTAGGTTGAAGATGATAATCTACTTTAGATCAGTCTGAAGTCATCTATTTTCAAGTGATTAACTTGAAAGAAATTTGAAATAAAGACGTGCAAGAAAAAAGCAGTACATAGTTCTATAACATACTCCTATGCAGCAATGTTTAATAAAACATTGGATCCATATCTAACGTGACTATCTAGGAACCTTTTTTGGTTTTGAATATTTGATACGTTCATCGGAGTATGAAAATTTAATATCATCCTTCTTAGCAAACCAATAAAGAAAAACGGAAAATAACTACGGTTTAAAGAAAACGCATTTATTCATTGTAAGTCTCGTACACACCAAAGGCGAAAGATGCTTTAGTCCAGAACAACATTATTTTATTCTTCTCATTTCCCTTCTACTCTACTTAGACCAGACTGGATATCCTGTAATCGAATGCCATTGGAGAGTTCCAACCTGACAAACCTTCCGGTTTATTGCCAGCTTTTCATAATAATGACTAACGATTGACCTCTGGCCCGCCACATTTAGGCAAGGAGCGACACTACACGGTGCTGCCGCCTAGCATATAAGGCGCTGGTTTGCAGAGCTGCCGCCTAGCGTCAGTTGACACTATCCGGCGCTGCTGCCTCGCTACAATGGATACGCTGCAGCTATACTACACGGTGCTGCCGCTTAGCGTCAGACGCGCACACTAAAGGTGGGGGCCTAAGAGTGGTGCAGGATGACGAGTCTGGATGACTGAACCCTGCCGGTTCGGCTCTGGGGCGTGGAACCAATGAAATCTGTCAGCTAACCATCACATGACCTACTCCACGGACCAATTGGAGCCAGATTAAAGGCCAAGCCACCCGATGACAATGCACACTAAAGAAACAGCTACACTTAGTTACACACCCGCCATCTAGTGGCATTAAGAAATGTCAATACATTTCAACAGGCACCATGAAGCTAGTCGGGCGTGGTGAACTGTCCCCCATCCAACCTTTCACACAATGAGTGCTCCACGCCAGCCGGTACCGGTGGACTCATGGTGAGGGTGACTACTTGCGCAGGCGCTCACTGAAGAATTCCTCCAGGGAGTCGGTGTTCCAGTTGTCGATGGCGAGCGTCTCGACTACCTGACGGTTGTCGTCGAGCAGTTTAATGACAGGGTCGGCGCCCCGCATGTAGCGCACCGTTAGCCCAGGGAACTGCTGCAGCTTGTCGCCCTTCACAAAGGCTGCGCCCAGGGAAACAAGTGATAAGTCTCCATTACTAGATGCATAGTTTTATTTATCCGATGAAAGCTTAAAACTGTCGAAACCAAAGCACTTGCCTAAACTTGATTCTACATAGCGAACTTAGATACTGTTTCAATCAAGCACCCGCTTCTCGTGTGGCAGGTTATGCGAGTTGAACCCCGGCTTAGCCAAAACCATGCATGTAAATTTTTTTTTTTTAATTTGCTACCTAGCCTGGCGCTCAGCATTACTATGACAAGACAAGGATTGAGGAAGACCAATTGTCCCCGATTAAATTTCCCCTGCATGATCAACGAATGTAACATACAAAATTTAATAAGCAGTTTTATCGCTTTAATATGGGGCTTAAAAACCATCAGTCCTGTGGAATTAACATTGATATTGCCCAAAACACACTACAGACATCAAGTCACTAATAGGTCTCCAGGCGTTTCTACTTTACATCGACTGTGTCAAAAAACACACCAAAAACCATCGGACCTCCAGCCCCATAGCAGACACCAACTGCTTAATCGTTGCTATCTACATGTTTAAACAAATGAAATCATTCTCAAAAACAGCGGACCATTTAATAAATTAGATTATTTTAGTTCCATTAAAAAAAATTGATTGAAGTATTGATTACACTATTCATTTGGCAATATTTAAAATGAATTGCTACACTTACCTTGGACTTGTGGATACCTCCCCAATTTTCATCCGCACACCGTTAGTTCAGCAAAGGGGAACAGCTGAAACAAAGCCCACATGATTATAAATCAACCGTGAGGCCACAGAGAAATAGAGCGTAAATCAATGGCTATGTGGGCGATAAAACTGGAAGGGAGCTAGGATAGTGCTAAGAGAATAGTGTATAAAATCTGCCGTCCGATATTTTCCAGGATTCCATGCCTAGGAAAGAATTCCCACAACTCAGTATATATATATAGGGAAGAATAGCGCCCACCAGCTGCAACCCAACTACGTTGTAAAGTATTCCGATTTACAGCATCGGGGGAATGCAAATGTTATATTACTGATCAGGTGTACGTGACCAAGCGCATGTATGTATGTAAGTGCTGGTCGTGCCTGAGTGGGATGTAAATAGACAGTGGTGCTGGCAGGGCTGGGTGTAAGGGCACTCAGGGCCTACCCGCTCCCCCTCTACTGGGTAGAATCACCACACGCAGGGTCAAAGTTGGTGGTGGCCATGGGGGCCATACTGCTTGGTGGTGGTGGGCAGACCACTGGTAGCCATGGGGACCAGGAAAGCTGGATCCCTATTGGTAGGGCCAAGAATGCTTGTTTCCCATTGGGGGAAAGGTGTGGGGTGATACTCTACAATGAACCCATGTAACCATATAAATAATAAACCAGAGGGCTTGACTCTATCTTCCTTTACACTTTATACTCTTCCTTTCTCTTTGTCTGTATTGATTTCACTATAGCCTGCCTACACAACCACAAATTCGAGCTTGAGCCATTTTACAACTGAATGGCTGTCACCAACCTGAAGCAAGGCTAAATGCTTCGTTTTCGAACTTTGTGTTGATATTAGGAAGGAAAAAAACATACAGTTTAGTTACATTGTATCTTCATCGGGACGATTTTATATCCTAGATATTTGAGAAATGACCCAAATCGCAGATTTACAAAATATCACGGATATCTTTCAGCCCTGACTTAAAGCAAGTTCAAGCTACACAATCAGTTGGGTTTAAAATTGTTTTCATATTTTTGTCAATGGTTTTGAGTGTCTGCCATATTTTGAGATAAATATATTATACCGAAATGTTATTGTCATCATCATGAATGTATAATGGCATGACATTGCACGATTAAAAAAGTCAACGAAATATTAAGTAATAATATAGCCAACGTATTTACATTTATTCCCCGTGAAATAACTGGATCCTGAATATTCATCTTAGATTCTGGTGATCTTATGAAAAATGTATTGCTGTATGGAAGGTTTGTTCGTTGTTTTACGTCCTAGCAACATCTAAGGTCATATCAGGATGGGTACTGACAAGTATCAATTTTAAGGTCATTGGTTTGACTCGACCGGGAACCGAACTCCCGACCGATTAGGCCATCGCTTGGTCTATATATGGTAGGAATATGTCTATTTTAATAGAACATGTGACAGCTGCAAGTCGTACGTCCATGATGTCCAGTATTTCCATGCGCACACCAAATTAAATGGTTTCACTTCACATAGCTCCAAAGTTAGCTTTTTATAGTAAAAGTAACCCCAGACCAAAAAAATTTATATTATAACAATCAACCTAATATACTGGTCAAACTAGGGCACAAACTCAAAACCATTGGATTGTCCAATTTGCCGGTAACATGCATAATTCAAAGCCTTGACCACAGGCCCCAGTGATTCGAGATTTGAAAAGCCATCCCACCATCTCATCTATCCACCTTAGTTAATGGGGCTGAGAGTTAGATGGTCCATATCCTGTAATGTCTGATGTGCTTCGAGAGTATAACCGTGATCTGCCCATAGCGGCGGTCTCCTGTCTTCAAGTTCAAGAACAATATTTAATGACAAACTAATTAATAAATATAATTACTTAGATTATATATCTATTCACTGCAACCCTCAAATAAGTAATATTAATAGTTAGGCTTAATTAACTCTTCTGGATTGTACTATCATAGAAGATGGAATAGAATAATCAAGCTCATAGGTCATCTGTAGTGACTGACTAAAGCTTGTCGAATGTCTTAGCTAATGATAGAAACATCAATGGTTGCTGTGAAATTTATTAAGCCTGATTAATAAATTTATTGGCCCAATAAATTGAATTTGAATTATGCAACTTTAATGCAATACAGCTGAAACTTGAGAGTAGAGACACACTGAGCGGACAGCCTCACCGTTTTGTCCGACTCGCCATCGTCCTGGTCGGGGTGGCAGCAGGCGTTGCAGGAGTCGGCCAGTTGCGATAGGTTGAACTGGTCGAGCTGTTTGCAGGAGGTGCACACCAGACTGGGAGAGAAGCCCATGTGCTTGCAAACTGTAGCATCAAGCACATCGCCCCGGGCCACCGTCACCTGCCGGATACAACACAAGGAGCGTCAGGTCAAAGTAGTCAAGGCGGCCACACACTATGCAGGGGCCTAGCTTCCAGATAAGCAGATATTCAGTCGCGTACTACTTGAGATAACAAATGTATATTCTTAAAATATATTAAAATATGTTTTATAGCATTTTATTCCATCTGCGCACCAGCTGAAAATCCCAAGCTAGGCTCCTGCTAGATCACGATGAAAGTGACTGCAGAGGGAGGGGGGGGGGGAGAAGAAGTAGAAATTGACGGTTAGATGGACGATAATACAATCACAAGTACACTGGAACGCTCTTAATTACAAATTACTCAAACTCGCGGAATCCTACGAAATTGCAGAATCCCGGAGATCTGTCATCCCTGCTATAAATAACCAACCTATGACTGCAGTCTGACACTCTCCTGTAGACTGTCAACCTTATACTAATCATGGCAGTACATGTAGCAGTCCAATACTACGTACGTATGTATGTATGTATGTATGTATGTATGTATGTATGTATGTATGTATGTATGTATGTATGTATGTATGTATGTATGTATGTATGTATGTATGTATGTATGTATGTATGTATGTATGTATGTATGTATACATGTATGTTCTCTGAAGCTGGGTACCACTTTTGTGACATGGAAGCAAAACCGGAAAGCATGCCAAATAATAGAAGCAAAACCTGAAAGCATGCCAAATAATAGCAGCAAACATTCTGAATAATATCAGAATCCATAATCATATGAAGCTTTACATGCTTTGCATGCATCAGGGTTGACAAAAAAGAAATTCCACTTGTTGATTTTGATCTTATAATGAATAGCAATAGGAAAATATGTCCTATGTAACATGGAAATTAAACACACAAAATTGACACATCTAGAACATCATTTTTAACCTACACAGCACATTCAAACTAACTTTCTTCGATTACAGTTAAGCAAACAAAAGGATGTCTTACAAGAAAAACATTGAAATAAAGTTGTGTAAATTTTAGTGTAAATTCCACTTTAGCACAAAATCATGTAAACATATTTGTTATATGCTTTGTTGTGTAGATTAAATACATATAGTATTGCTAACATGTTTAATAACAAAAGGCAACAATACTTATTTGCTATTAAAAAAAGAAACCTTAATATGTCCAAAGTAACGTGGATACCAAATATGTGGTACCCAGTTTCAGAGAATGACCCATCTATGTATGCGTGTGTGGAGGTGATTATTCTTGTCAAGTAACAGGATAAAAATGGCCAACAAGAAGCCAACACTCAGGCCCAAGTCAGCCAAGACAAGTTACTGTGCCAGAAGACGACGGCGAGGCGAGAAACCCCTTATAACAAAACTTGTTAACCAAAAAAAAACACATTAATCAATTGTTCTCCCAATCCCGGACAACTGATCTAGTTTGATACCAGGGACGACAGATAATATCGATGTTAAATTATTCTGTTAAATAAATTAATGTTTGATATTATTTTTAAAATAAAACCTATTTGCCATAATTTGGCTTGGCTAAATAATCGAATGGGGGGGGGGGCGTGGCAGTGGATACACACACCAAAGATTGAGTACATGGATTGACTACATAATCTACATGGATAAAATCACAAGAAACGGTGCCAAAGGCAAAGCATGGGCAACGCCGACACTCAACAATCATATCATGATTGATCATCGGATGTGAGTCAAACTGTTACACCGGCTCAGTCTGCCATCACTCGGTCTAGGTACATAAATATCCCGCTTGGGGCGCTGCGGTATAGCTGTCTCCAGTACAGCAGCTGAACTCTGTGACCAGGGCTGCATTCAGGGTCCGTCTCGGAGGCGCCTCGGCGACGGGCCTGACGTCATGCTAGGCTGAACGGATTCAGCTGTTGGCCGCCTCGAAAATGGCAGTCTCCATAGGCGACGGCCATTTGCAATGGTAAAGCTGTGCTGTCATTGGCTGAAAGCACTGAATGCGGCAGCCATTTTCGAGACGCTTTTCATCTCCAGTCTGAAAAGGGAGGCGTCGCCGAGACGCACCCTGAACACAAATAGACCAAAAAGCATCGCCGAGACGTCTCCACGGCGCCTCTGAGACGGACCCTGAGACGCGGCGCTGGTTTCTCTATGCCTATATTCAGAGGTGCTCTGTAAAACCATTCACAAATACTATGCAAATGGGTTGCCATACTGTATGGCAAGCCAATTGCATACAGGATGTTATCAGAATTGACCAATTACAACCTTGTTTACATCTGTGAAAATTTCTAGTGCATTAGGGGATACCTCTCATGGTTTTACAAGCTGTTGAAGTCAACCACTGTTGAAAAAGTCATCAAACAGATAAGTAACATTTGAAAATCAATCTAGTAGTCCTACAATCCTCAATATTTAGTTGGTCACAACTTATTAGCTATAATGAAATAGGACAAAATGTTGATTTCTAGGAAAACTAAATCGTAGATAACATTGGAACGACTAATCATATTTACTTGAATTAAAAAACCCTATAATCTATTCTGCGAGCTCAGTCTGTCTAACGATTTGCAGTACTGTGCAACAATTTTACAATTTTCATGTGATGACTGATGACAGTCACAGTGATGTGCCTACACTCGCGACTCGCTGACTCAGCAAGCAGAGTAAAACCACAGAATTATAAGTATAACAATACTTGTTGCTTCCATTCCAAGTTCATTGTATTTGGAAATACCAAGATACGGCAAAGACCACCTCAGTGGTATGCTAACAGCAAACATTGAAACAACGCGAACAGTTTAACTTGATGGCCACTGACAACATGCCACGTATCTCAACATTCAGTCAGTCATTGAATCCACGTAATATCCGTGACACTGACAGTGACACTGTCACTGATATCTGAGTCTGACTGAGGTATGGAAATGCACACCAATGAATACAAACTGAGATTACAACAAAACAACATATTTATACGTTGGGTTGTTCTGAAATGCAACCATGCTCGCCGCGACTATAACAAATATTCAAGGAAAGGGGTGAGAAACTTACCATAAATAAGAGGAGCAGGGCAATCAGCCCATACAGGTCCGACATCTTGCCGGCTACCCGAAGTGCGGAGTTGTAATATTGTGTTTTATCCAAAGAAACTATATTCATTATTTAATTTAAATATTATAACTTCCCGAAGTTGCTTATATCTCGGTGTATTTGACCAGATGGCATTTAATATACATTAGTGGACATTGATCAATCCAATCACAACCGAGTGTACTATATTCTTCCCGGAAGTAAATACACGGGCGCCATGATGCGGCTTGAACTGAAACTACACATTTCCGAGTAAAATCAGAATGACAACTAAACATTTATCGAAATTTCTCTGATATTTCACATTTATCTGTTATTTATACATAATTACACGAAGAGGAATTAACCAATCACGCTGATGGGGAAGGTAAGGTGGATTCCTGGCAATCGAACATGTTATTAATCTCCCAACCATGTTCGCACCTGCCCATATTTTCCTAGGCTAGGGCTAGGTTCTCATTAACGTTGACGAATAATTTTGTTTGTTCTGACTGAGCCAAAAACACGAGTTTCATGTCATATTCTTAGTTATAATTATTAGTTTTCTACGTGTAATTACATGTATCCAAAATGTACATTTAGTTGACGCTATCTGATAGGTTTTTAAAACTATTGACTGTGACTGTCTCACTCTCAGTGTGTGTGTTGTGTAACCATGATTCTCACAATCTCACTCTCAGATGATCATGACAATGATTCTGATGTGATGAGACAGTGCCAGTGATGATGAGTCCTTCTCCTACTTACTAAACTTAGCTACTAGTCACTAGACCTGTAGTCTGTACTACTACCACTAATCAGTAGTAGTACTAGTGATACAAGTACTACTACTGGAGATCCTAGCTTAGTAGCTAGAGCAACTGTAGTCTGTAGAATATTCATAATATACATAATATACATCCCACGGTGGATCAAGGCCTGAGCTAGGTTAATATGAATATGCATTCGAAGGACTCAAATCTCAGTACTCAGACATTGGACGGATAAAACCAAAATGTGTTTTGGATGACCAGCTTTGAAGCTTTATCCATGTTTAGTGGTAAAAGCTGAAATTCAAGCATATTTTAACATATGAGCAGGATATTTAGAGTTGTGCTATATATAACATCACATAGAACGTGTAATTTAATAATATGGATTTATATTAAATACATAAGGATACGTTCAAGTGGCAATGAAACTTACCCTCAGATAAAACCGATATCGGCCTGATTTTTGTTCTATGAATAAAAATGGTATCGTTTATATTTTGCATTGTATTGAGATGGTTGCAATTTTAGAGATCTCATGAAATCTTTTGGCCCTACTGTGCACCGAAAAGCACCGAAGTTTTAAGCCCTACTGATCTAATGGCACTAATGCCAAATGTGGTACTTGTGCGTAATTGATCATGTGGGTATTTAAACAAGCCTAATACAACATATTCGTGGCACATTAGGAATTCTTCGTGACATGAGCTTAGATGTTGCCAGAACGTAAAGCACCACCGAAACACAAAGCAACAAATAACAAACAGACTATTTGAAATCCAAATCAGATCAGCCTTTATGCCATGTTGTAAAAGCTAAGGCTAAAATCTGTGGCTGTGTAGGCAGGTTATGGTTAAATCAATACAGACAAAGAGAAAGGGAGAGTATAAAGTGTAAAGAAGAAGAGAGAGTCAAGCCCTCTGGTTTATTATTTGTATGGTTACATGAGTTCATTGTAGAGTATGCTACCATGGCCACCACCAACCTTGACCTTTGACCAGACGGGATGGCCGGATGAGTTAGAGCGTCCGTCTCCCCTGTTGGTAGATCGTGGGGTCGTGGGTTCGAACCCTGGTCGAGTCAAACCGATGACTTAAAAATTGATACTTGTAGCTTCCTAGCCTGGCGCTTGGCATTATTGGGATAGGGCAAGGACTGGTTGGCTCAGTGTCAGGTTAATGTGACTGAGTGGGATATCAGGTCATGGTGCTGGTGGCCTGGTCTTCCAGTGGGACAGCACTATAAAGTCGTCATGAGTGCGCAGTCACAAGTCGGTACCCATCCTGATATGCCCTCAGATGTTGCTAGGACATAAAACAGCGAAACAATCTTGGTATATATGTATTTATTTTTCTACTCTTATTACTAGACTAGCCTACTCCTATTTACATATCATAGGCTTGTACATAGCTGTGTGGTGTGTTATCTGGCTACTTTTGGCATGGTTACCTTCCATTGGGCATCCCACTGGTGGGCCGTGACATATCACATGCCCCTTTGCAGTGCAGTTTACTGGGGGTTTCCTAGCCTTATTTTGCACAGATATTTTTTGTAAGTTTTTAGGTCAGGAATTTGTCGTTCATTTACCGTTTGGGCATTCCACACCTTGGTAGCCATTTCCAGCATGCTTCTCTCATGAGCTTTTATTTGGCTTCTGGTCTGCTTTAGTAGTGGCGCATTATTTGCTCTAGTAGCCCTTTGTGGTTTTGTTAGAAGTTTAATGTTTTGACTATAGCTATGTGCCCTTTGACTACAATTTCTTGTTCAGGGTGGTGTCTAATTAGATCCGCAACTTTCCAAATGATGACTTGTTTTCCGATTTGTTTGTATATACTAATTTATATATTAAGTTAGATGAAAAGGCCTAAATCTACGCTGCTCTGCTATAGCGTGAATGGTGTGAAGCGTGATATCATTGCCTGGCACTATTGTGTCAGTTGGGCGGCTGCCAAATTAGGCCCCCCCAGGTGTGACTGGTGTCCGCAGCTGGGTGGTAACGTCATCAACGCAATGTGTTCTTTCTGTGATGTGGGCGTCACTCCTTAATACGTATATAGCGGGATAGAACGGACTTGGGCCAAATGTAAGACCAAGTTTTTATCTGCTCCGGCGTTAAGGGCGGCCAGTGGGTTAGCTAACGTTGGTGTTGGTATATGTGTCACGGGAAATGTGTGTGATCAAAGCATGGCGGCGTTAGCTAACCTAGCAGTTATTTATAGATTTGGGAAATCCCTCTGTGCCTGTACCCCACGAGCACCGCTATTTGGCTATATCGGCAACCAGGAACCAGCAGCCTTCTTAGTGGTGGGCCTGTTGCCGGCGAGCAACCCTATTTGTTTAGTTTACATTCATCGATTCAACACTATCGATATCGCCGCTAATGCGGTGGCAGCGATAATAACGGTTCGAATTTAGGGTTAAATTGATCAAATTTCACTTATTGCGTATGTAATTCTGTTAAATATGATCGCATTGAATAGATTTGGGCTTAATATATTGCCGCCGCTGCGGCGATGTTTAGTTGACGTTCGACAGTATGGATATCGACGTCGCTGCGGCGGCGGCGATGTGTTTAGTTTACATTCATCGATTCAACACTATTAATATCACCGCTAATGCGGCGGCAGCGTTAATAATGGTTCAGATTTAGGGTTAAATTGATAAAATTTCACTTATTGCATATGTAATTCTGTTAAATATGGTCGCATTGAACAGATTTGGGTCGAATCGGTACCTAACACCGACGTTAAACCACCTATGGCTTGGTGTTAGTGTATGCAATGTTAACTCTCGAGGTGTTTGCCTAACCAGGGCACATACATTGACACTTTTGTCCGCTAACCTGGGAAATCCGCACGATGCGTGGGTTAGGACCGCTAACCCGGCTTCATACATTTGGCCCCAGAAGTTTTAAAGAAAAAGAAGTGTTTGCACCTCTTGCTTTATACTGATTAATTGTTGTCAGACAATTCTAGCAGTAATGGGGCTGTCCCTGCGTTGTTGTAGATTCCGTTTTTGTTGTTTAAATTCACACGCATGCACATGTAGTAGTCTGCACTGACCTATCAGGCAATGAGCCGCATAGACAGGTAGGCATGGGTATGGTGGTGACATCAGGGAGCCTAGGTGGTGTAATGGTTAGCACCCTGGGCTGGAATGCACGAGGTGTGGGTTCGATTCCTGCTCTAGGCGCAATATTTCCCATTTCAGGCATACATACATACATACATACATACATACATACATACATACATACATACATACATACATACATACATACATACATACATACATACATACATACATACATACGTGCATACATACATATACATACATGTATACATACATACATATACACATATATACATACATACATTCATACATACATACATAATGTATACATACATACATACATACATACATACATACATACATACATACATACATACATACATATGTGATACGTGTACAACTTTACAAGGCTAGAAATGAACATTTTGAATATGGCACTGGCAGAAAGATGTTGCTACCATGTTTAAAATCTAGTACTAGTAGTAGGAAATAGGCTTACAAGGTAGAAACAAAAATGCTGATCTATATTCTATAATAATCTTCAGAGCTTTGAATTTGATTTCTATTCATGAATTCAGATGTGAAGGTCGATGTGTGATTGGATACCAGCAATGGGTCAACTTAAATTGTGAACCAATGGATTCATACATATAGCTCGGAGATGGTCGAATGGTTCCAATAAATGCCGATACTTGCAAATGTGTTGTTGTTTTTTGTAAACAGGGCACAGTTTGAATTAATGTGGAACGGATCAAATGCGCAATTTGTGGATAATGCTTTCATTTTTTCTTGGAATTAAGGCTGCTAGCAAAATATTGCCACCACATAGGACATTGTGTGGTAGAAAAACACTCAAACTCACTAGCATTAATTTGTGATGCTCCTGCTAATTTTGAGCCATTTAATAATGTTTTAGCGCCATTTCGCCAACAATCATTTTGCCTATGGTCATTTCTCCTACAAAAAATGTGGCGATTTCGCCTACAACCAGCTCGTCAACATTCTTCACCAGTCGCCGAGACTGCCACACATTCACACAAATTATTTTTGGTGAAAAAAGGAAAGTTTGTTTTACTTAATGACGCCTCTAGAGCACATTGAATTTTATCATCGGCTATTGGACGTCAAACATATGGTCATTTTAACTCTTTTTTTGTGTGTGGAGGAAACCTGCCGCCACATAGGCTACTCTTTCCGAAAAGCAGCAAGGGGTCTTTTACAAGCACAGACATGAGAACACATACCACAGCCTTTGATGAACCAGTTGTGGACTACTGGTTTATTTTTGGCGAATTGGATGTAGGTGGAATGACTAGGCGGAATGGCGTGATACAGTAATACTAATAATAATATATGTCCTCGGCTACTACCTTCAAAGTTCAATAAAGCAGAAGTTAGCATTCAACTATGCCTCCTTTAAGTATCGTCTAACTAATATATACATATATATTCCCTTCCTGATATAACCTTAGATGTTGCCAGGACTTAAAACTCCAACAACCAACTATATATATATATTTGTTTAAAGTTTATTTTAAACTACTAAAGAGCATGCTTTGATGTTACAGACTGCGCTCAGAGGTGGACAATGCCCTCTGTGAGTATGGTACCTGGGTGCCGGTGCGCCCCCTGGTGGGTGCTGGCGGTGCTCCTGTGGCTGCCGCCGGGGGCGCTGTGCTGCACAGGGCGGATGGTGCTGAACGAGACCTCGGGCGTGGTGACGGACGGCCCCGGCAAGTACCCGCCGTCCGCGCACTGCGAGTGGCTCATCGACGGTACGGTCACGCTTCACTGATTCTAACCGCACTATGCACATAATATATATATACCCCCGCCCCCTTTAAAAGCATATTTCTTGTCAACCCTGAGTAGATATTTTCTGTAGTCATTTCTTTAGTATTTGCTTGTTTTATTAAAAGTAACATATATCAGGGATGAAAGATCTCCGCGATTCCGCGGATTTCCGGGATTTTTCAATCCCGCAGCACCATCAGCTTATACTAATTATTATTATTATTATTATTATTATTATTCTCTTCTTTGATGGTGCTGATGCCGCATCACTATCAGCCTACACTACTAATATTAATAATTGCTTCAAACGGTGCAGCACTTTCAGCATATACCAATATATTTAAAACACGACTTCCGGGAATTTTCCGCGATTCCCTGACAATGTTAAACCTATGGGAGAATATCAGCATTTCCGCTTTTTTTCCCGGAGACCACTTTCATCCCTGATATATATATCATGCCTTCGTACATCAATAAACTGAAAATGGTGGCCGAATCGGTAAAGCACAGGTTTCCTGTGCAGAAGGTCGGGAGTTCGAATTAGGACAAGGGCTGGTTAGCACAGTATCAGGATAATGTGACTGGGATATTGGGACATGGTGTCGGGGGCCTGGTATCCCAGTGAGGTAGCACTATTAAGTTGCATTGAGTGTGTACTGTCACAAGTTGGTAATGTCCTGGTGTGACCTTAGATGTTGCTAGGATGTGAAACAAACATTACATACGTCAAATAAATAATTCACGATGAAAGCTAAATTGAGAGTGATTCTGGCAAAGGCTTAAATATATGCGTCCACTGTCAATTCTGACAGTGAGTGTATTCATGGCGCAACAATTATCAGGAAAAGCCGCAGGTGGTGCCACCGTGCATATAACTCCGCAGTACAATGCTGTCCCATGGGCGAACACGACAAATAATAAATAAATATATAAAGCATGCACACCTTAATCAGCCTCCGCCCGTTCATATACGCATTATAATTTATATATAATATAAATTAACCAGTTTCATGCGGATGGTTCTTAAAAATAAACTGGACCCCATTTTAAAGTTACATAATCCGATGGTTTCATGTTTCTGCCATATTACACTAGGTTGATCATTATGATCTAATTTTTCTTTTAAATGGTTAACTATTTGAAATTGATGTGAAAACCTGTCAAATTAATTTTGGTGTGTACATCGAAATGCTGCCATTGCTGGATATAGTCTTTGTTTTACCCGTTTTCGAGCATAGCAGAGTAGTACTGAGGCACCAAACTGCAATTAAAAGTTTGATGAGTGCATCAGTATCCAAGTTGAACAAGTAACTAAACCATCTGGTTTAAAGGAGCATAGTCCGATGAAATATAAACAATTTTTTTGAACAAAAACACTTACCTAGATTCGATCGTACGGGTGCAACTTAAGTTAAATGCTGGTGCACTTATTAAGCATTTCTTTCTCCAAAGAAGGTAATGCTAAGTCAATTTAATAGAATCTGTTACTGTTGAAACCTGTCAAAATTGTCACATGCTTGTCAACATTGCTTTAGCATGTTTTCACTTCAAATATATCCTGAATGAGCCATTTAAAATAAAGTTTGTTCAAGTTAAAAGTAAGGTTGATTTTTACCGATCAATCGAATATTTTTCTTTTATAAAAACTTGGCAGAAAATTAAATCTATCAGACCATCCAACATTTAATAGGGACAGCTTTATAGGAAGTTGCGTTGGTTTCGCTGGTTCTCGGCCGCATGTTTGAGTTGGCCCACGTGACCATCTCGGTCACATGACTGGTGCCAAACAACACACGGCTGTATTCGATTAACACGACCCGGGCGACTCGGGTCACCCGAGTTATTAGAATTTCAAATCGAACACTGCGAGTGCAGTCGAAAAATACACGTGCTGTGGTCAAAACGCGTTGGATGAGGTTGGCTAGGAGCGATGACGTCACATTTGTGCTGGTACCGTCCTGTAGCAGTACAAGTCCTATGTGTTTTTTTTAATGTTTTTTTTTTTAATAACCCAGATTAATGAAATGGAAATATATATCTAAACTATGCAATCATAAAATACTTTAAATCCTATTTTGCTGTAGTTATATATCGGTTATTTGAAAAAAATAAAAAACAAGTTTTGGATTAAGCCACCATTTTTCCACCCCAAGCGTGTTCGATTATGCAACCCGGCGTCGTAGGTTCTGCGCATGCGCCAAAAAGTGGCTCGGGTGACCCGGGTTGTTTAATCGAATACGCCCCCGGTGTTCAGTGATGGCTGCTAGACAAACAAGTGACGAATTGGGTGAGTGAGTGAGTGAGTGAGTGAGTGAGTGAGCGAGCGAGCGAGCGAGCTTCAAATCGGCCCCCCCCCCCCCACACACACACCTTGTGTAATCTGCAAGCGTCGCGCTCCGCTCGAATGGAATTACATGGTGCGTGACGGTTAGTCTGTTAGATTTAGAAAATGTTGATAGTGAAGTCCTTGACAAGTTTGTTATGTATGAATCCGTTGGTATGAATTATTTGGTGGCTGTGCAGTTGCAAATGTGTGTATGTATTTATGCGCGGAAATAGAGCGTCTAATTGCGTCTCGCTACCCACGTTTTTCGCCACGAGAGGGTGTTTTTTTCCCCGTAGTTGTCGTTGTTGGCAGCAGTGTATGCAACAGTACGATGGACTGGTAATGTAGCAGTCACACTACGACGACAAGCGGCGGCGACAGCTCTGCGACAGCGACTTCCGGTGTCGCGCAGGTGTCGCGCAGGTGTCGCCGCGACACCTGCGCGACACCTCCAGTTTCTCCACTCTTTCTCGACTGTCGCCGGGTTGTCGTAGGTGTTTTGGACATGTTGAAAAACTTCGACGACAGCCGATGTTGCGGCACTGTCGCGGCACTGTCGCGGCACTGTCGCGGCACTGTCGTCTTGTCGTTAAGCTGTAGTTGCTTCTCTCTCCATGTATGTGTCTCTGTGTCTATGTGTCTGTGTCTATGTGTGTGTCTGTGTCTATGTGTGTCTATGTGTGTGTGTCTGTGTGTGTGTCTGTGTCTGTGTGTGTATCTCTGTGTCTATGTGTGTGTGTCTCTGTGTTTCTGTGTGTGTCTCTGTGTGTGTGTGTGTCTCTGTGTCTGTGTGTGTCTCTGTTGTGTCTCTGTGTCTGTGTCTATGTGTGTGTCTGTGTATATGTGTGTCTATGTGTGTCTGTGTGTGTCTATGTGTGTCTTTGTGTCTCTGTTGCTGTGTGTGTCTGTGTGTGTGTCCCTGTGTCTGTGTGTGTGTCTCTGTTGTGTCTCTGTGTGTGCGATAAACCAAACACACTCACACTCACTATAACACTCACACTTCACTATCACACTCACTATCACACTCACTATCACACTCACACTTCACTATCACACTCACAATCACACTCACTATCACACTCACACTCACTATCACACTCATACTCACACTCACTATCACACTCACACTTCACTATCACACTCACACTTCACTATCACACTCACACTTCACTATCACACTCACTATCACACTCACTATCACACTCACTATCACACTCACACTTCACTCTCACACTCACACTTCACTATCACACTCACTATCACACTCACTATCACACTCACTATCACACTCATACTCACACTCACTATCACACTTCACTATCACACTCACACTCACTATCACACTCACACTCACACTCTCACTCACATCCACAGCCACATCCACACCCACACTCAGACTCACACCCACACCCACACTCACACTCACTCTGTGTGTGTGTCTGTGACTTGGTGTCTCTGTTGCAGAGACACACACACAAAAACACAGAGACACACACACAGAGACACACACACACACACACACACACAGACACACACATACAGACACACACATACACAGAGACACACACACAGACACACAGAAACACACACACAGACACATACATAGAGACACACAGAGACAGAGTCACACACACAGAGACACACAGAGACACAGACACACACATAGAGACACACACACAGACACAGAGTCACACACAGAGACACACACAGAGACACAGACACACACACACAGAGACACAGTCACACACACACAGAGACAGACACTGTTGTCCCGTTTGTCGTCCGGAAGTCGTCCGATTGTCGTCCAACTTAGCCCGAATTTGCATATGCCGTCCTGATTTCACAAAATCCCAGCCGCCGGGCTGTCGTCCCTCCCTTGTCGTCGTAGTGTGACTGCTACATAATCATCTTAAAGATCAAAGGCAGGGCATTCCGTAGAATGACTCCAGGGCCCGTCTCTGGTTTATTGTCGCCTGTAAGATAAGTGACCTGTACTGCGTATCCAGGTACTGATATAGCCTCTAGCGGACTGCACATGTTGGTCCTTTTGGTATGACGAGAGTAGATAGAATCGCGTTTATTTATTTATTACTATAAGAAAACACCTTTATTTATTACTTTAAAACAATTATTTATTTATTTATTCAGCTGGTGAATCTCCATGGTGTAATGTGAACATCTGATTTTGAGATTATGCTTCGTTCTCGCTCAATCTCATGGCCACAATTTTCTTTCTTGGGTCACGTGGTACGGTTGTTTGAAAGTCAAGCTTTCCGCAAGGGAAGTAGTTGGTAGGATTCCTGGCAGAGTCAAAGCCAAAGGATTTACAGTGAAAATTTGGTATATATATATATGTGTTATGTATGACTTTAGATGTTGTTAGGACTTAAAGCTGGAACAATTAATCTCTCCTCTCTCCTCTCTCCTCTCTCCTCTCTCCTCTCTCCTCTCTCCTCTCTCCTCTCTCCTCTCTCCTCTCTCCTCTCTCCTCTCTCTCTCCTCTCTCCTCTCTTCTCTCTTCTCTCCTCTCTTCTCTCCTCTCTACTCTCTCCTCTCTCATCTCTGCTCCCTCCTCCCATCCTCCCCTCCCCTCCCCTCCACCCCCCCCCCCTCCCCTCCCCTCTCCTCCCCCTCCCTTCCCTTCCCTTCCTTCCCTTCCCTTCCATTCCCTCCCTCCCCTTCCCCTTCCCTCCCCTCTCCCTCCCCTCTCCTCCCCTCCCCACCCCTCCCCTCCCCTCCCCTCCCTCCCATCCCCTCCCCTCCCCTCCCCTCCCCTCCCTCCCATCCCCTCTCCTCCCTTCCCCTCCCCTCCCCTGCCCCTCCCCTCCCCTCCCCTCCCCTCCCCTCCCTGTGGATGTTTGGTTGCACACTGCTTGGCAACGCGGAGGTGGAATATGCACGTTGTTGTTAAGTATAGTAGTTTGTGTGTGGGGGGAGGGAAGGCTTGTTTTACCAGCTGGCCAGAGTCAGCAAGGGAGAGATAGAGAGGGAGGGAGAAAGAGAGATTGGGGTGTTAGAAATGGGGAGAGGGAGGTAATGGTGATTGGGAGAATTAGAGGGTGGGAGGACTGAGATAAAGAGGATGGGAGAGTTAGAGAGTGGGAGGACTGAGATAGAGAGGGTGGGAGAGTTAGGGAGTGAGAGGACTGAGATGGAGAGGGTGTGACATTTAGACAGTGGGAGGGCTGACCGAGAGGGTGGGAGAGTAAAGCCTAGTACATACCTCCCGTATACGATTCCAGCGCTAAAACTCATTGCCTGACGCGACCCGACCCGGCCCGATTCCTGACTAAAATTTGAAAACGGGGGACAATACACATATCCCGACTGCTAAAGACTGGGGGTGCTCACATATACCGTCCGTTTCGCAACGTTTTGTCTCCTCACACCTGGCGTCATTTGCCTGAACTAGACCAACATGAGCACCTCCTATGACACCCCTCTTCTATTCCCCCCTTTTCGATTCTCCCTCTTCCATTCCCCTCTCTTCCATTTCGCCTCTTGCATTCCCCCTCTTGCATCCCCCTCTTCCATTCCTCCTCTTCCATGCCCCCCTTTTCCATTCCCCCTCTTCCAATGGAAGAGGCATTGGAAGAGGGGGAATGGAAGAGGGGGAATGCATGAGGGAGGAATGGAAGAGGAGAGAATGGATGAGGAGAATGCATGAGGGGGAATGGGGGAACGGAAGATGGGGAATGGGGAATGCAAGAGGAGGAACAGAAGATGAATGATGGAAGACAGGGAACGGAAGAGGGGGGAATGCAAGAGGGGGGACTGGAAGAGGGGAGAATGGGGGAACAGAAGACAGGGACCCGGAACGGAAGACAGGGAACGGAAAATGGGGAATGGAAGAGGAGGGATGGAAGACTGGGAATGGAAGAGGGGGGAATGGAAGACTTGGACGGTGAATGGACGGCTGGTATCACACATATATACTGTATAAAATACGACGGAGTGCTCACATATACCGTTTCTCGAACGGCCCGATTCATTTGTCGAATCTTATAAGATTCCAGTCTTAAGCCCTAAAAGTAAAACTGAGTTTTAAGTCGGGAATCAGAAGACTCAGGTGTGTTAGGGGGTCACACACCTAAAGACTGAAACCGACTAAAAACCGAACTTTAGTCATGAAACAGACGTTTTTAGGTTTTATACGGAAGGTGTGTACCGGGCTTAAGAGAGTGGGAGGACTGAGATAGAGAGGGTGCTACAGTTAGAGAATGGGAGGGGAGGATGGGGGTTGTCGCCTGCTGGCTAATAGCGTGCTTATTGGAGGATTAAAAACCACAGCCTAAAGTTAAGTCGATTATAATGATCCTTCTAAAATAGTCAAATTCATATCAATTATTGGGGGGGAAAATGTCCGCTCAGATAAAGAAAAATTCTGAACTAACAGCCGTAGCCCACATCCGTACTGCATGCATTTTCTGACACTGATATTAAAACTGCATAGTCCGATAAAACTTTAAAAGCCTCATATTTTCGAAACAAAAGTAATTATCTAGATTTGATCCTACATATTTAACTTAGATACTGATGCACCTTTTAACCATTTGTTGCCGCATAGAAGGGAATACTTAGTCAAGTTAATATAATCTGTTACTGCTGGAGCCTATGGTGTCAGAGTTTTGTCATGCTTTCCTAAATGAATTTTGCATGTTTGAACTTCAAATATCTCCAAGTTAGCCATTTAAATTAAAAGTTACGTCAAACAAAAGTAAAGTAGATTATATCGATAAAACAGAAAATTTCAGAAACGCAAAACCATCAGACTTTGCAATTTTAAAGTAGTCTGTCCACAGTGAGACATCCATCTGTCTGGCTGCTCCCTGGCTGTTCCCTGGTTACTCCCTGGCAGGAGGGCGGCATAGACACGGAAGTTAGCTGCCAACATCATGACCCCATAATGCACTTAGTTACACTGTCCTGATACTGAGCTAACCAGTCCTTGTCCATTCCTATTAATGCTGTATGCTAGGCTAGGTAGCGACACACATCAATTGTATACATCATTGATTTGAGTAGGCCGGTGTAACGATTTCAATTTCCCCCCTTTTCAAGTTCCCCCGGGGAATCTGAAATCGTTTTTAATTTCCTCCGGGGAAATTAAAAACGTTTTCAGATTCCCTGGGGGGGGGGGGGAATTATAAAGAGTTTTCAGATTCCTCCCCCTATTTTCAAATTCCCCCCTCCGGGAATTTAAAATTGTTTAAAAAACTTTAATAAACGTTTTAAAATTCAGACCTATATTATTTGTTTCTTAGCCATCTTGGAGACTTTTTGTGTCATTTGGGGTGAAATATGTTTCGTTGTACTAGTAATAATTTCCATTATGCTATGCTCTGTATTAATATTTGTCATGAAATCTTTTTTTAAATAACAAAAATAAAGATAATTCCCCCAAAATGAGGGAGGGAAAGTTAAAACGAGGGAGGGAACTTGAAAACGTTTTCAAATTCCCCAGGGGATGAATTTGAAAACGTTTTCATGTTCCTGGGGGGGAACTTGAATCAGGGGGGAATTTGAAATCTTTACACCGGGATTCTCCAACCTCCACATGGGAAGCCAGCACTTCTATCGATTCGGCTACCACATCTTTTCGTTGAAGTGGAAAGTATGACCTAATTAGGAATTTTGTGATTGGTCAGACTCACGTATGATGCCAAAATAAGAACAGGTATAGTTACATGGTTGTCAGGTTCACGAATGGTGTCTAAAGAAAGAAACATTATTACATATTAGCAACAACTAACCTCAGCAAGCGGCGCCTCTGAATTATACTTACTGGTATCAACTGTACCAACATAGTCCTCGAGCCTAATGGGTAATTATATAAAGGAAATGCATGTATGCTCTATGTACTATGCTGTTTTATTCCATCGCCAAACAAGTGTACTACCTGACAATTCCAAGCTGGGCCCCTGCATATTACATACATACATACATACATACATACATACATACATACATACATACATACATACATACATACATACATACATACATACATACATACATACATACATACATACATACATACATACATACATGCATGCATGGTGCTGGTGGACCATGCATACATACATACATACATACATACATACATACATACATACATACATACATACATACATACATACATACATACATACATACATGCATGCATGCATGCATACATACATACGTACGTACGTACGTACATACATACATACATACATACATACATACATACATACATACATACATACATACATACATACATACATACATACATACATACATACACCTGTTAGTGTGCAGTCTGGTGTGAGACTATTACTTACCTGTAGTCGTACAGGACATTGACTGATTGAGGACATTGCGGCCACACACACACACACACACAGCCAGCTGAGATTTGCCAAGTGGCATTATTCTTAACGTCTAACCTCCCAAACACGTCAGTCTGTGCACCACATACTGGGCTTTGAATGGAATACTTCAATAAGCTTGAATGGAAACTCCGTCAGAGGGACCAAACCAGTTCTATAACAAGCCATGTTCCCAACTACCATCATATTCTTTGCATTCCATCTTCATCATAAGGAGGTTGTTGACAATTGTGTGTGTTTTGGTCGCAAGCCGTAGTGTTGGTTGTTTGTTGGAGATTTACATCCTGGCAGCATCTAAGGTCATATCAGGACAGTGTCAGTGGGTGGTGCAGTGCGCTGAAGATCCGCACGTGGCGCACTCATGGCGACTTTATACTGCTGTCCCACTGGGAGACCAATCCACCAGCACCATGACCTGATATCCCAATCAGTCACATTATCCTGACACTGAACAAACCAGTCCTTGCCCTATCCTAATAAAGCCGAGCGCCTGGCTAGGAAGTGACAAGTATCAATTTTATGTCATTGGTTTGACTCGACTAGGAACCAAACTCCCGACCTTCCACACGCGAGTCCTGCACTCTACCGATTCGGCCATCGCGCCAGGTACAAGTCGTAGTGTGACTGGGGTCTTAGTTTGAGCAGTCACAAATGGGCCTCTGCAGTCCCCCCCACCCCTCCCCCCCCCCCCCAGTCCTGTATCCCATGGAGTGTATACATAAATATATACAGACACATACAATAGCCGTATTGACGCAAACAAACTGGAAGTGGTGCTCACGAGACAACTGAGAAAAATCGCAAACATTGGACATATTCGACTGGGACCTTTCCATCCGCAAAATTTAGGCTCCGCCCACCTACGCAGTGAACTTGGTTTTCGAATGCAAAGAGGACCAGTCAAATGCCTTCAGTGGTTTCAGCCAATCAGAGCTGTTCTTCTCGATTGCAAATGGCTGCCACCTATGGGTGCCGTCATTTGCAATCGAAAAGAACAGCTCTGATTGGATGAAGCTACTGAATCTTTCAACCTTTCCATATCAGCCATGTTGAACTACACCACGTGACCTTGTGGATGGAGCTACAGCACACATTTGAATCATATGTATAGAAACTCACTTCCTGTCCCAGCCGAATAGGAATTTGTAAAGAAATATTTTGATATTCGCATGAAAAGGCCCAGTCGAATATGTCCATTGTTTCAATAGAATCAGTTTGATATAATTGTAAACCCATGATATCAAAATCTGCTTCTTTTTTTTTTTACAAGACAATGATTGGGTGACACCATAGGGTAAGGTATCACGGTTGGCAACGCTGTAAGTTATTTGAAACTCTAGGCCCCCCCTATTGCTCGATGTGAGCATAACGTTTTCGAAACAAAAACCCGTAACGTAGATTTGATCCTATATATCCAATTTAGATACTCGTGCACTTATTAAGCATTTTGTTGCCTCACAAAAGAGTATACTAAATCTTTATTTTTAAACCTGTTACTGTTCAAGGCTATGAGAATGTTGATGTCTGTACCTCATGGTGTTTAAAAAAAAGATTAACTGTAATTTAAAAGAAATGAAGTGGCAGAGACTCAAAAACCATAGGACTAGCAACTTTAAGAATTAATTGCCGTGTCGGGCTCATGGGCTTGGCATTTGGGCTTCATAACTTCTTGGTCACAAATAACAATTCTAGAAATGTCTAGATCTAGAGTTCTAAGCCTAAATCTAGACTTCTAAAATATGACAATACAGACTGCATAAAACGACTTACATTCGGTGACAATTGACCCCAGTCAATTCTGAAATTCTTGTTTTCAACCAACATAAATAATTAGGAAACAGTGAAGTAAATAACAACTTTATCTTCCTCTGGATTTAGACCTAGAATTCTTGATTTAATGATGAAACTGCCAAATGTTTGAACAGCAACTTTTTCCAAATAAATATATAACCAATGTCTGATGAACCCTAGGCCTTCCCATTATTTAGGCATGTTATTAACCATCAGATATAAATACAAATATGAAAATAAAATAATTAAACTGATTGGCTCTAGATTTGTCTAGATGTAAATGCAGATGATGTGAGACATGCTGATGAGTTTTATGTGCATACAATTTGTTTTCTATAGTTTATCTGTAAATACCAGCACTTAAATTCATAACAACGGTTGAAGTTTGCTCAAGGTCCGTGGAAAATTCCCATGGGTTTTTCTGGTGCAAAAATAGGGGTTTGACTTTTACATGAGATCGACATTTACGTAAGTATATACAGTAAGCATTGCTGTAGGCATCCGTAGACACAATACAATGCATCAGTTGAATCGTTGGGTAAATCCTCTGGCTGGCACCCGTAAAGGTCCCTATATTTATTCACGTAAAACTTAAATTTTATTATCAGATGAGCTGGAGGATGCCAGTATCTCCAACTTCCAAGCCTCATTTGGTTGCCTCGTTGGTTGGTTGGCTGGCTGTTGGAGTTTTACGTCCTGGCAACATCTAAGGTCATATCAGGACGGGTACCGACTTGTGACAGTGTGCACTCATGGTGACTTTATACTGCTGTCCCACTGGGAGACCAATCCACCAGCACCATGACCTGATATCCCATTCAGTCACATTATCCTGACACTGAGCCAACCAGTCCTTGCCCTATCCTCATAATGCCGAGAGCCTGGCTAGGAAGTGACAAGTATCAATTGTTAACTCATTGGTTTGACGACCATGGTTCAGGCTGCTTGGTACCATGCAGGTAGATTGACCAGGCCGCACTCTTGGATAGTGCAGTGTATATATATATATATATACAATGGCATACGAATAGGAAAGGTGAAAAGTTTGCACCATTCGCACACTCCCAAAATAATATAGGTATAGCAATTTTCACATCTTGTTTGACAAACAAAATGTATGTTTGCTTTAATAATAAATTTTAAACAAAATCTTTTTAAAAGAAAGAAGAACAAAGAAGTTGCAGCCTTAGTAAACAGCAGACATTGTTTGAATGCCAACTGTATGACCTTCCATGCAGTGTCACCGCTCGCTACAAATGCGGCGTTATGCCAAGTGCATTTAACAACAGCAAGGAACTGCCTCATTCAACTTTAACCCATATCGACCCACGTACACCCAACGGCACCTAGCGACCAGAAACGAAAACAAAACACCGCCAGGGGCCAGGTCTGGGAGGTTCTCTCCTGTTGTGGGCGGTGGGGAAAACAAAGGGGACGTTATGGATAGGGCGGACTAGAACCCACATTTCTGCCATTCCGGGGCGAGCGTTCTAACCATTCGTATATCTAGACTCTCCGATGTAGCAATCTTTCCCACGTTTCTCTATGTGCACCTCACTACTCTAGGGGGAGTGGATGGGGTGGGGCTAGTAGTTAGGTAGCCAGCTCTCCCGACTTCATTTGTCTAGAGACCAGACGGGATGGCCGAATGAGTTAGAGCGTCCGTCTCCCCGTGTTGGTAGATTGTGGGGTCGAGTCAAACCAATGACTTAAAAATGGATACTTGTCGCTTCCTAGCATGGCGCTCGGCATTATTAGGATAAGACAAGGACTGGTTGGCTCAGTGTCAGGATAATATGACTGAGTGGGATATCAGGTCATGGTGCTGGTGGCCTGGTCTTCCAGTGGGGCAGCACTATAAATTCGCCATGAGTGTGCACTGTCACAAGTCGGTACCCGTCCTTATATGACCTTAGATGTTGCTAGGATGCAAAACAACAAACAAACAAACAATTATTTGTCTAAATTAATACTTCTTTTTTTTAGCATTCTAACAGAACCTAGACATTTAACGTACATCCATAGCAAGTGGTATTTTTGGAAATTAAATTAACAATTGTATTTTCCAGCACTTAAAATCTTTGCAAGGCGACGGACGAGTTTTAAAAATGTCGTTTGCTGTATTTATATAATAAAAAAAGACCCCCGCTTCCCCCCCCCCCCCCCAAACAAAAATCAGAGTATTGCGTGGGCCGGTTCAAATTGGTCAGTTGTTGTTAGTTACTGCATAACAGTTATTTGAAAAACAGATGTTGCAAATGACTAAACTAAACCCATTGTTGGCACGTTACAGTACTTTCCGGGGGAAACATGCCTGAAGAAATCTCTAAATATATCTTATTGAGTTGGTTTTAAAATTGGTTATGGAAAGGTGAGTTTTGGGGCTGTGAAATGTTTTGGGAAAGTTAGAAATCCTGGCATCCCAGCTTGCACTAACCCAGACATATATCCTCAGAAATAGTGTACATCCATAGCTAAACATTATTTATTTAGTCGGCAAAGACACGAAAGTGTCGGAGAAATTCATATGAAATTCATATGAAATTAATTCAATCCTAATCGTCTCCGTCCGTGCCGCGATTTTGTCCTCGTGGTTATATTTAAAGCTATGGTTCACGTAGCAGAGAGAATAATCCAATTAGTAATGCCTATATAGATCATATGTGCCGAGTGGAATATATTATATTCCTTGGTGAGCTACACATGACCATACATTATATTTATATAAGAATTTTCGGCATACATTTGATACATATTCAACATATAGCGTACATATATTATTAATCTTTCTTTCTTTACATTTGTTTCCTATTTACATTTATTTACTTGTTGCTTTGCAAGGTAGTTTATACGTATATGATACCATATTTTCAAATTATTCTTTTAATATATTACATGGTGGTTTCTTTCTATATCTTTTCATGCACATATTAAATAATTATATTAATACAAGAATTTAGGGTTAATAAGGATGGTAGTATGTTTTCAGGTTAAAAGACTGAAAATCTATAAATGTGGTGTATGCTTAGCGTCCTCGATTGTTTATAAGTTATATACATTGCGCATGGAGTGGGACTCGAACCCATTTATGTGGTGGGACTCAGCAGTTCCAGTCAAATACAGAGATGAAAGTCCTCCGCGGTTTCGCGGATTTCCGGGATTTCTTATATTCACCGATTAACGTTAAACACAATTCCAAAAGATGGGATGTATATGACAACAGTTTGGTGGTTCGAATCCCGTTCTTATATGACCTTAGATGTAGTTAGAACATAAAACCTAAGCACGAAACTGTCAGATATGGGTGATAATACAATCACAACAAGGCTAGTTGAAACCTGACTTCCGGTATTTTGTCCGCGATTCCCTAACAATGCTAAACCTATGGGAGAATATCCGCATTTCCACTTTTTTTCCCTGGAGGCCACTTTCATCCCTGCAAATAATAGGTGATGCTATTGGACGCAGTAACAAAGAATGCAGGGAATTATTTGTTTTTAATTTAGAGCACTGTTGAGACTGGGCACAAACCAAATGGATTATATTTCAGTTTTCTTGAATTAAGAAGTTAAATAGATTGTAATGTACATTACTTCAGTGCTTTCAAAAGAAGCCGACGCACGGGTCACTCAGCCTGTACTGTGTAATCAAGAGAACAGCCAGTGCACCAGGGCCGTGTTCAAAGTCTGTCTCAGAGGCGCCTCGGAGATGGCCGTGACGTCACGCTAGGCTGAACTGCAAAGGCAGTTTGTTGTCTCAAAAATGGCCGCCCCCATAGGCGGTGGCCATTTGCAATAGAAAAGCTGCGCTGTGATTGGCTGAAACCACTGAATGCGGCAGCCATTTTCGAGGCGCTTTTCATCTCCAGTTTGAAAAGGGAGACGTCTCCGAGACGTCGCCGAGACACACCCTGAACGCAAATAATAGGCCAAAAAGCATCACGGAGACGTCTCTGCGGCGCCTCCGAGACGCACCCTGAACGCGGCCCAGGTGGTGCGTTTCATCATTTTGATAGCGTTATAATGGGGTAGCGGTGGTGGTGGGAGTTCTATAGGAGTAGCAACATGCAACCAATGGGGACTCCCCCCCCCCCCCCCCCACACACACACTTACATCAAGGAGCGGGTCGTGAGGTGTGGTGTGAGAGCGCACACTGAAGTGGGTGGGGAGGGGGAGAGGGAGTGCTGGGGTGGAAGAGGGAGTGTGTGGGAGGAGGAGGCGGAGAGGGAGTACGGGGGGTAAGGGGTGTGGTGTGAGAGCGCCGAGTGAGGTGGGTGAGGGAGGTGTGGTGTGAGACTGCTGGGTAAGGTGGATGAGGAGGGGGAGAGGGAAGGGTGGGGATGGGAAGGTGAAGGCCGGTGAGGCCGGGAGTGAGGGAAGGGGCAGGGGAGGTAGGGGGAAGGGCAGTGAGGCCGGGGAAGGGGAGTGAGTGAAAGGGCAGGGGAGGTAGGGGGAAGGGCGGTGAGGCCGTGAGGAGGGAGGGTCGAAGGGGGAGTCGGGGAGGGGGAAGGAATGAGGGAGGGCGGGGCAGAGGGAGGTGCTGACGTCATATGAAATAGGTCTATACTGTTGCGTGTTTGGCACCGCATCTGCAGCTTCTACTTTTACAATTCCAACTCATATTTCGCAACTTTTTGAAGGCACTGTACCTACATTATAGGCTTGGAAAACAAATAGCAAGTTCATTGACAAAATATCTTTTAAAATTAAATCCATACCTCTCAATTTTCTACAAACAGGGATGAAAGATCTCCGCGTTTTTGCGGATTTCTGCCCCAAAAAAAGAATTTCACCGATTAACGTTCACAATTATCTGGATACCTGGATACCTGGATACCAAAATACGGAATATAAGGCTGAGCCTGTCTGGTATTCACGAAACAGTTTGACATGTGTGATAATGCAGTCACAATAGGGAAAGTATGAACCTGACTTCCTTCATTTTTCAGCGATTCCCTGATAGTGCTAATCCTATGGGGGGAAATCCGCATTTTCGCAGAAATTCGTCGTTGGTTCTGCTGGAACCCGCTAGATGGAGCCATGGTTTTGACATCTCCGCATTTTTTTTGCCGGAGACCACTTTCATCCCTGTACAAGTGACACGCCATTGTTTTGGTATATTTCTGCTTTTATTTTTCCCCCCGAGACCTCTTTCATCCCTGCACAAGTGACAACCCCCTCCCCCCCCCCCCCTCCAACAACCCCCGGTGGAATGTCCCGTTGAGGATCCTGTTGACGCCCTACTTGGCTGTTGCAGCGGGCGGTGCCGACAAGTCGATCCAGCTGGTGTTTGAGTCGATGCGGACTGAGTGCTCCTACGACTACCTGTTCATCTACGACGGCAACTCCTTCTCTGACCGCCTTCTGGGCAGCTTCAGCGGCAGCACCAAACCCGAGCCCATCCTCGCCACCACCGGCTACGTGAGTGCTTTTTTATTTGTGTCAGGCCTAACAAAAATAATAAAACGGTGTTTTTTGTTGTTGTATATTATTAGTTGATTAAAGTTGCATAGTCCGATGCTTTTGAATTTATGTATTTTTTTCTGAGATAAATATATTAGATCGATAACTAGTATCTACTTTACATTAGTTCAAGGTTACTTTTATTTTAAAGGGTAAACTTTTGAGATATTTTGGGTGCAAAATTAGTTTTGGCAAGCTTGCCAAAACTCGGACACCATAGACTTCTGCAGTAACAGGTTATGATAAATTGACTCAGTATTGCCTTCTACGCAGAAACAAATGCTTAATAAGTGCATCAGTATCTAAGTTAGATATGTAAAATCAAATCTAGATAACTGATTTGGTTTTGAAAATTTGATATTTCATCGGACTATGCAGCTTTAAGCAGGGGAAATTTCTATCACGGACAATTGGTCTTCTGCATTACACTTGCCCTCTCCTAGTATTGCCAAAAACTAGCCTAGGTAGCAACAACCATGCCTTTTTTAAGTCATTGGTTTGACTCAGCCACGGTTAAATCTCATGATCATAGACGAGAATCTTTCGGATTTTTTATATGCCCGATTTCCCCCCAGATATGGTCCAAATTTGCGGCCATTCCGGGTTTTGCACAATTCATAAAATATTTTCCTGATTTTTGTTGTTGTCGGGCCATTCTCATCTATGATGATCTACCAAAATAGATGGTGGACGTTTAACTAATTCGGTAGCCCTAAATATCCTAAATTTCTGTCCTGGCCCTCAAATTTGAATCTCCTGTAAACAATAGGCAGTTTCAAGATAGAGACCTATTTCATATGACATCATCATAGGTATTTAGTCACACTGCAAACTCAATGGCTATGAGCAATCTTCATAGCGAAAAGGTGAAATATCTCTAAAACCACACCACCTAGAAACAAACCGCTTGGCACACATATAGAAAACATATTCAACGAAAGGATTATATTAAATTCATAAGATTAGGGTTCTGTATTTCTATTAATTTTGAATAGAATTAATGTTTTGCACTGCGCGTATCGGCAAACTCAATGCATTGTCAATGGCCGTGAGCAATCTTCATACAGAAAAAGTGTAATATCTCTCAAACTACACCACTTAGAAACAAACCGCTTGGCACACATACAGAAAACATATTCAACAAAAAGATTATATTAAATTATACGGTTAGGGTTCTGCATTTCTATTAATTTTGAATAAAATCGACGCGTTGCACTGCGTGTATCGGCAAACTCAATGCATTGTCAATGGCCACGAGCAATCTTCATACAGAAAATGTGAAATATCTCTCTAGCTACACCACCTAGAAACAAACCGATTGGCACACATACAGAAAACATATTCAAGGAAAAGATTATATTCAACTTATAAGGTTTGGGTTCTGCATTTCTATTAATTTTGAATCAAACTGGCGTTTTGCAACACGTATCTGCAAACTCAATGGCAGTGTGCCTTCGTTCTGCAGCCAAGATGCACGGGCATTCACAATGTTTATAAACATTGAAAGGGGTCTATACATATAAGATTTACATTCGCATGAGGTAATTGTGAATAGTAGACTCGTGCTGGTCACGTGACTGCCTGCCATTTGACACGTCTTCTCCGGCTTCTTGCGCGCAGATGCTGATCTACTTCTACAGCGACCGCAACTACGTGCTGGAGGGTTTCCGCGCGCACTACACAGTGACGCACTGCCCGTTCAACTGCTCGGGCGGCGGGCAGTGCGACGTGGCGACCGGACGCTGCCGCTGTGACGCAGGGCGCGCAGGCGCGTACTGCGAGCGGCGCGAGTGCCCGCCGGGCTGCGCGCGCCACGGCCGCTGCGACGCGGCGCAGCGCAGGTGCATCTGCGCGCGCGGCTACACTGGCGCGGACTGCAGCATGCCGACCAATAGCAGCGCTGGCCGCAGCACGTGGTACCGCCTGGCGCCGGGCGGGGCGGGCTTCACGGCGCGGACGGGCCACGCGGGCGTCTACCTGGCCGCCACCAACAGCCTGTACGTGTTCGGCGGAAGTACGCTGAACGAACTGCTCGACGACCTGTCGCTCTACGACGTGGCGGCCGCCAGGTGGCAGGCCGTGCCGCGCAACACGTCGGTACTGTGGCCACGCGCGCGACACAACCACGCCATGGCGGCGCGCGGCGACGCGCTCTACATGTACGGCGGACTTCTACCCGACGGCACCATGAGCGCCGAGCTGTGGATGTACGCGCCCGCCGCCGGCCAGTGGCGCCTCCTAGCGGCCGCCAGCTCAGTGCCGCCGCCCGCCGTGGCGAGCCACACGCTGACGCTTGTTGACGGCTCGTGGCTGTACTTGTTCGGCGGGCGCACTGCGGACGGCCGCTTCCTGTCCGATGTTCACCGGATCGGAGTTCCGGTAGCGCGCCACTGGGAGCGGGTGGCGGCGCGCGGCGGACGGCGGGCCGACCGCCGCCTCGTCGGCCACTCGACCATCTACGACGCCGACTCGCGCTCACTGCTCGTGTTCGGCGGCTTCTCGCCCGACTACGCGCGCTTTCCGAAGCGCACTGACTTCCTGCACGCCTACCATGTGGACATGAACTACTGGACGCAGATTTACTATGATGTTGGAGACAGCGAGCTGGACAGACCCAAGGACCGGGCCTTCCACACGGCCACGCTGATGGGAAACTACATGGTGGTGTATGGCGGCAACTGCCACATCCACCACGACGAGGAGATCTGCTACGACCACCACATCCACTACTACCACCTCGGCTGTCACCGTTGGGTGTCCTTCGACAAGATGGAGGAGGCCTTCCCAGGTGAGATCGCAGACAGAGGCTGCCTTGAATTTCTGTCATATTTTTCTTTATGTTTGATTGATCTGTGAAATATACTTTTCTTTAGCTTGAAGTAACTTATTTTATAAGTTGTATAGTCCGATGGTTTTTGAGTTTCTATCCTTTTCTAATTTAGTACCCGTCCTGACATGACCTTAGATGTTGCCAGGACCTAAGCCTCCAAGAACCAACCATCTAATATATTAGGTGGATCGGTATAATCTACCTTACTTGAGTTTGAAGTAACTTTGATTTGAAATAAGAAACTGGCGATATTTGAAGTGTAGACATGCCAAATTATTTTTGATGTGTTTGTCAAAACTCTTATCCCATTGTTTTTAACATTAACAGGTTCTATTAAATTGGCTTAGCTCAACCTTTTATGCAGCAATAAATATCTAAGTTAGATATGTAGGTTTTGCTTTCGAAAACGGTATGCTTTCTCGGACTGCAACTGTAGGAGATAGTTTAAAGTTGCATAGTCTGACATTTTCTGAGATAAATATATTAGATTGATGGATATAACCTACCATATTTTTAGCTTGAAGTAACTTTAATTTTAAATGGCTAACTTTGGAGATATTCTTGATTTGAAGTGAAAACATGCCAAATTAATGTTGGTGCTCTGTACTAAGAGGAATAAAATTGCTTAAACCTTTAAAAAAAGGGGGGGGGGGGGAAGGGATGCTTTTTTGCCCTGTTGAATAGCACTAGTGCGATATAAAGCCTGTGAAGAGCCTGTGGAGTTCTGTAGCAACTACTGACACCTCAGTGCATGTGTAATACAAACCATCTATGTGTACATGGTTTAGCTCTGACCCCTGAATCATTGAAATAATTTAATTCTGTGGTCTAGAAATGTGCCAGAAAAAGAACCAAAGTGCATGGCCTGGAATAGTGCATGCATTAAAACCAATAGTAATAACAGAAACATTTCGGCCAGTGTTGGGTGTGTGGCTGGTTAGAGTTGAGTCCCCTTGTATTAGGGTGAGGTGAATTTCTGAAAAAATGCTTGTCATAGACGGAGTGGCCAAATGTGTTTTGGTATGTCATGGTGTTCAAACCGTGGCCGAGTCAAATCAATATCATAATAATCTGTACTTGTCACTACCTAGCCTGGGACCAGACGGGAGTTAGAGCGCCCGTCTCCCGTGCTGGTAGATCTTGGGGTCGTGGGTTCGAGTCCCGGGCGAGTCAAACCAATGACTTTAAAATTGATACTTGTCGCTTCCTAGCCAGGCGCCCGGAATTATTAGGATATGGCAAGGACTGGTGTGCTCAGTGTCAGGATAATGTGACTGAGTGGGATACCAGGTCATGGTGCCGGTGGCCTGGTTTCCCAGTGGCACAGCACTATAAAGTTGCCATGAGTGCGCACTGTCACAAGTCGGTACCCATCCTGATATGACCTTAGATGTTGCTAGGACGTAAAACAACAACAAACAAACAAACTACCTAGCCTGGCGTTTGGTATTACTAGGATAGGGAAAGGAGCAGTAAAATGAGGAAGACCAATTGCCCTCGATTGCAATTTCCTCCTGTTAATCAACTAATGTGCAAAATTAAAATTTTAAAAGACTTGGCGCTATCAGGGGAGGTTGCGGGAGTCTGGTTTCATGCAGTAGTCTTATTAGGTAGCATCGTGCCGATAACTAATCATTACGCACTGCTCGCAGAGCATTCTATGGTCAACATTCTGACTTTATTGTCCAGGGTTCGTATGGGTCCTTGAAAACCTGGAAAGTCCAGGAATTTGTCTAAAGAGCCTTGAAAGTCTTTGAAAGTGGAAAATCATGACCATATCTTTTTAAAGCCTATTTTCACCGACGTGCCAAAACTCCGATCAGTGATGTTTTGTATTAAAAATGATTTTTGTGGGTTCGTTATCCTTCCTCTTAATTTTTATATTAAAACCATACATATAGTCATTTATATTTCTCATGCTTATTCACAATTCACATTGTACGACTATGAATAGAGCTGTGTTTCAGGGCACTTTAATTTAACACACGTCTTAATAACAATTTTTTTTTTTTTTTAAAGATTTATACTGCCTATCATGGATAAGCCTGAATAGGCTTGTTTTCACCATTAGACAGTTTTTCGATAGAAAGCCCGAGCCTACACTTTTACCGACCCAAGGGATTTTTAACCTCCCACACCACATAGACATGGTATGAGAGCAACTGGCCTTTGATGACGCTGTAAGTTATACACAGTGGTGGAAATCCAAATTGGCAGAGATGGGGGCACGGGGATTCGAACCACCGACCTTCATGGGAAATCGAACCACCGACCTTCAGATTAGGAGTCCGACCTAACCACTCCGCCACAGAGAACACCACATCCTGGAATTTTGCACTGAAAGGTCCTGGAAAGTCCTGGAAATTGAATGTCAAAATGGGTATGGACCCTGTTGTTGCTTACCTCGTTGTTGCCTTCCCCCACTGATAGTGATAACCACCTTTGTTCCCCTGGAGCAGCGCTGGTGCCGAGCAGCACGCAGCGCGGCCGCTTCTCCCACGTGGCCGTCGAGGCGTTTGGCAACACGCTGCTCATCTCGGGAGGCTACAGCGGCAGTGTGCTGGGTGACCTGGTCGCCTACACCGTGCCCAACGGCATCGCCAAGAACTGGGTAAGTGAAGCAGGCAGCCGTGTATCCGGGGAGAGGTGGCACTGCCGCGCAGCCCCAATCAAGATCAGGTTTTTTTTCTCATTGCGTGTGTGTACGTGTACAGAGAGAGACAGAGAGAGACAGAAAGCAGTAGTAATACTAGTATATATATATATATATATATATATATATATATATATATATATATATATATATATATATATATATATATATATATATATATATATATATATCCACAAATCAGGGATGAGAAATTTCCGATATTTCTTTCATATTGACCATTTCCCCTCATATGCATCTAATAGCTCTGTCAAATTTTCCGGAAATCAGTTTTGCTGACAGTAGCTAGCTCTAGTGATGGTGCAATACCGCGTTGAGTGAAATAGATGGGAGTGGACCTCCTCAGTTTAAACAGAACCAGTCCTGGCTTTTGTTGGTATTGTTTGCTGCTGTTGGGAGTGAATCACTCGCGGTGTTGACCACTTGTGCGTGATGTATGCAGTTTTGCTGAATGTGGAACCTGTTCCGAATGTTTTCGGTGTCAGTTGTCACTGGCACTCAAACATGTTATACTAAATTGTTTAGATTTTATGGCCTGCAGCCAACAATTTTACAATGCAAATAACAGGCAAGATTTCTTGTTAATGTTCCTAAGAACCGCTGGAGTGTATTACTTCTTGTCACTTAAAATAAGAAAAATAAGAGGAAAAAACATTGGATGATTTTAACTCGGAATTTTACTTGTCAATGCTTTGTCGTAAATTTTATGGTGCTGTCACATTACAACGTTTCTCGCCAAAACGCATCGACGTGTGTCACTTTTTGGCGAAAAATCTGGAAGCGTTAGGCGCACGTTGGTATTTGTTGATCTACGGTGGCAGTCGGCGGCGCGCGTCAGGCGATCGGCGAAGTTTTGTGCTTGCACAAATCTTTCGACGACCGACAACGCGCGACAACGCGTGGGTGCGAACATTATGGCGACGTCAGAAGCACGTCGACATCGCTGGAATAAAGTTATGCGAACGATATGCACACGCCATGCGCGCGTGAGGCGCGTTCCCACACTTTGCACCAAACTGTTGCTTTTTTTGTCTGTTGTTGTTTTACGTCCTACCGACATCTAAGGTCATATCAGGACGGTGCGCCAAACTTTTTTTTCTTTTTTCACACAACGCCGGCTGCCCACTACCAATACGTTGTGCTGACACCGAAAAGCTTGACGTTTCTCGACGATTAAAAGAGATTTTGCGCATCGGTGGCACGCCGGTGAGATAAGTCGTAGTGTGACAGGGTTATTAAAATTGATTGTGAGCTTTTGCGGCATGTGTATAACCGTGTGTAAATACCGATGTGCTCTCGGGCCGGCAGGATGAGGCGGATTTGCCAGGTTCGCTGAACCACTGCGAAAACCTGACAGTGATAACACACTGCAAGGAGGACCCTGAGTGCGCTTGGTGTGCAGAGCTGGCGACACCAACCTCAGCCGGGTTGCGCACCGGCTGTATCCACTGCTCCCAGACAGACGTAAGCAGTACCTTCTGTCGTCTCACCCACTCATCATCATCGTCATCAATATCTTAACCGCAAGGGTCGTTGGGGAACCACAGATGACTTTGCAACCACTATTTTTTCCATTTTTCCGGTCTGTGGGAAAGTGCATATAATATACTGTTGCTGCTTATCAAAAAGAGTAGCCTATGTGGCAGCAGCAAGTTTCCTCCAAAGAAATATGTCAGAGTGACTATATGTTTGACATACAATAGCCGATGATACGATAAGAAATCAATGTGCTCTAGAGGCGTTGTTAAGTAAAACAAGCTTTACTTCTTTTTTTTTTCTCCATTTTCCCCCCGTTCTCCACTGTCCTCTCGGACTTTTGGAACTCCAGCCTTGCCATATTCAAGACTCAATGTGCCCTAGCCAGGGATTATAGCCGCGTCATCGCAATTAAACAGATTTAACCCCTCCTATCCAACTTTTATACTAGTGCGCTTGTTAAACATTTATTTCTGCATAAAATGACTATTAAGTCAACTTAATCAAACATGTCGTTGCCGCGAGCATCAAGCATATGATGTCGAACATTTCAGTGTGCAAGCCACAATTATTACACATGCTTTCCCCTCAAATATATCCCTAATTAGACATTTATAATAAGGGCCGTTCAAATATTATGTAACGCTATTTTTTATATCAAAATTAGAACTCCCCCCTCTACCCACTTGTAACGGTCCATAATGCTAGTGTAATTAACCACGAATATGTGTATTATAATGTATTATAATAATATAAAGGAACGGAGCAATTCCAATGTTGATATCATATTCATTGTACGATTATTTGCGTGTATTCGGGATTCACGCACCCACCCCTTCATATGCGCGCGATTGGGGCGCCAAATGTTTGGTGCGGAAATGACTCAAACCACTGTCACTTCGCTCGCATTTTTCTTTTTGGTAGGGCATATTAGTCCCAGCCAGAGAACTAATAAAGAACTCAGCCCAACTCTGCTTTGTCTAACCTTATTGCCTAGTGGTTTATGTGATGGCATAAAATAATCAGTGTCCCAGCATTGGAAAAAGTTTCGACGAATAATTTATAAACAAGAAAACAAGAAACAAGAAAGACAAAACTCAAAAGATTTGAATCAAACTGGACTAGCGCTGCACAGACTTATCTGTTATGAGCAGGGTAAATCAATTCATAATTTTTTTTTTTAAATGCTATATTTGGCTGACCTTGCCTCTGACCTTGACAGACGTGCCAGAAGGAGGTTCGCTACGGGCAGTGTCTGGGCATCTGCGCCGCTCTGCGCGACTGCGCGTCGTGCACGGTGCAGGGGCAAGGGTCGCGCCCGGCGCCCGGACCACCCGGCGCCAGGTGGCGCAGTGAGAAGTGTGCCTGGTGCGTCAAGTCGGCCACGTGCCAGAAGCGTGACGGTAAGGCTGGGTTGGTGGTGTATGGAGGTGCACTCACCTCCCCAGGTGAAGTGACACATACAACGGCAGGTGCGGGTAGGTGGATTGCATCGGGGAGCCGAGGTGGGATAGTAGTTAAGATGCGAGCACCGGAATGGTGGAATTGTGGGTTCGAGTCCTGCTATGAGCACCATGTTCCCTCTGTTTATAGTTGTTGTTTAAAAAAAAATGTATTCATTTAAATTTTGTTTTATTATTGATTGATTTATTATTTATTTATTATTTATTTAAAGTGTATTACGTCGTTTGAATCAACTATTCAAAAGTAGAGGGGAGGAATAAGAAAAAATCCCTAGCTATTATGTTGTATATATATATAAATATATTTTATACAACATAATAGCGAGGTTGTATGTGTATACAGTAAACCTCCCTGACCGACCACCTCCACAGATCGACCACTCCCCTATATGGATTATTTATTTGGGTCCCATACGATGCCATTGTAATGATAAACAAATCTATATACCGACCACCTCCCCAAATGGACCATTTAAAGTCGCTCCCATGGTTGGTCGATTTAGAGAGGTTTTACTGTGTGTAAATATATTATATGTATAAATATATATAAATATACATAAATATCTAATAATACATATACATAAATATATTCATATATATACATATATATCTATAAATATATATAAATATACATAAATATCTAATAATACATACATAAATATATTCATATATATACATATATCTATAAATATAAATATATATAAATATACATAGATATCTAATAATACATACATAAATATATTCATATATATACATATATCTATGAATATAAATATATATAAATATACATAAATATCTAATAATACATATACATAAATATATTCCTATATATACATATATCTATAAATATATATAAATATACATAAATATCTAATAATACATATACATAAATATATACATATATCTATAAATATACATAAATATACAAATATATATAAATATACATTAATATTTACATAAATAACTAAATGTATATAAAACAACTCTTGCAACATCTGCTTGATCTGGTGAAGTAAACACTTGACCGGACCTGAGTGTGACAACCCCCATCAGCTGCGAGTGCTACCTTTCAGTGCCGGCAGGTGCATGCGACCCAGCCTACAGCAGCCGCCTGCAGGTGCTGCCCTGGTGGGGCAAGAACAGCTCGCGACCACTCACCATCGACCAGTGCCGCCTGGAGGACTACCCGGCCGGCCTCCACTGGATCCTCTACCGCCACCCGATGGACCCGAAGCACCCCGACAGCGTAAGGACTTCACCTTAATGCAGGCCGTCAAGTGTCTTCCTTTTTTCCCTATTTTTCCCTATTTTTTTCATGAAACTCTATTTAGCCTTCATTTTTATTTTAATCCTATTTTTTCCCTATTTAAAAAATCTTTTGACTCGTTGCATTTGTGGGGTGTTTTCGAAACGAAATAATTTGTCTCGGCTCTTCACACTATTTGTTATGGGTTTGAGAATGTCCCTTTTGCAACATTTTTATCAGGAAATGTCTATTTTTAAAGAAAAATAAGGGGGCTATCTACTAAGCGAGGGGTTCGGTCGCCGACCGCTCAGCAACTTCCTCTAGTCGCAAGCAGGTTGCATGTGCTGCACCAAAAACCTCCTTGCGACCAAAACTATCGCCGACCATTTTCAGCTATTGCAAGCGGTCGCTGACCAGTCGGCGATCAGTCGGCCTTTTGGTCGCAAAGTGGTCGCCAGTAGTCGCAAGCCGTAGTTATCACAGATAGGCAGTCAAATGAGATAGCAGGTTAGGTTGCATCAATATAAATTTGTACGTCATTCCTTTGACTCGGCGGAGGTTAATTCTCACTTTTAAGCATAGTGAGTTTAAATTAGAGTAACATTTTAATCCAACTGAACTTGTATGGTATAATATATACTACAAGAGGTATGAGATGGTGCATCTTCATTCTCCTTCTAAGCACCAGGGGGAATGGCCAGATAGCCTGACACTCGGAATTTCTGGGATAGGGCACGGATTGGTTTTCTTAGTATCAGGAAAACCTGTCTGAATGTGAAATCAGGTCACGATGTCAGTGACCCGGTCTCCCAGCGGGGGAGCACTATCACCTTTCAGGACACGACCTTGATATGACCTTAGATGTCCTTTATGACCCTAGATGTCCTATATGACCTTAAATGTCCTTTATGACCTTGATATGACCGTAGCTCGTAAAACACCAACAAACACAGGGAATGGAATTCCAATAATTTCCAAATTTCTCCTTTTTTCATTTAACAATCTTTTGTTAATGTTTTAGACAATTTCGGATGATTTAGATTTGTTTAATTTTCCAATTTCCCTGCATATCCATTACTGCCGATTTTTTTTCAAATTCGATTTTTCTATACGTTTTAGATAATTTGGAAATATTTTTTTTGCTTGTTTGGTACATTAGTTGTTTAAGTGGTGGAACGGGCAAACTATAAAGAATTTTGTGTGCTGTGATTGGTCAATATTCGACGACAACTTTCTACCCGTCCTGATATGACGTTAGATGTTGCTAGGACGTAAAACAACAAACATCATGGCCGTAATCGATTAACACGACCCGGGCGACTCGGGTCACCCGAGTCGTCAGAATTTCAAATAGAACACTGCGAGTGGAGTCGACAAATACACGTGCCGTGTGCAAAACAACCCGACCCCAGTAACCCACCTCTTGGCTGGGGTTTGCAAGGAGCGATGACGTCACATTTGTGCTGGTACCGTCTTGCAGGATAACAGCGACTAGTACCAGTCATACATTTTTTTTTTGGTAATAACATAGATTAATGAAATGGAAATATCACTAAGCTATGTCATCATAAAAATATTTAAATCATATTTTGAGGTAATTATATCGGCTATTAAAAAACAAATAAAAGGGCCACCCTGAGAGTGGAGAAGCGTATTCGATTATTCGACCCGAGTCTGCAGGATGTGCGCATGCGCCAAAAAGTGGCTCGGGTGACCCGAGTCGATTAATCGATTACGCCCCATAAGGCTAACCACTGACACCATCGGGGGCGCCACCTGTCACATTACGAGAACACTACTGTCAATACTGAGCCTACCCGGTCAGCGGCGGTTGAAGTACTGTGGCGCCACCTAGCGGGTACTGCCCAAACTAAACTGACATAGACAATTTGGGATGACTTATATTTTTTTAATTTTCCAATTCCCATGCATATCCATTACCAATTCTTTTTTTTTCCGATTTGACTTTTCTATGCGTTTTAGATAATTTGGGACGTTAACAAACATTTTTTTTAATTTTATTTTTGGAGATGGACAATTTTCCATAATACCACTAATTTCCAGTAGAGAAATCTTGACACAGACACAGACATAGTGGTTTAATGTGTGTTTTTAGGTGTACGCAACACTTTGTGTTTTCCACTAATTTCATGAACCCCAACTGGCATCCCTGCAAACAAATCCTCCTTGTAATCACACTTCAAACTGATCTCTTACACAGGTTCAGATTAAACGCAAGACGGGCCTGACCTTCCAGTTCGAGCCCATCTTTGACTCGGAGAATATCCCAGCCACGGTGTACACGTCGCGCTTCGAGGGCTTCATCCACCCGATGGGGGCCACCTCGTCCAACGGCAACCCGCTCAAGGTGTACCTTGTGTCGGTGGCAGCTGACGCTCGCCTCTACCTCAGTGTGGACGCCTCGAAGGAACATAAGGTGCCCGCCCCACTTACTTTTCCCCTCCCTATACACCAGAAGGGATGGCTGAATGAGTGGAGCGTCTGTCTCCCGTTTTGGTAGATTGGGGGATTCGAACCAATGGGTTCGAACCCTGGTTGAGTCAAACCAATGATTTAAAAACTGATAGTTGTCACTTCCTAGCCAGGCGCTCGGTATTATTAGGATAGGGCAAGAACTGGTTGGCTCAGTGTCAAGATAATGTGACTGAGTGGGAAATCATGTCATGGTGCTGGCGGCCTGGTCTCACAGTGGGGCAGCACTATAAAAGTTGCCATGAGTGTGCACTGTCACAAGTCAGTACCCGTTCTGATATGACCTTAGATGTTGCCAGGATGTAAAACTGCAACAACCAACCCCTCTCCATTCTGTTCAAGTGGTGTTATTCACCTGTCGTCAGTGCCTCGGCACTGGTCTTCTACTAGTCCAAATGACAAATGCCACTACACATTATGCAAAGTTATAGCAATATAGATGGACAGATAAAAGAAAATACAGTGCAAATCTTAATTGAATCTAGGCAAAGGATGAGATGAACGGAAATAACGAAATAGGGCGCGAGCTACGTCAGACTTGTATGGCCTACTGTGAGTGCGGGTAGGGGTGAGAGTGGGTAGGATGAGTGTTTGTTGAAGTTCAGTGTAATATGGTCGATAGTTGACATAAGTAGGTTGATATTGATTAAGTAAATACTTCAGTAGGATTCAACTAAGACCGCTTCCGGGCTCATTTAGTGGGAAGGGCAGCTTCCTGCACACTATTTTGCTGCTGCTAGATCAGGGATGAAAGATCTCCGCGATTCTGTGGATTTCCGGGATTTTTCAATCCCGCAACACCATCAGCGTATACTAATATGTGGTGCTGAGACTGCAGCACTATCAGCTTCAAGCGCGCAGCACTATCAGCGTACACTACTAATACATGCTTCAAATGGCGCAGCACTATCAGCATATACCAATATATATGTAACCCAACTTCCAGGAATTTTCCGCGATTCCCTGACAATGCTAAACCTATGGGAGAATATCAGCATTTCCGCTTTTTTTCCCGGAGAGCACTTTCATACCTGCTAGATGATGGTGTGAGTATGCAAAGAGAGGAAGCGAAGGAAAACGCAAGCCTCGGCTTCAGTGTGGAATTGTTCCGCCTGGTTGATTTCGGTGTGCATGGAGGTCTACTTTGAAGGGTGCCTGTTGTAGCTTTGGGTCTGCCACAGACGGGGAATGGTTATGGGTTCAATCCCTGGCTAAGTCAAACTAAAGTTGTACATAATTGATACTTGTCGTTTCTCCAGCTGGTGCTCGACATTACTAGGAATAGGATAGGATAAAGACCGGTTGGCTCAGTGTCAGGAAAATACAACTAAGTGGGATATTGTGTCGCATTGCTGGTGGTATGATATCCCAGTAGGGCAACACTATAACACCATCATTGGTGCTCACTATCACAAGTCGCTACCTGCTTAAATTATGTTATGATTGTTCAGGGTCACCGTGAAGGGCTTTGGACTCGGCTTTGCTGCAGTGCGAACCTCATAGCATGTTTTAGTTATATAATATACTTCATGAAGATTTTCTGTTTGTTTTATTGATTGCTTTGAGCAGGGTCCGTATGGGACCTGGAAAGTCTTGAAAAGTCTTGGAATTCATTTGCCCCATTTAAAGGCCTTGAAAAGCCTTTAATTTAACCTATTTTAGGTAATTAATCTTGAAAAACCTTGACTTCCATTAAACTGTTCTCACTGATCTAAATTAGTCCAAAATCGCAATTTTCTTTTTCCCGAAATCCAAATGAAAATAGCATTGAATTCCTATCAAAACAGCCTTGAAATAGCTTTGAATTCCATATCTTCATATGTGTATGGACCCTGAATGAATCATAATCTATTGTTGCTGACTGGTATTTGTAGGCGCTCATCGCCGAGCTGACTAATGGCGGCTATGTGACAAAGCAGGCACGCACTAATGGTGGGCTCAGCGAGATCGTCTTCCCCAACGAGAACCCGCCTGCCAAGTACTACATGGACCAGGTAGGTAGCACGACCCGCGCCACCCAGCGCTGAAAGAACTACGCCATTTCACGCATTTTCACGATTTTTGGTAATCACCAATTTCTGATTGGGTGCCAGCATCTGCCGCCAGTTGGTAACTGTTCCCTATACAAGGGGTGGATTTCTGCGAAAATGCAGACAGTCTCTCATAGGCTTAGCACTGTCAACGAATCGTGGGAAATTACCACACCAGAAGTTAGGTTTCATACAGCGCTCTCCAAGCATAATCTTACATAGGGAAGCGGAACATAGCTTAGGCGGTAGCGTGTCCACCTGTGAAGCTGCCGGTCATCCGATTGATCCTTCTCAGTGGATGCATTTGCAGTTTGAGCTATTTTCCGTTCCAACCAGTGGTCCACAACTGGTTCAGCAAAAGCTGTGGTATGTGTTGTCCTGTCTGTGGGAAAGTGCATATAAAAGACCTTTTGCTATTTATCGGAAAGAATGGCCTATATGGCGGCATAGGGTTTCCTTCAAAGAAATATGTCAGAATGACCACATGTTAGACGTCCAATAGCCGATGATACGAAAATCAATGTGCTCTAGAAGTATCGCTAAATAAAACAAGCTTTACTTGTTAATCTTGCATAGATGAGAATCTTCCAGATTTATCCGGAATTCCGGATTTTTTATCTGCCCGCTATTTTCTGGATATTGTCAAAATGTACGACCATTCCGGTTTCTCCCGTCACTTTAGAAGTCCCCAAAATGCATAAAATATTTTCCTGATTTTTATTGTCAAGCCATTCTCATATATGATCTTAGCCCTGCCATCCCACACCCCACCCATCCATGCCTATGACCGGTCAGTACTGACTGCTAGCTGTACTGGGACCCTAATATCACTGCCCGTATATTTCTGTGTTTTTTTGTCAACAAATTTTATCCCTTTTTAAAATATTGTAATTATTTTAAAAAAAAGGGAAACCATGACTTGTCACTATTAATAAGGTTATGGATGGTGTATGATAATTTCTTAACTACCTAGTTTAAAGGAATGTAATTTATTAGCTCATTTCAACAGAGCATACTCTACAACATAAATTCCTGTCACTACTTCACCATGATATGGCCTTAGCTGCTTCTAGACGTAAAGTCGCAACAAACATAGCAAAATCTTGTTACTGCCGTCAGAAGGCAGATTGGTGCTGGAAATCATTTGATGTGGCTATCAAATCTGGTATTTGCATTACGAATGAGAAGTGAAAAAGGCAATCTAAATTAAATGTTTTTATTGAACCACATCAGTTCTGCCTGACAACCTTTGTGTAACTCCGGAATGACCCGTTTATTTAGTCCACCCTTGACAGTGATAGAAAAATTAAGCAAAGTTTTTCGCTTGTTCATAGGTCAACTCTGGCTTGAATTTTACTTGTCCGCCTGAATTTTCACTTTTCCGCATTTGACATCTGAATATATAAACGGAAGGCAAACAAAATCTTTAAATACATCAGGGATGAAAGATCTCCGCGGTTTCGCGGATTTCCGCGATTATTTATATTTACCGATTAACTTTAAACATAAAAAAAAATTATATGTATATGACAACAAACACTTGGGGGAGTTCGAATCCCATTTTTAAATGACCTTAGATGTTGCTAGAACATCAAACCCAAACAAGAGCGAGTTCGGTATGGGCGATAATACAGTCACAACAAGGTTAGTTGAAAACTGACTTCCGGTATTTTTCCGCGAATCCCTGACAGTGCTAAGTCTATGGGAGAAGATCCGCGTTATCGCGGAAATTTGCCGTTGGCAGCCTGATTTCCGTGATTTTAGCCGGAGACCACTTTCATCCCTAATACATGTTTTTCACTTGTCCAACAGAAAAGCTCAAGCCATATTCTGGTTGTCCGTGCCTACTCTCATTTGGCTCAAACAAGACTTATTTCAAACACTGCCTGCAAGGCTGCATTGTCAAGTGAAAGTTTGTACATGCACCAAATCGAAAGCGAAGCCCCCTAGTGCGGCAAGTCATAATAACTGAGCACACTCCACATCTAGTAAGGATATGTTTAAAAGAGATCCTTGCTGACTCCTGCCTACAGAATGTGGCATGTTCTTGCAGATCGCGCAGCAGGAAGTGGCGGGCCCCAAGGTGACCCAGGTGGCCTCCAACATGCAGCTTGAATGGACAGGGGCCCTGGTGGATCCCTCCCGCATCAGACAGGTAGGTGGCGCTAGTCAGTCTGATCACAAAAGTCAAAGGTGCATAACTCGATGAAAGCGTCAAATGTTCTAATCTAGCGCTTACCAAGATGTGATGTTACATATCCGACTTTAGATACTGGTGCACTCGTTAAACATTTATTGCGGTTTAGCGCTCCTGTGCTCGGCTTAAAAAAGGGGTAAGGAAAGCCAAGTATCCTTTTATAATAGAAATTAAGTAAAGTAGATTGTAATGATCAAATGTGAATAATATAGCAGGAAATCAAAGTCATCGGGTTATGCAGCTTTAATGAGATACACAAAGCAGATCTAGCAAACGCCAACATTTTCAGGGGGTACCAGAAGGTATGGCCGAATGAGTTAGAGCGTCAGTCTTCCGTGTTGGTAGACCGTGGGATCGTGGGTTCGAACCCATGTCGAGTCAAACCAATGACTTGACAATTGATACTTGTCGATTCCTAGCCAGGCGCTCGGCATTATTAGGACAGGGCAAGGACTGATTGGCTCAGTGTCAGGATAATATGACTGAGTGGGATATCAGGTCATGGTGCTGGCAGCCTGGTCTCCCAGTGGGGAAGCACTATAAACTCGCCATGAGTGCGTACTATCAAAAGTCGGTACCCGTCCTGATATGACCTTAGATGTTGCTAGGACGTAAAACAACAAACAAACATTTTCAGGGACTAACCATCCCTACAACCGTTTGCCTTCCACTAAAATACCTAAATACGGGGTCCGTACAGGTCCTGGAAAGTCTTGAACTTCATTTGCCTCATTTTAAGGCCTTGAAAAGCCTTGAATTTAACCTATTTTAGGTAGTTAGTCTTGCAAAGGCTTGAATTCCATTAAACTGTCCCCACTGATCTAGATTAGTCCAAAGTCACCATTCACCATTGTTTTTTCCCCCTGAAATCTAAATGAAAATAGTCTTGAATTCCTATCAAAAACTGCCTTGAAATAGCCTTGAATTCCATATCTTCATATGTGTATGGATGGACCTTGTAAATATTAATTTACGCAATAAGCCAATAATGAGCTCTGCCACATAGTTGTAAGCCAAGTCTTTACGGAACCTGCTGATCTGGGAGAACGCAGCCCCTTCCCATGATGGGTTATGTAAGACCTGGGTGTATGGGCGGAAAGTTCTCCTAATCTACAACAGTAAGGCAGGGGGTGACCTTTGACCTCACATGTCGTCTGGACTTTGGAGGAGTTCCTTGACCTACCACTGTGTTATCACACTGGGTATCCAGGTTATATTATGCCTAGAACACGTCTCGGCACTGAAACAAGCATGTTGCGCAGAATCACAAGAACGGGATGGCCCAAATAAGTTGAGCGCCAACTTCCCATGTGGCAGTTTGTGGAGTCAAATCAATGATTTAAAGATTTATACTTGTCACTAACCAGGATACGGCATTGAGGTATTACTAGGATACGGCATTGAGGCATGGAATGAGGAAGGCTAATTGTCCAAGAATAATATTCCCGCGGTTTAATCAGCGAATGTAACAATGCGCCTTTGTGTTTACAGGAGGGGAGTGGGACGTAGCTCAGGTGGTAGTGTGTCCATCTATGAAGCTGTTGGTCATCCAATCGATCTTTCTCAGTGGACGCATTTGCAGTTTGAACTATTTTCCATTCCAACCAGTGGTCCACAACTGGTTCATCAAGGGCTGTGGTATGTGCACTCCTGTCTGTGGGAAAGTGCATATAAAAGACTCCTTGCTACTTATCGGAAAGAGTAGCCTATGTGGTGGCAGTGGGTTTCCTCCAAAGAACTATGTCAGAATGATGATATGTTTGTCATCCAATAGCTGATGATACAATAAAAACAATCAATGTGCTCTAGAGGCGTCGTTAAATAAAACAAGCTTTACTTTTGTGTTTGCAGGAGTTCTCGGCCGAGTTCCTGGAACCATACAACGATGCAGCAACCTGCGGACAGAGCGACTCATGCCTTGCCTGCATGACCAACACGGCCTGCGGCTGGTGCCCCACCAACCGCGAATGTGTGCTCAAGGTGGACCTGACCGGCAGTGTGCACTCGTGTGGGCCACTGCCCCGAGCGCACTTCCTGGTGATGGGCGCTGCCGACTGCGCTGTGTGCGCAGACTACATCACATGTGACACCTGCACACAGGTAGGTGTGCCAGTCTACTCAGATAGGTGTGACAGTGTATTCATATTGACATATAGGTGTGGCAGGGTTTTCAGATAGGTGTGATAGTGTACTCAGATAGGTGTGCCAGTGTCCTCGAATAGGTGTGATGGTGTATTCAAATATAGGTGACAGGGTTTTCAGATAGGTGTGACAGTGTACTCAGATAGGGGTGACAGTGTACTCAGTGTACTCAAGTATTTGTGGCACTTGCATACAGGTAGGTGTCACACTTACACACAAGTAGGTATGACACTTGCACACGGGTAGGTGTGACCCTTGCAAACCTTTTAGTGTGACACTTGCACACATTTTAGTGTGACACTTGCACACATTTTAGTGTGACACTTGCACACATTTTAGTGTGACACTTGCACACGTGTAGATGTCACACTTGCACACATGTAGGTGTGAAGTTTAAGGTAGGTGTCATACTTCCACACAGGTAAGTGTGAAACTGGCACACAGGCAGATGTGATACTTCCACACAGGTAAGTATGATGTTTACACTCAGGTAAGTGTAACTGTTCATAAATAGATGAGACACTGCACTTCGTTAGAGGTGATGCTGTATGCCGATAGGTGTGGCAGCACATGCAGGTCGGTGTGACAGCACATGCAGGTCGGTGTGACAGCACATTCAGGTCGGTGTGACAGCACATGCAGGTAGGTAACGCCACATGCAGGTAGGTGACAGCACATGCAAGTAGGTGTGATAGCACATGTAGGTAGGTGTAACAGCACATGTAGGTAAGTGTGACAGCACATACAGGTAAGTGTGACAGCACATACATAAGGTGTGCGCTGCACCTAAGAAGGTGTGATGTCTGCCTGAAGCAGGTGTGACACTAAACACGTGACCATGCATGCCAGTAAGCGTCACGCCTGAACATAGGTAGGTGTGACAAGACATGCAGGTAGGTGTGACACTGCACACAGGTAGCTGTGACAGTACACATACTTATATATTTTCACAACGCAATGGCTGGATGGTGGAATATCGGTTAAATGTCTCTTAACTCAGTGAGTGTACTTATTATGCTCAGCTTAATTTTGATATTTATCTTTAAGGAAAAGGAGGAACATGCATTTTAATATCTAGGCTAGCTTTCTTTTCTGTGACCAGGTCAAAACCCGCTGTGAAGTAGAGGCGGCTGGGTTTGTGTGGTGTGCGTAACTAAGGACTCAATTTGTGTTCCCAGGACCCGCTGTGTGAGTGGTTGTCTCGTGAAGCCCGCTGTCTGAGACGAGGACGGTTCGACTTCGCTGTCCGCAACACCAGCTCGTGCCCAGTACCCTGCAGAGAGTAAGCAACACTCTATTCAATTCTAATGTCGATGAAGTCGGTTTCACTTATGCATGACTGTTTTTGCAGATACGCCCAAATAGGTTGAGTGAATTGTCTAAATGTTACGGCATTGCGCCGTAAACTTTACAATGCAAGTAGCATTCAAAATCCTTTTTTACAAATGGAAAACAAGAAATGTTGGCTGGACTGTATCACTTTTAATAACTACACCACTGTATTTTAATTCCAATTTGACTACCATTTGATGCAAATATTAGAATTGATTGTGGTGAGATTTTAAATTTGGTTAAATAAACAAATGTGACCGAACAAGCTTGAACTGCTTCTTGCCATGAATATCGTCTTTGTTGCTGACCTGGCATAAAATGACCAATCAATGAACTCTGTTCCAGACGCGCCAACTGCCTCCTGTGCTTGAGTGAGCGGAACGAGTGCGCCTGGTGCGAGCAGACGCGCACCTGCTTCCCCTTCGTCGAGTACACGATGACGTATGCGTACGGAGGCTGCACACAGTGGGTGGACAGCATGAGCAAGCAGAAGTGCCACGACTGCCAGCGCCACACCCGCTGCAGCGACTGCCTGTCTGAATTCCAGTGCGGCTGGTGCGGAAACCTGGACAACCCGACCCTGGGCCGCTGTCTCCATGGCGACTTCACCGGTGCGTATTGCTTTACACCATCTGTAGCGTATGCGTGTGTGGAGGGGACCTGCGTCTCTCCACAACTTTACATTCACACAGCGTACATGGTAACTAAGGGTACACAGTAAACAAGGATTTACAGTAAATAAGGGGTACATGGTAGACAAGGATATACAGTAAATAAGGGTACATGGTAAACAAAGGGACATGGTAAACAAGGATATGCAGGAAACAAGGGTACATGGTAAACAATGATATACAGTAAATAAGGGGAGCAGGTACATGGTAAAAAAGGGTATGCAGTAAACAAGGGTACACGGTAAACAAGGGTAAAGGGTACACAGTAAACAAGGGCACACGGTAAACAATGGCACATGGTAAACAAGGGTGCACCGTAAAAAGAAGGGTACACGGTAAACAAGGGTACATGGTAAACAAGTATATACAGTAACTAAGAGGAACAGGTACATTGTAAACAAGGGTATGCAGTAAACAAGGGTACATGGTAAACAAGGGCACATGGTAAACAAGGGTACATGGTAAACAAGGATACATGGTAAACAAGGGTACATGGTAAACAAGGATACATGGTAAACAAAGGTACATGGTAAACAATGATATACAGTAAATAATGGGAACGGGTGCATAACATGGTAAACACGGGTACATGGTAAACAAGGGTACGCGGTGAATAAGGGTAAGCGGTAAACAAGACCTGTATGTGTTAACCTTTGCCCTCCTCCTGCAGGCCCCCGGGAGAACGCGACATGCGCCGCCCTGGTGGCGGCCGTGAGAAACACGTCGGTCGCCGACCCGGCCGCCTGGTCGTATGGCGAGTGTCCCGACGTACAGGAGTGTCGCCTGGGGCTCGACGACTGTCACCGCGACGCCGCCTGCACCAACACATGGCACTCGTACCTCTGCACCTGCAACCGCGGCTTCACCGGCAACGGCAGGGACGTTTGCAACAAAACGTCAGTGCCCTTGGCTGAGGCCTTTTATTTGTATTTAAAAAAAAAAAAATTTTACCTGTTGAAAATGATGCATTGCGCTTCAATGATGCGTCCCACCTTACCGTAATTAAACCAGATTGTGTCCGATGTAGGTTGCTGCTTTTATGATGCGTCCCACCTTACTGTAGTTAAATCAGATTGTGCCCTGTGTATGTAGGCACTTCTATGACGTATCCCACCTTACCGTAGTTAAACCAGATTGTGTCCCACCGTACCATAGTTAAATCATATTGTGCCCGATGTAGGTTGGTGCTACTATGATGCGTCCCACCTTGCTGTAGCTAAATCAGATTGTGCCCTGTGTATGTAGGCACTTCTATGACGTGTCCCACCTTATCGTAGTTAAACCAGATTGTGCCCGATGTAGGTTGCTGCTTCTATGACGTGTCCCACCTTACCGTAGATAAAACATATTGTGCCCGATGTAGGTCGGTGCTTCTATGATGCGTCCCACCTTACCGTAGTTAAATCAGATTGTGCCCTGTGTATGTAGGCACTTCTATGACGTGTCCCACCTTACCGTAGTTAAACCAGATTGCGTCTCACCGTACCATAGTTAAATCATATTGTGCCCGATGTAGGTTGGTGTTTCTATGATGTGTCTGACCTTACCATAGTTAAATCAGATTGTGCTCCATGTAGGTTGGTGCTTCTATGACGCGTCCCACCTTACCGAAGTTAAATCATATTGTGCCCGATGTAGGTTGCTGCTTCTATGAAGTGTCCCACCTTACCGTAGTTAAATGAGATTGTGCTCCATGTAGGTCGGTGCTTCTGTGACACGTCCCACCATACCATAGTTAAATCATTCTGTGCCTGTGCAGGTGCTTCTACGACTGCGTGCATGGACACTGCTCCGGCCCGCAGCGCTACGAGTGTCTGTGCGAAGTGGGGTGGACCGGCTCCGAGTGCGCCACCAACTGCGGCTGCCACAACCACAGCACCTGCGTGACCGGCGTCGGGGTGTGTGACCGCTGCCAGCACTGGTCCACCGGCCGCTACTGCCAGACCTGCCGCCCCGGCGCCTATGGAGACGCCACCACCACCGGTAAGGCGCGTCGACGTAACATCACGCCACGTCATGACGCGGCGTGACGTGACGTCTTTTTATTAATTGTTATTTTTACATTTTTTAGTTAAGGAATGGACAATTTTTCTTCCTCATTCCACTGCTCCTCGCACTATCCTGGTAATACTGAGCGCAAGGGTAGGTAGCGACAAACATACATTTATAAGTGATTGGTTTGATTCGGACTGGGTTTGAATTGCATGATATGCCACAGGGGAATCGGGCACTCAACTCATTCGGCCATCCTGTCTGGTTGTCTTACGGCGTTTTCGTTTATGTGAGGCTGGTACCCCGACTGGATGGAGTGACCGACCGAAATAAAACAATGACTAGGAAAATTAATCCTTGTCGCTACCTAGCCGACACGACTGTAACAGACTTTCTTATTAGAATGACGGTGATGACATGTTGTGGCAGGTTGCACTGTGTGCAACTGTAGCAGACTTTCTCATTATACTAAAGTTGATTACATGTGACAGGCTGCACTGTGTGCGACTGTAGCAGGCTTTCTCATTAGACTGATATTGATGACATGTTGTGGCAGGTTGCACTGTGTGCAACTGTAGCAGACTTTCTCATTATACTAAAGTTGATTACATGTGACAGGCTGCACTGTGTGCGACTGTAGCAGACTTTCTTATTAGACTAATGTTGATGACATTGTTGTGACAGGCTGCACTACGTGCAACTGTAAGAGGCTTTCTCATTAGACTGATATTGATGACATGTTGTGACAGGCTGCACTGTGTGCGACTGTAGCAGGCTTTCTTATTAGACTAATGTTGATGACATTGTTGTGACAGGCTGCACTACGTGCAACTGTAAGAGGCTTTCTCATTAGACTGATATTGATGACATGTTGTGACAGGCTGCACTGTGTGCGACTGTAGCAGACTTTCTCATTAGACTGAGGTTGATGATGTGTTTTTTTGACAGGCTGCACTACATGTGACTGTAACAGACTTTCTCATTAGACTGACATCATTGATGTCATGTTGTGACAGGCTGCACTGCGTGCAACTGTAACAGACTTTCTCATTAGACTAACGTTAATGACATTGTTGTGACACTTTAACAGACCTTCTCATTACACTGACATTGATGACATGTTGTTTTGACAGGCTGTACTGTGTGCGACTGTAGTAGACTTTCTTATTAGACTAACATTAATGACATGTTGTGATGTGACAGGTTGCACTCCATCTGACTGTAACAAACTTTCTCATTAGACTGTCGTTGATGACATGTTTTGACAGGCTGCACTGCGTGCGACTGTAACGGGCATGCTGACGCTGACCTGAACGTGTGCAACTCTACGAACGGGGTCTGCTACTGCAAGGACAACACGGAGGGTGACCAATGCGAGCGCTGCAAGGCCGGCTACTACGGCGACCCAAGTGGCGGCCAGCGATGCTACCTCCGCTGTGAGGGCCGCACCATCCTAGGTAACAGCCTCTGACTAATCTGATCTTATATTTTCAAAACTATAACATTTATCCTTGATACCAACTTAGATAATAGTTCACTCATGAATACATAAAGGGAATAATTTTTATTTTTTTTTTATTTTTTATTGAGGCTGTATTTATACTGTCCATAGCATATAAGCCCGGGTACCCAGGCTTGTTTTCAATGCTGGCCAGTTGTAGTGTTGGTGTTATTTTACCACACAGTGGCTGCTGATAAGGTATTTGATTGCCTGCATTTCAGTAGCAGATAGATAATTGGTTAGTATGGTTAATAGCCTATGTTAGTTTTTTTTAATTTTCTTGGTATATATGTATTTATTTTTCTACTCTTATTACTAGACTAGCCTACTCCTATTTACATATCATAGGCTAATACTAAGTGAATTAAATAGTATGTCACTGCTATGACCTATGATGTATAACATTTTGATGTGCACACCCAAATATATTTTGTGTGGTTTCATTTTAAAATATCTCCAAAGGTCACCCGTTAAAGTAAAGTAGATTATAATGATCAACCTAATATTTTTATCTAATAAATGTGTTGTAAACTCAAGACCATCGGGTTATGTAATTTTAAATAATCCACAACCCTCATGCACCCGTTATCTGCGGCCACAGGAAACATTACTTCTGGTGCGCTTGGTTCGCATGCCGGAAATGGCGTCAGCAACATGGCGCATGCATACTGCCTGTGGATCCTGACGATCCACCCGGACCTGACGAACCTGCGGCTTGTCAGCCCTGTGCCCTCCATCACCTTCACCATGGAGACGGACATCAAGACGCTCTGCTCCAGGGTAAGCGGCTTTCTGAACTGCATCCTCATTCAGGTGAAATTTTTGAGTAATTGGACAAGTTTGGTAACAATATCCCCTCCAACAAAGTATGTGAAGTGTCGGTGAGGCAAAGTGATCCTTATCTGCGGCTGCGTTGGCCGCTCTCGGCTAGCTAAGGTTGTCTTATTAAAGGTGGAATCACTCCCCGAAAGTATTGGATGTCGGTCCCCACTGACACTAAATACATTTTGTGGGATTATGTAAATTTCTTGACCATACACCAACAATAATTTGTTTTATGTAAATGGGAGACTGTTTTACCGCTACACTATGTACACACCACTACAGTGTACACACCACTACACTGTGTACACACCACTACAGTGTGTACACACCACAACACTGTGTACACACCACTACACTGCATACACACCACTACAATGTGTACACACAGTGTACGGGTCAGGTGGTGTGTACGTACTAGTGGTGCATTCACATGGCGTAATAGTGTATACACACGGTGTAGTGGTGTATACACATGGTGTGGTAGTGTGTACACACGGCGTGGTAGTGTGTACTTACAGTGTGGTAGTGTGTACACACGGTGTGGCAGTGTGTACGCACGGTGTGGCAGTGTGTACGCAAGGTGTGGTAGTGTGTACACATGGTGTGGTGGTGTGTACACATGGTGTGGTAGTGTATACGCATGGTGTGGTAGTGTGTATGCACGGTGTGGTAGTGTGTATGCACCGTGTGGTAGTGTGTACGCACCATGTGGTAGTGTGTATGCACCGTGTGGTAGTGTGTACGCACTGTGTGGTAGTGAGTACACACGGTGTGGTAGTGTGTACGCACGGTGTGGTAGTGTGTATGCACGGTGTGGTAGTGTATACACGGTGTGGTAGTGTACGTACGGTGTGGTAGTGTGTATGCACGGTGTGGTAGTGTGTACACACGGTGTGGTAGTGTGTACATACGGTGTGGTAGTGTGTACACATGGTGTGGTAGTGTGTACACATGGTGTGGTAGTGTGTATGCATGGTGTGGTAGTGTGTACGCACAGTGTGGTAGTGTATACACACGGTCTGGTAGGGTGTATGCACGGTGTGCTGGTGAAAACGGTGTGTACGCATGCTGTGCGGTGCAGACCCTGATGTGCCCATTGTCTCTTGGAGGACTACGTGTACGTGTACGACGGCATCCCCAGCTTCATGACAAGAAGCACGCGTTCTACAGCCAACCTGCTCGCCGCTTTCTGCGGCTACAACCACGAAGAGCCGCTCCGCGTCGAGGCCAAGTCTGGCTACATCACCATCTACTTCGAGGCCAACATCGAGCCGAGTAAGTACCAGGTCCAGGTACCCACTGGACGGTCCCATATCAGACGGGCCGGACATCTGATGAAAGCCTCAAATTATCTCGATTTGATTCTGATCATATTCAATGCTCTGAACCAACAAGTAGGAGAGAGAAAAGACTTACTTCGTTAAACCATACAGGATTTGATTCAACCTGAAGGATCGGACTCTGAGTGGCTGTGCAGCATTGTGTGGTTTCTGGCCATGTAGCAGCTTTTTATACACACTGATTGGACAGTTGCCATGGCGAATGACCTGTCAATCACTGCCGCTATCAGTTTTGGCTATTTGAATGGAAATTATATAGAATCATGATTTATAGCCATTAGGCAAGATGCTATTTCTAAACACATAGCTATTTGTACATAACCAAATGTTCATATAACGATGAATAATCAGCTAGCTTGAGGATAATTTTCCAAATACACTGGGATATATTGGGTTTGAAGGCAGAGAGCTGGAGGCGGGGGGATGTTAGACCGCTGCCATGGCTCTTTATATAATCTGGGTCGGGTGTTTAAGGCAATGCAGTATTCGCTACAAGGCAGTTGTTACATCCAATCATCTTTGGCTATTTCACAGCATTCTTGCATATTCATAAATGGCGGTATGGCTACGGATGGACACACTCAATACTGGACAAGATGTTCCAACGCAAAATGATTGGTGAAATCTGTTTGAATTTTTTGTTTGTTCAATCTCACCCACTAACAGTTTCCTGTTTTTGCAATTTGAACAGTTCTGCAATTTATGTGTATGTGGCAAATCCCCTAATTTAATGGTTTAATCATTGTGTTTTCTATTTTAGTTTGTCTTAGTTTGAAGTGATCAATAGTAGCGTATTGCGTATGAATTTAGAAAATTGCAAAAAGTTTGCGAACTTTACAGACAGCTGAGGTGTAGGTGGCCTTCCTGTAGAACACGACCCTAGTCGTAGTTCTGTCACTCTCCACGCACATGTTGCATAAGCTGTAACCTCTTGATATGACCATAGATGTTGCTAGGACATAAAACCCCAACAAACAAATCACAACTCCGTCAGACAATTTGTCAAAATACAGTATATTATACACCCGCACTCTCAATGGCAGGACGAACCGATCCTTTGTCAATTTAGACCCTGGCCCTCCCCTGTCCTTATTTGGAAGAAGTGACCTACTTCAGAAGGTCACGTGGGGCTACCCCAGTGTTTATGTTTATAGCCCTCTCCTGTGCCCACCAATCAGGACAGTGACATGAGTGACACCATGTGGCTCTTGACCAGCTGATGGCTATTTACCAACACTGCGTGAACAGTTGTTATAGTGACTGACCTGTCGGTCATTAACTCTACCAGTTTTGGCTATTTGGATTATAATTGTAGACAAGAGTTACCACCATTAGGCACCATGCTATTTCCCATGACACAGCCATTTATATTTACTGACTACAGTAAAACCTCTTTAACTGACCGCCTCCACAGATCGACCACTCCCCTATATCGATCGCTTTATTTGGGTCCCAAACGACTGCCCATATAATACCATTGTAATGAAATGAAAAACTCCCATAGCCGACCACCTCTGCAAATGGACCATTTAAAGTCGGTCCCATGGTCAGTCGATTTAGAGAGGTTTTACTGTATTCATATTCACATGGCACTAATATAAATATAAATAACCAGCTAATGCAAAGGTACTTTCCCAAATACATTGAGATGTACTGCGGCCATGGGCTCTTTATATAGTTTGTATTCAGCCCCCATAGTGAGCTTTCAAGTGTCCATGCGAAGCGTGATATAGTTGAGCTGAAACTGTCTGCCATTTGACCTAATTTCAAAGCGTGGTGTCCTTTTTGCTGACTCAGGTACTTCCAGCACGCGTGGCTTTAACGCCACGTACCACGTGAACAGCTGCGAGATGGAGTGCGTTGGCAACCGTGAGTGCGTGTCAAACCGCTGTGTGTGCAAAGCGGGGTACGGCGACATCGACTGCCGCGTCCAGCTCTGTCCTCACAACTGCTCCGCCACCATCGGACAAGGCTCCTGCAGCATGGTGAGCTACACAATTTTTGTTGTTGTTTGTAAATATGTTTATTCTGCTGAATAAGTCTTTTGTCAGTGACTGGTCTTCCAGCCATTTTTCAACTCAGGATTGAGGTATAGAAAGTAAGGTATACAATAACTTGAATACACAATTTGCAGCATATAACACAATGAAATTCTGTAACCCACAAGTTCCATAGCATTAATGCAACAGTAGTTTCATATGACTAGATCAATGCTTTCAGTTTCTCTTGACTTTGATATTTCTTTGTTACATTAATTGATTAAAGCCTGGTACACACCTCCCGTATACGATTCACGCGCTAAAACTGACTGCCTTGACGGTACCCGTTACAACCCGACCCGTCCCGTTTCCCGACTAAAACTGCCCGATTCATTTTTCGAATCTTATAAAACCCGGTACACACCTCCCCTATAAGACCTAAAACTGAGTTTTAAGTCTCGCATCGGAAGTCTCTGGTGTGATAGAAGGCAGATATAACTAAATAGTTTTTATTGAATGGTTGCTCCATCATTGCAATAGCATAGGTTATCTCAATCATCATCATATCATAATCAGATAACAAAAAATAAACAAAAAGTCAGTGCCACAGAGGCGAGTGAGGCTGGCTCAAATGCGGGTGACTCGCACCGTTGTCAAGGAAGGACTGGCTTCCTTATTGTCCGGAATTGGCTGTTGGAGTTGGCAAATGCGACTGGGCATATTTCTGAAGCGAGATGAAAGATACATTTAAGGCATAGGAATAGAGGCAATTAGTGAAATCAGCACTTAACCCCTACAAATGACTGAACTAAATAGCAAAAACCAAAAGAAAAAAGGGTTGGGAGGGTGGGAAAATCTGACTTGCTTGGTGGCAGTGTTGTGGCGAAGTGAGGATTGCGTGCATAGTATGTCATATGGGGGTCAGGAAGGTCATGTTAGCCTCGCTCGCAAATTCACTATGTTGCCTCGCCAACATACGTAATATACCTTACTTTAGTTTGAAGTAACTTTGATTTTAAATAGCTAACTTTTTAGATATTTGAAGTGCGAACTTGCAAAATTAATTTTGGCAAGCATGCCAAAACTCTGACACCATAGGCAGGTAGGCTTCTGCAGTAAAAGGTTCTATTAAATTGCCTTGGTATTCACTTCTATGTGGTGACAAATGTTTAATAAGTACACCAGTATCTAAATTAGATATGCAAAATCAAATTTAGATCTTTGTTTTGGTCTTGAATATTTGATGTTTTCATCGGACTATGCAGCTTTAAGCAAAGGGTGGGGGGAGAGTTCAATCGCGGACCATTTTTGTTTTTTCTCATTCAACTGCTCCTTGTTATGCCCTAGTTATGCTGAGCACAAGGTTAGGTAGTGACAAGTATACATTTTTAAGTCATCGGTTTGACTCAGCCTGGGTTTGAATCCCATGACCTATCACATGGGAAGGTCATTCAGCATTCCCACCTGGTTTGCTCTGGTTCGATCCTTAGCTGAGTCAAATAAAGTGACACATGCTGCAACCTCGCTTAACGCTGGGCATTGGTTGAATAGCGCCAGAAATGTGTTGTTGGTTCAAGGTCAGAATTATGTCGCTAAGTGTGGTATTATATTAGGGACCAGTAGAATGGTATCTCAGTTTGGCAGCACTAGAACGTTGCCAAGTCTAAATGAGCTCAGATGTTGATGGGATGTCAAATCAGGATAACCCACCGGAAGTATTGCTGTAAAAGCGGGTTTTAATGCAACATCACTGACTGTACAAGTATATCTGTCCACTATTTTTCTTTAACTAAAATGTTTATTTTCCTGTTTTTGCTTTGACAGCAGTTTGTTTCGTATTCAACTATATTCGCGAAAGGAATCCTACAAATAAGTTTATACACCAGTATTAAGTATTCAAAATAATTTTGTTTTCCCCCCAACAGGCACTGGGGCAGTGCGTCTGCGCCAGCGGGTACGGTGGGCCAGCGTGTGACGTCGTCATCTCAGACCGGGTGGGCGTCTACTCGTCTGTGTTCGATCCGTGGAGAGCAGCAGGGCGAGATGGCTTCAACAGGTATGTGATAACAAGCCAACCGGAAGACCAGGGGGGCACAATCAGAGTGGGCACAATCAGAGGGAGGCACAATTAGAAGGAGCACAATCAGAAGCGGGCACATTCAGAGGGGGGTACAAAGACACAACTGGAGATAAAGGTAAGCACACATCAGAGGGATCACAGTCAGAGGAGGTGGAAGGAAGGAAGGTGGAGGGGGGGGGGGGGGGAAGTACAGACTAAGCATGTTGTTTCTACTTAAAATTGCATAGTCTGATGAAAGCATAACATTTTCAAAACGAAAATGCTCACGTAGGTTTGGTCCTACATACTCATTTTCGCTTACTGTCAATGCTAGACATTTCTTACTGTGATTACTGCTTACTATTGCTTAATGTGACTGCAGCTGACTTACTACCTGAATGCTACTTACTATTGCTTGCTATGAATACTGCTTACTGTGAATGCTACTGATTTACTACCTGAATGCTACTTACCATTGCTTGCTTTGAATATTACTTACTATTTTGCTTACTATGAATGATGCTTATTATATTGCTTACTGTGAATGATACTTACTATATTACATACTGTGATTGTGGTTTACTATTGCTCAGTGTTTCTTACTGTAGGTTGCTATGAATGTTGCTTACTGTGACTGTTGCTTACTGTTGCTTCCGGTGACTACTGCTTACCGTGACCATTGCTTACTGTCACTGTTGCTTTCAGTGAATTGCTTACTGTGCTGTTGCTTACTGTCACTGTTGCTTACACTAAGTTAGTGATTTGCTTACTGTGACTAGTTTATTGTGACTTGCTTACGGTGACTTGCTTACCATGAGTGTTGCTGACTGTCCCTGCTGCTTACCATGACTGCTGTGTACTGTTGCTTACTGTGACTACTGCTTACCATGACCGTTGCTTACTGTCACTGTTGCCTACGGTGACTTGCTTACCATGACTTGCTCACAGTGACTGTTGCTTACTGTGGCCTGCTTACTTGGCAGCTCGCTGGCACGAATGGGTCACTCGCTGGTGGCGTGCGGAGCCCGGGAGCTGTACATGTTCGGCGGGTACAGCCTGAGTCGGGGGATGCTCAGGGACCTGTGGAAGTGGGACCTGGATGCGAGTACATGGACCCTCGTCAAGCCGGCCACACGCGACCAGCCACGACCCCGGTAAGCGCACCACACCACCCAAACCACCTCCATGTCACCATACACCACCTACACCACCCCACACCGCTCCACACCGCCCCACCCTGCTTCACACCATCCCACATCACCACACACCACTCAACATCACCACACATCATCCCCGCCCCACATCATCGCCACATCAGGGCTGCGTTCAGGGTATGCCTCCGAGACGTCTCGGGGAAATCCCTGACGTCACGCTAGTCTGAACGGCAAAAGCAGTTGGTCGCCTCGAAAATGGCCGACCCAATAGGTGGCAGCCATTTGCAATGGAAAAGAAGTGTTCTGATTGGCTGAAACCACTGAATATGGCGCCCATTTTTGAGTCACTTTTTGTCTCCTGTCTGAAATAGGAGGCGTATCCGAGACGCATCCTGAACGGAAATAGGCCAAAAGGCGTCTCCGAGATGTCGCGGAGGCGTACCCTGAACACGGCCCAGTTAACACCATGCCACACCACCCCACACCACCTACCCACCACCCCACTGCACATCACCCCCACACCACTCCACATCACCCTCACACCACTCCACATCACCCCCCCACACAACCCCACATCACCCCCACATCACTCCCACACAACCCCACACCACCCCCCACACCACCACACAATAATATTGTACCATTGTATTTGAATTTGGATTTGAAATATTTACAATTGATTGTGAGTTTTTACATTTTGTGTATAAGTAATGGTTAATTAACAATGTGACAGAACACAGCAGAAAGCTAAATGGAGAGCGGCAGTCAAGTAATGAAAGCAGTCTTTGTCGCATCTCAACCGACAGCATGATGATGATGATGATGACAGAACAAATTTTCTCTTTGTGAATATGGGCTGTTGTTGCCAACTTAGTGTAGGATCACCCTCCCTCCTGCCCTCCCTCTTTGACTCCCTCCTCCTCTTCTTCCTTCCCTCCCCTCATTCACCCCCTCATTTCCTCCATCCATCCCTCCCTCCTTTCTTTCCTCCCTCTTTTCTTCCCTCCCACCTTCCTTCCCCCCCTCCCTCCCTCCCTCCCTCCCTCCCTCCCTCCCTCCCGCCCTCCTTCCTTCCTTCCTTCCTTCCTTCCTTCCTTCCCTCCTCTCCTCTCCTCCTCCCCTCCGCCCTCCTTCCCTCTCTCTTTCTCTCTCTCTTTCCCTGTCTCTTTCCCTGTCTCTTTCCCTCTCTCTCCTTCCCTCTATCCTTCCCTCCTCGCCGCCTCCTTCCTCCTTCCTTCCGTCCTCCTCCCGCCTTCTCTTTATCTTTAAAAGGGCAGAAGACCCGACAGTTCCATTTTGTTAATATTTACATAAAACCTTTTCATGAACTCATTGCTCGTGAACCTTGACGTGTCGTGTTGCAGGTATTTCCACGCGGCGGTTTGTGTGATCACCATGCGGGCCATGTACGTGTTCGGGGGCCTCACAGATCGAGGGGGCGCTGTTCGCGAGATGTGGAAGTTCGCACTGGACAGCAAGCGCTGGAGTCGTCTACCGGTGAGTAGCTCCACACATAACTCCCCAAAGGGCATTGACCTGGGTTTGAGTCTCCTGGTAGATGTATGATGCAGTTTTTACTGCTTATCACAAGTGAACATTCATCAGTAAACCCCACAGTAAAAGTAAGGTTTGATTTCTAGGTACGTGTAGGCATATCTCATATTTAATGGGGTGCGATGGCCAAACGAGTTGAGCGCCCACTTTCCATGTGGCAGGTTCTCGGATTCGAACACCTAGTTTGAACACCGGCCACGTCGAACAATTGTCTTAATAATTGCCGCTTGTCACTACATAACCGGACATTACTAGGATAGGGCAAGCATTAGTGGAATGAGGAAGACCAATTGTTTGGTGGGGTGTGGTTAAGTACACATCTGAGAACAGGCCTTTGGTGTGGCGTATCGCTAGCGTTGTGTGGTGCATGGCGCCTGTTCGCTACAGTCTGGCCGTGCTTCAGGTGGTGGATCCGGATGATGCGGGCAGCGTGCCGCCCATGGCCGGACACACGATGACACTCGTGGACCCCACCAATGTGTTCATCCTGGGCGGCTTCTCTCCCACCAACTACTACTCGGAGAAGGTCTACAAGTATGATGCCTCCAACAACAAGTGGCAGCAGATCGCTATGAATGGCGCGCAGCCCACCGGTAAGGTCACGCGCAGCGTTGTGTGTAGGGTCACCTGTAAGGTCACGTGTAGCGTTATTCGTAGGGTCACGTGTAAGGTCATGTGTAGTGTTATTTATTTGTGGGGCCATATGTAAGGTCATAAAGGGTCATGTATAAGGTCACGTGTAGTGTTATGTGTATGGTCACGTGTAAGGTCATGTGTAGTGTTATGTGTAGGGTCTCGTGTAAGGTCACGTGTAGCATTATGTGTATGGTCAAATATGGCGTTATTTGTATGGTCAAATATGGCGTTATTTGTATGGTCACATGTAGCTTTATTTGTATGGTCACATGTGTTATGTGTCAGGTCACATAGGGTCATGTGTATGGTCACATAGATCTTGTATGTGGTCATGTGTAGGGTCACGTGTAGCATTATGTATAGGGTCATGTGTAAGATCACTTTTAGCAGTTTGTGTAGGATTACGTATTGGGTCATTGTAGGGTTACGTGTTGGGTCATTGGTAGGGTTGCGTGTAGTGTTACTTGTGGGATTACATGGGTCATGTACAGGGTTATGTGTAAAGTTACATGTAGAGTCACGTGTTGGGTCATGTCTAGGGTTACAGGTAGGGTCATGTCATGTTATTGGGTTACTTGTAGAATTCCATGGGTCATGTATAGAGGGTTAGCTGTAGGGTTACATGCAGTGTCATATATACAGTTATGTGTCGGGCTACGTGTAAGGTCATGTGTAGGATTGCTTGTATGGTTACATGGGTCATGTATATGGTTGGGTCATGCATAGGGTTATGTGTCTGGTTACATGTAGGGTTTATGTGTAGGATGATGTGTATGGTCTTTACCTTTCTTTGAACCATCTGTGGGAAAACCACCACAGACTCATGCGGGAGGTCGGCGGGACCAAGTGGTCCTTAGCCACTGCCGTATTGGCCACTTGTGGCTTACACATGCTTTTCTGCTCAAGGGGGAACCTCCCCCTGAATGTATTGGGTGTCAGTCCCCGCTGACACTCAAACACATTTGACTAAGTTGCATTGATTTTTTGGCCCTGCGCCAACAATTCTACACTGCAGACAGTATGCATGACCTTTTTACTAAAGTAAAACAAGAAAACATTTTAGCCTTTTTGAGGGCAGCTGGACTGTACCACCTCATATAGTTTACTAAATAAATTTGATCAATTATTAATACAACTTTTCTTTTTCTATGGGAATTTGTTTCCCTTGACCACAAATATATGATTGTGAGCTTTCTAATTTAATGAGTGTCTATTGGCACATAATTGATTGTCTGCTTTTACATGTAAAAGCGATGGTTTGAACAAAAAACTAACATTTCTCGCCGTGAATATGGCCATTGCTGCCGACACGACGTAAAGCAACCACCAATCAATCTTTACCTTTCCATAGTAATATAGCGACAAACCTCCAGCGACAGTTGATTATGTATGGCCAAATACTTACAACAAATCCCCAGAAACAGTGACTCCTGACCAGTATACCAGGCTAACCGGGGCTGTGTGTGCTGGTTGCAGGTCTGGGAGCGGGATGTAGCTCAGGCGGCAGCGCGTCCACTTGTGAAGCTGTCGGTCATCCAATCGATCCTTCTCAGTGGACCATTTGCAGTTTGGGCTAGTTTCCATTCCAACCAGTGGTCCACAACTGGTTGATCAAAGGCTGTGGTATGCACTCTCCTGTCTGTGGGAAAGTGCATATAAAAGACCCCTTGCTATCGGATTGAGTAGCCTATGTGGGGGCAGTGGGTTTCCTCCAAAGAAATATGTCAGAATGACTATATGTTTGACATCCAATAGCCGTTGATACAAAAAAATCAATGTGCTCTAGAGGTGCCGTTAAATAAAACAAGCTTTATTTTTTGGTTGCAGGTCTGTATGGCCACAGCACCGTGTTCCACGCACGGAGTAAGGCGCTCTATGTGTTCGGGGGCTATGAGTACAAGACGGACAGGACGGAGGTGTCGAGCAGCTTGTACACCATCGACCTTGAGACGAAGACTTGGAGCCTGCTGCCGGCCGAGGTCAACAACGTGGTGAGTTAGCATAACGTAACTTGCTTCCCTGCCACACTCGAATAGACCTTTGGCTTGGAACAACGCATTACGTCATCGGGACCAGTGTAGGTGTTCCTCAGTGTGGTTGTGCTACTCTGCATCGGAGCCATTAAGGCGTTAAGCCCATAAGGCATAACTTTTTGTTATATTGTGCAATAACTATGAACTGGCAGCTCACTTTGAGAGTTTTATTTAAATCATGTATGTTTAGGGAATATAAATATCGATCAAGAAATAGATGCCAGGATTTTTTTTTTTTTTTTTTTTTTGTGACAAGTTTTTTATATGTTATACGCCTGATGCCTTGATGGCTTATTGGCTTACTGCCTTGATGGCTCTGGTGCAGAGTAGCACACCCCACATGGAGGAACACCTACACTGGTCCCTCCCGTCATGGCTGCCATATATGGATTTGATTCTATGTATCTACCTTACAGGGATGAAAGATTTCCGCGATTTCGCGGATTTCCGGGATATTTCAGTCCCGCAGCACCATCAGCATATACTACTAATATGTGGTGCAGACACCACAGCACTATCAGCGTATACCACTAATAGATGCTCTAAACGCCATAACACTATCAGCATATACTACTATCACATGCTTCAAACGGCGCAGCACGATCAGTGTATACCAATATATATGAAACCCAACTTCCGGAAATTGTCCGCGATTCCTTGACAATGCTAAGCCTATGGGAGAATATCAGCATTTCCGCTTTTTTTCCCGGAGAGCACTTTCATCCCTGAACTTAGATATCAGTGCACTTATTAAATATTTGTCGCCACATACGACATACTGTATTCTCGCAGGTTAACGCCACTCGGCCAATATTTCGTCAACGCCCACCCCTTAAACACCCATGTGTGGGTAAACGCCCACCCACCACTTCAGTGATTTGCCAATTTAAACGCGCAGGGCATTAACCCGCGAGAATATGGTACTGAGGCAATTTAATAGAACATGTTACTGCAGAAGCATGCTTGCCAAAATTAATTTTCTATGTTTGCACCTCACATCACAAAAGTTAACCATTTAAAATAAGTGCCTTCAAACTAAAGTAAGATAGATTATATTTATAGTGATCAACCTATTATTTTTATCTCAGAAAATGACAGAAACTCAAAACCATCGGATTATGAACAAAATTAGGAGTACAAAATTAGCGATGCACATGTTCATATTATTTGGGTAAGAAGCTTCACTTTGATACCGCTCTCATCTCTATATCCTGTCTGGTGACTGCAATATCGCAATTTGATCCCAGGATTCCCTGTTTTATTTATAATACCCGATATGGTGTGACCTCCCCCGGAATGACGGGGGTGGTGTCCGAATCGGTAAGAGCACAGGCTTCCCGTGTGGAAGGTCGGGAGTTCGAATCCTGGCCGAGTCAAAGTAATGACTTGCAAAATTGACACTTGTCGCTACCTAGCCTGGTGTTCAGCATTACTAGGATAGGGCAAGGACTGGTTAGCTCAGTAGCAGGATAATATGACTGAGTGGGAAACTGGGTCATGGTGCCAGCGGCTTAGTCTCTCAGTGGGGCAGCACTATAAAGTTGTCATGAGTGCACCCGTCCTGATATGACCTGAGATGTTGCCAGAATGTAAAACTCCATATAAACAAGCAATGACCCCGAATGTACTGTGTGCCAGTGGCCACTGAACCCTAAAACATTTGATTAAATTATGTTGATGTTATTGTGTTTGGACCAACAATTTTACAATGCGTTAAATATAAAACTAGGAAATCTTAGCATTCCGGAGGACAGCTGGACTGTATGATGTCTTGTAACTTTAAAAAAAAATGATACCATTGAATTTTTAATTTGGTTTTACTATTCTTTACCATACATTTTAAAGTGGATTGTGAGCTTTTAATTCTATGTAACTATCCTTTAACGCAAATTTTATAGTTGATTTCAAGCTTTTGCATTTTATGTAGAAATGATGGTTAACTAACAATATGACCGAATACAGTTTAAATGCTTCTCGTTGTGACTATGCCATTTGCTACCGACACTGCATGAAGCCAGTATTGATTAATGAAATAAAACCGGTCAAGGTGTCCGAATCGGTAGAGTGCAGGCCTCCCGCGCAAGAGATCAGGAGTTCAATTCCCAGTCGAGTCAAATTAATGACTTACAAAATTGATACTTGTCGCTTCCTAGCTTGACGCTCGGCATTAATAGGATAGGGCAAGGATTGGTTAACTCAGTGTCAGGATAATGTGACTGCATGACCCCGTGATTTCCCAGTGGGGCAGCACTATAATTATAAAGTCACCATGAGTGCGCACTGTCACAAGTCAGTACCCACCCTGATATAACCTCAGATGTTATGTTGCAAGGACCTAAAACTCGCCGTCCTGATATGACCTTGGATGTTGCTAGGATGTAAAACAACAACAAACAAACCTGAAACTCGACCGGATAAATCAATGACTCTGTCCGTTGCAGCCTTCGGCGCGCGCCTTCCATGCGTCAGTGACCACCTCCAACTACATGGTGGTCCTTGGCGGCCGGACGCCCCACTCAGACTTCGACAGTTCCGCCTACGCCTACCGCTACGACTGCAACTACTGGGTCGACGTCACCGAGGGCAGTGACGTCATCGGCGACGGCATCCCCGCCGTGATCGGGCCGGCCGCGGTGACCGTGGCAACGGGAGGGTTCAACGACATCTACTTCATCGGCGGGTTCAACGGGCTGAGTCACGGGAGCCTGATGAAGCTGATGCTGCCTCTCGACCTGTGCACGCTGAGCCGGGACGAGCGCGCATGTCTGCACGTGTTGGGGTGCGCGGCGTGCATTGACGAGGACACTAACATCACGTACTGCTACACCAACAAGGACCCGGCCAGGTTCGAGTGAGTACATGGTAGTCATTCACCGGGCGGGGTTTTATGTGCATATGCACATTGCGTACCAGGTGTACATTGGTTAGAGCGGGGTTTTAAACTTTTATACGCGTAGGCATAGTGCATGCCAGACATATTGGGTAGAGCGGGGTTTTATATATGTAGGCACAGTGTTTATGTGTAGCATACATTGGATTGCGGGGTTTTATAAATATATAGGCATAGTGCATGCGAGACATATTGGGTAGAGCGGGGTTTTATATATGTATGCACAGTGTTTATGTGTAGCATACATTGGGTGGCGGGGTTTTATGTATGTAGACACAGTCCATGCCGGGCATACATTGGGTAGGGCAGGGTTTTATATGTTTAGGCATAGTACACCCCGGGATACATTGGGTATGGCAGGGTTTTATACCTGTAGGCATAGTACACCCGGTATACATTGGGTAGGGTGGGGTTTTATATGTTTAGGCATAGTACACCCCGGTATGCATTGGGTAGGGCAGGGTTTTATACTGTAGGCATAGTACACCCCAGTATACATTGGGTAGGGCAGGGTTTTATACATGTAGGCATAGTACACCCCGTTATATACATTGGGTAGGGCAGGGTTTTATATGTTTAGGCATAGTTCACCCCGGTATGCATTGGGTAGGGCAGGGTTTTATATGTTTAGGCATAGTACACCCCGGTATGCATTGGGTAGGGCAGGGTTTTATATGTTTAGGCATAGTACACCCCGGGATACATTGGGTATGGCAGGGTTTTATACCTGTAGGCATAGTACACCCGGTATACATTGGGTAGGGTAGGGTTTTATATGTTTAGGCATAGTACACCCCGGTATGCATTGGGTAGGGCAGGGTTTTATACTGTAGGCATAGTACACCCCAGTATACATTGGGTAGGGCAGGGTTTTATACATGTAGGCATAGTACACCCCGTTATATACATTGGGTAGGGCAGGGTTTTATATGTTTAGGCATAGTTCACCCCGGTATGCATTGGGTAGGGCAGGGTTTTATATGTTTAGGCATAGTACACCCCGGTATGCATTGGGTAGGGCAGGGTTTTATATGTTTAGGCATAGTACACCCCGGGATACATTGGGTAGGGCAGGGTTTTATATGTTTAGGCACAGCACACCCCGGGATACATTGGGTAGGGCGGGGTTTTATATGTTTAGGCATACTACACCCTTGTATAGATTGGGTAAGGCGGGGTTTTATACGTGTAGGCATAGTGCATGTCTGGCATACATTGGGTGGTGTGGTTTTATATATGAAGTCACAATGCGCACCAGGCATACATTGTGTAGGGCGGGGTGTTATACATGTAGGCACAGTGTGCACCAGGCATAGATTGAGTGAAGCGGGGTTTCCTATGCGGAGGCACAGTGCGTGCCAGTGTACACCTTGTATCAAAGTGGTCTAGATTTATGGAATTTGAAAGTAGATAAGGGGCCCGCGACACAATTCGCTGCACTCAACTCAGTTCCTGGGACCAGATTTTCTCGCGTTGAAAACACACACATACGACAGAGTAGAGATAATGATTGATGTGTGTTAATTGTTTTGAACGTCATACTCTGATAATTTGATCTATAAATAGAAGATGTGTTGCTATGTTAATCCTGTGTACCTGGCTCCCTGTCTACCTGCTCCTGTGGCCGGCTGTTCTTCTGCGCTCCCGTTTGTCCCTGTCTTACCCTGTCTAACCATGTCTGCACCTGTTTTCCTATATAACCCTGTTTGCCCCTGACTAACCCGTTTTAACCCTGTTTGCCCCTGTCTAACCGTATCTGCTTATGTTTGACCCTGCTTTTCCCTGCCTGCCCCTGTCCTCCCTGCCTGCCCCTGTCTAACCATATATCTGCTACCTACCTCTGTCTACTCCTGTCTGACTCTGCCCGTGTTAATTCCTGTCTGCCCCTGTCCTCTCGTGCCTGCCCCTGGCCTCCCCTACCTGCCCCTGTTTGTTCCTGTCTGACCCTGCCTGCCCCTGTCTGCCCCTGTTTGACTCTGTCTGACCCTGCCTGCCCCTGTCCTCATGTGCCTGCCCCTGTCCTATCCTGCCTGCCCCGGTTTATTCCTGTCTGACCCTGATTATTCCTGTTTGACTCTGTCTGCCCCTGCCTGACCTTGTCCTCCCGTACCTGCCCCTGTCTGCCGCTGCCTGCCCCTGTCTAACCGGATGCTCTGTCCCCAGCTGTGCGCATGGCACGGCGTGGCGCTTTGCCCCGGGCACGGTGTGCGACATCGTGCGTGTCGAGAAGCGCAAGTGCAACGAGCACCGAACGTGCACGGAGTGCCTGGCGCGCTGGCCGGCCTATCGCAACCACGAGCTGGTAAGTGACCACTGCATCTACACCATGCACTTAAAGGCAGGGTCCGCACAATCTTGAAATGGCCTTGAATTTGATGGTGTCTCTTGCAAAGGCCTTAAATTTGAAAATACACTGAAAAGGCCATGGAAATTGAACAAATGCTGAAAAAAAAAGTTGAATATTTATATGTTTTTAATTTTGGGGAAGGAGAGAGGGCACACTTTATTGTTAACAGTGTTTTGAATGGCTAGGTGTGTGGCTTATTAACTAATCTAGGACAATTGTTAAGTATAATAAAGATGTTAATTCCCTAGTTGCTTCTTTTGCTTTATACGAATAGCACACAGAAACCTGGTGAAGTAAGACCATGAAGAGTTGACATGTATATAATTATTATGTTTTTTTTTTTGTGTTGTGTAACTAGTTACGCGAATATTATTGAAGCGAAGCATTGTTTATTAGTTAGTATTACGGCGGAAGGGGTTGTGTGTCCGATGTGTTTATGCAGCACTGAGTTGCTTTGAAGCCGCGAGCTGCCGTCAGGGCAGCCCGCATCTGGCCGCGGCAGCTCCCCCCCTCCCTTCGGGTATGTTCATGCCGCTAATTCTGCCTCCAGTCGGCAGGAAATTTCCTATATATTAAACGGAGGGGCCTTTTAGGGGGTACCAGCCAGAGTTATACTCATCCAACTACATGTAAAGTGTTTGTGTTCATTATTGTTTGTCGGAGCATACTAATAATCTGCCTTTAAAAATTAATTTCTTACCTGAAAAGACCCTAAAAGGGCTTAAATCTGGTTGCTGAATAGCTGTATTTCTATCCCCGTCCTGTAGCTAATAGCCGGTGTTGTGTTTGTAGGTGTGCGAGTGGTGCAGTAACTGTGCAATTGGCAAGTGCATCCCGAAGGGCAAGGAATGCCAGCGGGAGAATGTGTGCGAGCGGCAGCAGCGGGTCATCAAGACTTCCAATGATTGCGTTGAGCGGCTCTGCCAGGCCGCTGACTGTGACAAGTGTGCAGACCTCGGTAACTGCATCTGGACACGCCAGTTCAAGCGCTCAAGTAAGCCAAGCTTCTCTGTTTTCTTCTGCCGAGCCGAGTCGAGTGGTTTATTGGTTGGTTGTTGGAGTTTTACAATGAAAAACCGGAAGATCTTAAGGGATGTTATATTGGAGGGGTCTGGGGTACTCAGTGCCCCAGAATTCTTTTTACAAATAATCCGTAATATTGATATATTACTATATTAATGGTATTGCAGGGTTGCCAACAGAGGAAAATGATGATGGGACATAAAATATTGTACACCTTACGGCGAAACCGTAAGGGTTGGCAACGCTGCTACGGTTACATCAGGTACCAACTTGTGACCGTGTGCACTCATGGCGACTTTATAGTGCTGCCCCACTGGGACACCACATCGCCAGTACCATGACCTGATATCCCACTCACTCATTATCCTGATACTAAGCCAACCACCTATTTTGACTCGACTGGGAATTGAACTCCCGACCTTCTGCATGGAGGGGCTTGCGCTCTACCGATTCGGCCACCGCGTCCGGTCCGAGTCGAGTGGTGGTCATTTGGTCTGTATGAAGGTCACCTGGTGTGTTAGGTCATAGTAGTCCTGGTGTGTTGGTCTTTCAGTAGAGCAGCGCTATAAAGTGTGAGTACTGTTACAAGGTAGTCCTGATGACCTTAGATGTGGCTAGGATATAGACCTAACAAACAAACTTGACTTAAAGCTGCATAGTCCAATGAAATATCAAATTTTCAAAACCAAACCAATTATCTAGATTTGATTCTACATATCTAACTTAGATACCGACGCACTTATTAAGCATTTGTTTCTGCGTAGAAGGCAATACTGAGTCAATTTAACAGAACCCGTTACTGCAGAAGTGTATGGTGTCAGAGTTTTGGCAAGCTTGCCAAAACTAATTTTCCATCTTTGCACTCAAAATATCTCAAAAGTTTACCATTTAAAATAAAAGTAACTCTGAACTAATGTAAAATAGATACTAATGATCGATCTCATATATTTATCCCATAAAAAATACAGAAATTCAAAACCCTCGGACTATGCAACTTTAATTTGAGGTAACTTTTATTTTTAAAGGATTAACTTTAGAGATAGTTGACATGGAAACATTCACAACAAAATGCTGGACAGCATTTGTTTACCCGTATTTGCGCGTAATGCGTGTAAGAAAGCGTTCGTACACGTTCTTGAAAACCTGGAGAGTCTTGGAATTTGTCTAAAGATGCTTGAAAATGGAAAATCATGACTATTGTTTTTAAAGCCTATATATACGCCAAAATGTCTAAACTGTAATGAATGTTTTTTGTATTTAATGTGATTTTTGTGGGTTTGTTTTCCTGCCTCTTAATTTTTATATTAAATCTATACATACGTTCGTTAGTATTTTTTATGATTATTTACACTTCAGATCTTACACGGTGAAAAAATTGCTGTGTTTTGGGGTACTTTAATTTAATAATGGTCTTTTGCACTGAACGGTCCTGAAAAGTCCTGGACTTTGATACAAACCCTGTAAGTTGTATACGTAGGGTAAACTAAAACAGTTGCTGCTTCCGTCGGATGATGCCGCTTTGAGACCTTGTGTTGGGCGATGGGTTACCTTTCTTGAAGATTTATACCGCCTATCATGGATAAGTCTGAATAGACTTGTTTTCACCATTAGACAGTTTGTCGATAGAAAGCCCGAGCCTACACTTTTACCGACCCAAGGGATTTTTAACATCCCACACCACATAGACATGGTATGAGAGCAACCGGCCTTTCATGACGCTGTAAGTTATACACAGTGGTGGAAATCCAAATTGGCAGAGCTGGGGGCACGGGGAATCGAACCACCGACCCTCAGATTAGGAGTCTGACATAGAAAAAAGTCAGACACTCTAACCACTCCGCCACAGAGAACACCTACTGATGCCATGTGACATGACCTTGCCCTCTGACAGGCGAGCTTTACTTTTACCTGCAATTTTAATTTCCTTGACCACAATTTTTATAATTGTGATCTTTTTAACTTTATATGTGTCTTTTGACAAATATTTGATCGTGTGCTTTTACACTATGTGTAAAAGTGATGGTTAACCAAAAATGGATAGAATACAAGATAAACACTTCTCGTTGTGAATATGGCCTTTGTTGCTGACATGGCATAAAACAACCACCAATCAATCAATCAATCAATCATTGACAGGTGAGGTGGGCCGCACCCTGAGCCTGATCCCCATCTACGACTGGAACTGCGTCGTCAAGTCTCTGCTGGAAGCCACCCCGTACCAGGTGCAGTCCTCACCACCGAACGCGTGCCCGGTGCGCTGCTACAGCCACAGGACGTGCAAGGCGTGCATCAAGGCCATGGGCGGGGAGGGCGGGTCGCAGGAGTGTGTCTGGAGTGTCCCTATGGAGGAGGTAAGCAACCGCCGCATGTTTGTTTCTTTTATTTATATTTACCGTGTGGGGTGATACAGAAAGGGGATATTGGTTTATTTCCGCCTAGTAGAATGCACATACGGGTAGCCTGGGACCTCCGTTGGGGTGTAGAAACTAGCAAGGGGTGGAATGACACGCCATCAGGACCGCCCCGCTAGTGTGCTGCCACCTGCTAGTCCTGCTGACTTGGTAAGGGTCAGCATAGTCAAGATGATCGCCATGTGGTAGTGGGCCTTGCGAGTGACTACTACAATAGTTTAGTCACGATAATAACTTTCTTGTAATTTATGCGAACATGTAATAATGAAGGACATGTCAGCACACTGTTTGTCTGGATGCAGAGTTGTCGTCTGAAGACGGGTGCTACTGTAGTTCTATATGCGCTATGTTCTATATGTAATATTCTCTATGCGCTTTTTGAGATCGGTTTGACTCTGTCGGGGATTGAACCTAAACCTCTGTTCCCTGGTATGATCAGACGGGTTGGCTGAATGAGTTGAGCATCCATCTCCCGTTTTGGTAGATCATGGGATTCAAAACCTGGTCGACTTAAAAATGACTTTAAAATTGATAGTCACTTCCTAGCAAGGCGTTCGGCATTATTAGGATAGAGCAAGGCCTGTTTGGCTCAGTGTCAGGATAATGTGACTGAGTGGGATATCAGGTCATGGTGCTGGTAGCCTGGTCTCCCACTGGGGCAGCACTATAAAGTCTCCATGAGTGTGCACTGCTACAAGTCAGTACCTGTCCTGATATAACCATAGATGTTGCCAGGACGTAAAACTCCAACAATCAACCAACTGTGGTACATGGCCACCTGTTGCGTGTTGCAGTGCATGCCGCCCGCCTACCTGACCCTACGCTGCTCTAACGGCGAGTGTGGCCTCGTTCTGACGGGGCAGGCGGAGCAGTGCCCCCAGAACTGCTCCATCCACGCCCGGTGCGCGCAGTGCCTCGCCACGCCCCGCTGCGGCTGGTGCGCAGTTGGCGGGCTGAACGGGCTCGGGGTGTGCATGGAGGGCGGGCTCACCGGGCCCCACTTCGGGCTCTGCCTCGCCGCCAACCTCAGCCTCGGCATCGGCGAGGTGCTCTCTGGTAAGTTGCAGCAGTCGCGTCTGGAGCGAAACAACCCTGTCATTGCTTTTTTTAAAGTTGATTTTTCAAAAGTGTTCCATGATTATTTTTTGGTATAATACATGATTATAACATACTCTTACACAATTATAACATACTCTTACATAATTATAACATACTCCTACATAATTATAACATACCTTTACATAATTATAACATACTCTTACATAAGTGTAGCATACTCTTACATAATGATGACATACTCTTACATAATTATGACATACGCTTACATAATTATGACATACTCTTACATAATTATAACATACTCTTACATAATTATAACATACCCATACATAATTATAACATACTCTTACATAATTATAACATATTCTTACATAATTATAACATACTCTTACATAATTATAACATACTCTTACATAATTATAACATACTCTTACTTTAGTTCAGAGTAACTTTTATGATGATTGACTAAGTTTGGAGATATTTGAAATGCAAGTAGATAAAATAACGTGTGCGTGCACATCAATTTAAGCCGTTGTTCTGTTAACTAGGCCATGTCGAGCTGAGGGAGTTTTAACAGGAATAAGCGGCATTCCCCAATGAAATGATGAATGAGCACACTAATTAATCAAGTGTGATAAGTAGGCTCAAATCTAGAATTAGTAAATATTTCTTCGGATTACGCAACTTTAATTAGCAATGAAAAGTATTTGGGAATAATGCCTCATGTCTCTTCTTCGTGACTGCGCTCGCAGCTAAAATAGCGAACTGGACCCAGCAGTCGGTGGGACCGCACATCTGGTCGTTTGGACAATGTCTGCCAGAGAACGAGTGTCTTAACGGCCACCACCACTGCGACCAGAGTGAGAACTGCACTAACCTGCTGCACGGGTTCCGCTGTGAATGCAAGTTGGGCTATGCCAGGGACTCCAGGTAACACCAAAGTGCTGGCTGCTGCAGCAACCGTTGTACATCACTGACAGCCAGTCCGATTCGCCACTCTGTATAATTATAATGTAGGCCACATTGCTTGTCACATTGCATCACTTTCAGGGATCAAAAATGTACTATTTTGAGTGATTTTTCAATTATTTCTTCTTCATTTAGGTCATTTCGACTCATACTAGATTTAACGCTGCTAAATTCGCCCGATGTCAGATTTCCACATTTGTTGTTGGTGTGGGGGCGACTCTCATCCCTGACGTCCCTTGAACACCGTTAATATATGGAAGTTAAATTCAGTTTTTAGACTAGACAACATTAAGGCATTGTTTCCGCTGGCTGAGTGCTGCTGTATTCAGTGTGAGTGACAAGGCGTTGTTTCCGCTGGCCGAGTGCTGCTGTATTCAGTGTGGGTGACAAGGTGTTGTTTCCACTGGCTGAGTGTGGGTGACAAGGCATTGTTTCCACTAGCTGAGTGCTGCTGTATTCAGTGTGGGTGACAAGGCATTGTTTCCGCTTGCTGAGTGCTGCTGTATTCAGTGTGGGTGACAAGGCGTTGTTTCCACTCACTGAGTGCTGCTGTATTCAGTGTGGGTGACAAGGCATTGTTTCCGCTAGCTGAGTGCTGCTGTATTCAGTGTGGGTGACAAGGCGTTGTTTCCGCTAGCTGAGTGCTGCTGTATTCAGTGTGGGTGACAAGGCGTTGTTTCCACTCGCTGAGTGCTGCTGTATTCAGTGTGGGTGACAAGGCATGGTTTCCGCTTGCTGAGTGCTGCTGTGTTCAGTGTGGGTGAAAGGTGTTGTTTCCGCTGGCTGAGTGTGGGTGACAAGGCGTTGGTCCACTAGCTGAGTGCTGCTGTATTCAGTGTGGGTGACAAGGCATTGTTTTCGCTTGCTGAGTGCTGCTGTATTCAGTGTGGGTGACAAGGCATTGTTTCTGCTAGCTGCTGTATTCAATGTGGGTGACAAGGTGTTGTTTCCGCTGGCTGAGTGCTGCTGTATTCAGTGTGGGTGACAAGGTGTTGTTTCCGCTGGCTGAGTGCTGCTGTATTCAGTGTGGGTGACAAGGTGTTGTTTCCGCTGGCTGAGTGCTGCTGTATTCAGTGTGGGTGACAAGGTGCTGTTTCCGCTGGCTGAGGGCCGTATTCAGTGTGGGTGACAAGGCGTTGTTTCCGCTGGCTGAGTGCTGCTGTATTCAGTGTGGGTGACAAGACGATGACACTGTTCCATTACTCATTGGCAGCCACAAGTGCAAGCCAGACTGCAAGCAGCAATGTGAGCCGAATGGAGACTGCGTGGCGCCCAACAAGTGTCAGTGTCACTTCGGTTACGTGGGGCATAACTGCAGCACGGAGTGTCAGTGCAACCGGCACAGCGACTGTAAGAGTGTCGCCGAGAGAGGGGTCTGTCTCACTTGCCAGAACAACACAAAGGTAGCCACAGCCTGTCCATTCAACCATCCCAGTGTTCAAACCGCAGAAAGTTTAATTTTACTTCAAATAATTATAGATTTTTATAAAAAGCCTTTAAATGATAGTTAATTGCAGGGTTTTGTTGGTGTTTTTTTGGTGTGTTTTTTTTATACATAATTGAGGATTTACAAAGGAGTTTAATTCTTTTTGCTGATGTTAATTATGGATTTTAAAGAAATAATTCGTAAACGGCTTTAAATTGATGCCAGTTGTGAGTTTTATTTTGTTTACTTGTGGTACATAGTGGAAGACTTGTGAATTGTTACGTTGTTTCCTGTGGCAGGGCACACACTGTCAGGAGTGCAAGCAGCTGTACGTCGGTGACCCCGTAGACGGCAAGCAGTGCAAGTCATGCTCTGTCTTCTGCAACAATCACTCCGAGGTTTGCCTCTCCCACGACCAGTACCACCTGGTCATCAGCCTCGGCAACCAGCCCCAGCGCAACAATGTAATTACTGCTGCAGTTTGTATTCTACGCAATGTCACAGTTTGTTTTGTACAAACTGCTGCAATCTGTATTGTATGTATTGTCACAGTTTGTATTGTGCGTACTGTCACAGTCTGTATAATAAGTACAGGTGCAGTCTGTATAGTAAGTATTTTCAGTCTGTATTGCATGTACTGTCGAAGTCTGTATAATAAGTACTGCTGCAGTCTCAGTGTGTATTGTATGTACTATCACAGTGTGTATTGTATGTACTGTCACAGTGTGTATTGTATGTACTGTCATAGTGTGTATTGTAAGTACTGCCAGTCTGTATTGTGAGTACTGTAATTACTTAAGTACTGTAATTACTGCAAATACTCTGATTACTGTCACAGTCTGTATAGTATGTACTGTAACAGTCTGTATTGTGTATGTACTGTCGTAGTCTGTATCGTGTATGTACTATCGCAGTGTGTATTGTAAGTACTGTCAGTCTGTGTTGTAAGTACTATCAGCCTGTGTTGTAAGTACTGTAATTACTGGCAGAGTGTGTATCGTGTATGTACTGTTGTAGTCTGTATTGTGTATGTTCTGTCGCAGTATGTATTGTGTTTGTACTGTTGTAGTCTGTATTGTGTTTGTACTGTCCCAGTCTATATAGTAATTACTTACACAGTCTGTGTAGTGAGTACAGCCACAGTCTGTATAGTAAGTACTGTCACAGTCTGTATAGTAAATACTTTCGCAGTCTTGTACTGCAAGACTGAACATGTGGTGACAGTCAGACTTAGCTACAGATGCCCTGTGTCTCCATACTTTGCAGCTGTCGATGATGATGCATCACGGCCCGAAGAGTGAGAAAAGCGCTATCTGTATAGGATGTCGCGAGTTCACACAAGGCGACCGGTGCGAAGAATGCCGGAATGGGCACTTCCGTAGAGGCGGCAGCCTGAAGGACAAGTGTGAAAAGTAGGTAGAGCAGCCACCACAAGGTCAATTGACCCTGGTTTAGCCAAGTCAAAACTTATTTTTGCGATAAGTTGGCGATAGGGAGTCAGTCGAAACCTTAAACTTGCATAATCTGTTAGTTTTGAGGATTTGTTAAATGTTTTGGATAAGTATATTAGGTTGACTGTTATAACATGCTATTTTATAACCTGCTATTTTAGCTCGAACCTCTCCCACCGCGTTCTCCCACTGACCTCTCCCCATGTTTCTAGGTGCAAGTGCAACCTGCACAGTGACGTATGCGACAAGTCGAGCGGAATAAACTGTGACTGTAAGAACAACACCAAGTCGCCGCGGTGCGAAGAGAACCAGCCAAACAGCAGCAAGCAGTGCTACGAGCTGCAGGTACGGTGCTACCCTAATTTGAATCAGGACGTTTGTTTTATTTGCCTATCGTCGCTAAACAAAATTGGTCCAGTTTTTGCAATTTACCTGTTCTAGTTGTAGAACTTCACTATACATATGAACCATGTTGACTGGTCTATGGTGTGAGTGTACAGGGATTTGAACCATCGGTCTCTTTCCTGGAAGCTCTAAACAAAGATGCATAGCTCCTACCTGAGGGTAGGGACTCGCCGTGAATATGGCCTATGGTAACCGTGTTGACTGGTCTATGGTGTGAGTGTACGGGGATTTGAACCATCGGTCTCTTTCCTGGAAGCTCTAAACAAAGATGCATAGCTCCTACCTGAGGGTAGGGACTCGCCGTGAATATGGCCTATGGTAACCATGTTGACTGGTCTATGATGTGAGTGTACGAGGATTTGAACCATCGGTCTCTTTCCTGGAAGCTCTAAACAAAGATGCCTAGCTCCTACCCGAGGGTAGGGACTCGCCATGAATATGGCCTATGCTGCCGACACGGCGTAAAGCAACCACCAGTCAATCAATCAATCAACGTACCTGAGGGAATTACTGGAGATAAGAAAGGGATGGGCCAGCGGAAAGTGTATCTAGCATATATATGACACAGTATTAATATGAAATCCCTGTTTACTGTGAACTATTGTCCCTGAATTTGAACCACATTCCTATATCGTTACTCGGATAGGTTGGCTCAGTGGGATATCATCTTGTGGTGCTAGTGGTTATGGTATCGCAGTAGGTCAACACCGTGAGTGTGCCCTTTCAAGGGAAGAAAACGTAGCGAACTGTCTCCAAGTAATGCCGTTTAATCTTTAAAAGAAAGAGAAATCTGTGATGTGCCCTCAGGGGCTGGGATTAGGTAGAAACAGCATTCGCACATAACACTCACACACAGCAAGCACAGCACACACACACAGCAAGCACAGCACACACACAGCAACCACAGCACACACAAAGCAAGCACAGCATATGCACAGCAAGCACAGCGTACATACACAGCAAGCACAGCACACACACAGCAAGCACATCGAACACACAGCAAGCACAGCACACACACAACACACACACAGCAAGCACAGTACACCCAGCAAGCACAGCACACACAGCAAGCACAGCACACACATACAGCACACTCACACACAGCAAGCACACTCACACACAGCAAGCACATCACACACAGCAAGCGCAGCACATGCACAGCAAACACAGCACACCCAGCAAGCACAGCACAAACACACAGCAAGCACAGCGCAAACATACAACACTCACACGGAAAACTCACACACAGCAAACATAGCATTCACCTACAGACAACGCAACACTCGCACACAACACACACAGCACCCTCACACAATACTCACACACGAAACACATTTACACACACACAAACAAAGCACTCACAAATAGCACTCACACAACTCGCACACACCACACACACCACCCTCACACACCAAACACAACATTTACACACAAACAAACAAGGCACTCACAAATAGCACTCACACACAACAGTCACACACACGGTGAGTTAATTACGGAGCTGTGCGTATTGCAGTGTTCAGAGTGCGTGGACAACTTCCTGGGGAAGCCGACAGAGAACCACCAATGTTACCGCCAAATGATGGTGGACCGCGACTACTGCCTCGACCCGACGACCCAGATGAACTGCAACCTGGACCCGGCTGCCCTGCTGCAGGGCCGCACCGTCTTCTTCGCTGTGCAGCCCAAGTACCTGAACGTCGACATCCGCATCACGCTGGATGTGACCCGGGGTGGTGAGTAGAGCGAGAACGAGGCTGGCTTGGTTCCTTGCCACAGTCACGTAGACTTTAGGCTTGGCACAAAGCATTACGTCATTGGGACCAGTGTAGGTGTTCCTCTGCACAGGCGCTACTTTGCAGCCCAGCAGTTAAGTCCATAAGCCATCAATTTTTGTTATATTGTGCAATAACTATATAACGGCATCTCATTTTGAGAGTTTTATTTTAATCATGTATGTTTAGGGAATATAAATATTGATCAAGAAATAGATGCCGGGATTGGTATATGTTATACACTTCATGACTTGATGGCTTGATGACTACTCTCTGGCGGAGCCTTGATGGCTCCGCCAGAGAGTAGTGCATGCCACGCGGAGTACACTGGTCACTTCCTACATGGCCTCCTATATGGTCAGTTGACATGTGCTTTGTGCCAAACCTAAGGTCTCCGCGACTGTGGCGGTGAACCAAGCTAGAACGAGGCTGGCTGCAGGACAGTCAGTGTGGTGGGAACGAAGCTGGTTGCAGGACAGTTTGTGTGGTGGGAACAAAGCTGGATGTCGGACAGTCGGGTGTGGTGGGAACGAGGCTGGCTGCAGAACAGTCGGATGTGGTGGGACGAGGCTGGCTGCAGGACAGTCAGTGTGGTGGGAATGAGGCTGGCAGCAGGACAGTCGGTGTGGTGGGAACGAGGCTGGCTGCAGGACAGTGGGTGTGGTGGGAACGAGGCTGGATGCAGGACAGTGGGTGTGGTGGGAACGAGGCTGGCTGCAGGACAGTGGGTGTGGTGGGAACGAGGCTGGATACAGGAGTGGACAGTTGGTGTGGTGGGAATGAGGCTGGGTGTGGGAAAGTGGGTATGGTGGGAACGAGGCTGGCTGCAGGACAGTCCGTGTGTAGTGTGTATAGGACACAACCAAAAACAGAAAATAGATAGCATTTAAGTGTTTTATTTAATCTAGAATAGTGTTATGGCAGTTTCACTGTGACCCAGTTAAAAGAACCGTCCTAAGGTTGGTCCTCAGGAATCCTTTGTTTATGGGTTTCAAGCAAGCTAAAAGTATAGGGCCCCTAGTGACAACCACCCAACTTCCGGGCGTGCAAACACACCGGGTCGCAGCTTCAGTCCTTCACCAACCATCAGAGCACAGTAACCCGTCTTAGATAATGTCACCACTTAGTCGTACTGCAGACTTATTAATTACGTGTTTAATGTTTGGCATTTTCCTGTGGTATCTTAACATATATTTAAATTGAAGCATTTAATTTTAATTAATCATACAAATACAGTTCTTGTGTCCGCTTCCCATGGGTTCGATCCCTGACCGAGTCAAACCAACTTACAAACTGATACTTGCCACTACCTAGCCTGGCTGGGTATTACTAGGATAGGGCAAGGACTGGTTGGGTCAGTGTCAGGATAATGTGACTGAGTGGGATATCGGGTCATTGTGCTGGCGGAACTGTCACAAGTTGATGACGGTCCTGATGTTGCCAGGACGTAAAAATTCTCCAACAGTTTGTGTTTGTCCGGCATGACCTAGTTAATGTATGTTGTGTCGTTTCAGCTGTGGACCTGTTCTTCTCACCCTCCTCCGACTCGTACATCATCACAGTGGACCCGCTGACCGGTATTCATGACGTGGATATCGACCCCAAGTATGCGTACGTGCGTGGTACCCGCAGCCACCTTCGGGTAACGCGTGGTGTGAGCGGGCCTGGCCAGGTGCCCGAAACTGGGCCAGGCAATGTGTCGGACCCACGCGGAGAGCGCTCCACAACCACCACCAGCATCAGCAACAACAAATCGAGCCCGGGCCAGCCCACAATGCACACATATGAGGATCTGGTAGCGACGGACCTTAACACATTTGTGAAGCTGTTGCAGAAGGATGTGCTGTTGCAGGTGCGGCAGGTTCGACACCGGCTCGTCATTACGCTGCCGCAGGGCGTGCACGAGCTCAAGGTGTCGCAGTTCTACCTTGTGCTGCTTGGGGTCGGCACGCACGCCAGCAACGAGACACTGGGCAACCTCTTCTTCCGCCAGGACCAGCCGCACATCGACCTCTTCGTCTTCTTCTCCGTCTTCTTCTCCTGCTTCTTCCTCTTCCTCGCCAAGTGCGTCTTCTTGTGGAAGATCAAGCAGGCCATGGATGCGCAGCGGTCTCGGCACCGACACCGCCTAGAGCTGCAGCACCTTGCGTCTCGACCCTTCTCGCATGCCAAGGTTATCATCGACCCAGACCCCGGTGACATGCCACCTGCAGTTGCACAGGTGCCACGCAAGTCCGGATTACCCAAGCCATACTCGAAGCACTCGCTGTCGAGCGACGGGCTGGAACCGCTTTGTGTGGTTGACAAGCTGACGCTGAAGCCGCTGGCGATCGAACCGACGGACGACGGCGTTGCTGCCGTGGCGACGTTCCTCTTCCAGCTGCCAGGAGGCACCTGCACGCCTGTGCACGCCTGTCTGGGGTCGTGCCTCGTGCAGAGCTCGCGGCTCCTGCTGCCCGCCGCGCACCAGCCCAAGTCCGTCTACATCCGGCGCCAGCCCAGCAGCTCTGCGTAGCCCTCGTCCCGTCACCCCTCCGACACCCACGTCGACCCGCCCGGCGCAGCGGGCGGGTCCACTGTGAGCCCGGCGGGGGGGTGCAGGTAGGTTGCGGAGGGCGGGGGGGGGGGTAGTGACTTTGACTGCGGTGTGTGTGAGGGCGGGACGTTAGAGGGTCCGTTAGAGGGCGCGCCGAGCCTCTCACTTCTTTTAAAGCTGCATAATCCATTGAAATCATAATTTTACAACACATTGCTTGGATAAAGACAATTTTCAAGCAAATTATGTTAAGAGTTGCATAATCCAATAACCGATAAAACTGTGTGTGCTGTGCCCACATTGGATCCTACGTATCAAATATTGCAGTTATTAAGCACCTGCCTAGAATATTCCCAATTTAATAGAATATGTCACTGCTGAACCCTATGGTGTTCAGAATTTCGGTGTGCACACCAAATTTCTTTTGCATGTTTCCACTTTAAATATCTCCGAAGTTAGTTAGTTAGTTAGTTTTTTTAATTATTAAAAAAAAGTTATTCCAGACAAAATAAAATTACTTTAAACAATATTAAAGCCGATTGTCACATTCAGCATAATATATTTATTTGTTAAATGTGGCAAAAGCTCAAAACGATGGGCATGATATGATACCGGTTTCTTACAAAGCCCACGTCACAGGGGAGTGGGGGGGGGGGGGTAGGGAGGGGTTTCTACCAGGTAGGAATATCACTGACGTTATGATGTGTAAATGTGACATAAAGGTTGCTGCTCTGTGTGGAATGAATGGACGTTGTAAGTTACTCGCCTATTTATGTTTATATTGTACAATTGTTCGATGCCAACAGAGGTTGGGTGGGCGCGGGTTGTGCTGAATGGTCAGCAACATGGCCGTCCTGCTGGTGTTCGGGCAAGCAGGGGGTTGGGGGTGGTGGGGTGTGGATCAATCTGGTGGCTACAAGGTTCAAAGTTGTGTACACTGGCTGAGATGGGTCACTGAGTAAAATTGGTGCAACCACCAGGTCACATAAACAGTGCGGCAGAAGTCCACCACTGTCAACACTGTCACATATAAACAGTGGCGCAGAAGTTGACCTCTGTCAACACTGTCACATATAAACAGTGCGGCAGAAGTCAACCACTGTCACATATAAACAGTGCGGCAGAAGTCGAATTACTGTCAACACTGTAACATATAAACAGTGTGGCAGAAGTCGACCACTGTCAACAGTGTCACATAAACAGTGGCGCAGAAGTTGACCACTGCTCAAGATTGAGATATCCAAATCGGAAATCTCAATAGAAAATTAATTTAATTAACTTGTGACAGTGTGGCCGATTTTTACTCTCCTCGCTGGCGCGCGTGTACCGTCATTTTGGCGTTTGTGTTGCTGATGATGTCACACAAGCCAGTTATATTTGAAAATACAACAACGTGAGACTTGAAATGTAATGTTTAATACGGCAGTGTTTATTGAATGATTGTCATCTTGTTTAATTATTGTCATCTTGGCTGGTAGTCACTGCGTTATTCTCGGGCCTCAGGCTGTGCGTGAGGCTGTGCGTGGTCAGTTTCGCTGTTCAGCCCTTTCAATGTTCCATTTGAGTGGAACTGGTAACCAGTCGGATACATGCATGGCTACAGAGTTCAAAATAGTCCCAGTTAATTTAAAGTTAAGTACTCAAATAATAAATAATTAACATGGACTTTTCACCATTAAGGTTACGGGACTTACCTATCGCGGATTGATATACTAGACTCATCCACGACTTAGCTTGATCTATTTTGATATCAATCTGTGATAGGTATGGTTGAGTCTAGTTTGATATGAAGCCACAACAGGTGTGACTTCATTGAGTTTGGTATCAAACCACGATAGGTATGGTTGAGTCTAGTTTGATATGAAGCCACAACAGGTGTGGCTTCGTCGAGTTTGGTATCAAACCACGATAGGTATGGTTGAGTCTAGTTTGATATGAAGCCACAACAGGTGTGGCTTCATCGAGTTTGGTATCAAACCGCGATAGGTATGGTTGAGTCTAGTTTGATATGAATCTACGACAGCTGTCATTGAGTTTAGTTTGATATGAATCTACGACAGCTGTGGTTGAGTCTAGTTTGATATCAATATGTGACATACGTGGCTTTGTCTAGCTTGATAGCAATCTGCAATAGATCCTGCAATCCTAACAGTGGAAAGACGACCCATGTTAAACATAGGAGCATCTGGCAGCACAATGGGTACCAGGGCTGCGTTCAGGGTCCGTCTCGGAGGCGCTGCGGAGAGGTCTTGGCGATGCTTTTTGGCCTATTTGCGTTCAGGGTGCATCTCGGCGACATCTCGGAGATGAAAAGCGCCTCGAAAATGGACGCCGTATTAAGTGTTTTCAGCCAATCACAGCACAGCTTTTCCATTGCAAATGGCGGCCGCCTATGGGGGGCGGCCATTTTCGAGACAACAAACTGCCTTTGCAGTTCAGACCAGCATGACTTCACGGCCATCTCCGAGGCGCCTTCGAGACAGACCCTGAACGCGGCCCAGGCTCCCCAGAGTTAGGCAGTGTAGTTCCGGTGTGCGCTACAGCAGGGGGTCGGGGTCGGGGTCGGGGTCGGGGTGGTGGGTGGGGAGGGCTACTTTAGGATATTACTGGATAGAGAATAATGGCAGGCTGTGTTGGTTTACCCTGTGTATATAACCTGGAGCGCCCAGTGTCAAGTAGGGAGCTTTAATGTGTATTATATGTACATACATATATAGTAGGAGCTTTTGATATTTTTGCGTTGTCTGTCCTGGTGATATGAGACTGCGTCGTGCGCGTGCATCTTGGTGTAGCACGCATCAGTTTGCGTAATGTAATGGGCACAGTAACCACCAAACCAAAGTCTGTATACAACAAACCCACACAAGCCTGGGACTGGTATTCGAAGATTACAGTAAGCTTTCTAGCATTGCTGGCCCCTGCGGGGTTAATTAGGAACACTGTTGTAAGAGGCTACTCACAAATCAGCATTGTCACAACTGTACAACCCCCACCCCAAACCCCGTCAGCCCCTCTGTGCCTTCCGCCTTAAAGTGTACCAAATAAGTCAAGTGATGCGAAGTCCTCAATCAATTTATTTATTTTTTACCAAAGTGTAAAGTGGTTATTGCCTATCCCACTCTCCATCTTATACTTATAGTTATAGTTTGTACAGTCGTGATGATGTTGACAATTGCGAATAGTCTCAAAGCTGGGGCTACTGTTTTGATACGGTTATCGATATTCGGGTGTTTCGACATAAGCCGGTCAGAATATATAGTTAAAGCGTAAGCGGTCCGGACAATGTGGAAATGCTGGATCCTGCAGATGGAATGACTGGGTGCGGCTGGGTTATTCCAGACTCTGAAGCTAAATTCATTGTCAGCAATGACGTGAGTGTGATGAGCTCTGATAATGCCACCCAGATGTAGCCACTATCAGGGTTCACAGCAAATTGTACCGTGTGTAAAGAACCAATCGACAGATTGGGTGTTGTAAAGTGGACTACTGTGTTGTCCAAAAGGCAGGGCATCTGTATATAGAAATGGCCTTCTTTAATCAACAATATATTATATATATTTATATATATATATATGTATTATATATATGTGTATTATATGTATATTATACATGTATAAGCCCACCGATTCAGGCAAGAATCGACCATCAATTTTTTTTATTTGTGCATTTGTTGGTTAATAGTCCTGTTTTGGTGACGAGCTATGAGCATGCACTATTTACATATATGTATTCTTATTTATTGAACTTTGAAGCGACATGCCAGGTAATTGTGTCCTAATTGAGGAAAGTAACCCCACCATGCTCATTCCCGTCTACCTTCTGTCCTCAACAAACAGGTGAAGTTGCATGGTGCAGTACTTGACGGATATGGCCGGGGTTGTCTGATAAATAAACGCACAAATGTGTCACCGTCTGGGCATATAGATAACGACATGCTGTCAAATAATGATGATATGTCACAAACTGGTTCTCGATTGTGATTCATTTGGCACGGTTTGTGTGTCTTTTCGTTGTTTCTATTTCAATCAATCAATCAATAGGATACTTGGTAAGTAAATGTAAATCGTTTTCATATTTTCAGCGCAAAATTTCTTACGGAAATGAACAAGACGGAAACTGAGTTAGACCTTTACTTGTGTTATCTACGGCGGGACTTTGTTTAGTGTCCTGTCTTCTGTTTTGTGGTCGCAGCTCGGCGTGCAGCCATAGGCCGAGTGTGCTCTCCACTAGTACCCACAACGCACCGCTGTACCAAACAAACCCCGACAACCAGCAAGGAACCAGCGGGCCCACGGCGGGATACATGGCCATAATCGATTAACACGACCCGAACGACTCGGGTCACCCGAGTCGTCAGATTTTCAAATCGAACACTGCGAGTAGAGTCGACAAATACACGTGCCGTGTGCAAAATGATCCGACCCAAGTAACCCACCTTGTAGCTGGGGTTGGCTATGAGCAATGACATCACATTTGCGCTGGTACTGTCCTGCAGGATAACAACCAGTACCAGTCAAACATGTTTTTTTTAAAGAATAACTTAGATTAATTAAATGGAAATATAGCTAAACTAGGCCATCATAAACTACTTTAAATCCTATTTTGCTGTAGTTTTATCTGTTATTAAAAAAAAAAATCATGTTTTCCACCCGAGCGCGGAGAAGCGTATTCGATTATTCGACCTGAGTCTGTAGGATGTGCGCATGCGCCAAAAAGTGGCTCGGGTGACCCGAGTTGATTAATCGATTACGCCCCTCGTGTGTATGACCCCCCCCCCCCAAAAAAAAAAAAACACGTGAAATTTGCGAATATTCAAAATTGCGAGATTACTTCTGATGATTTGGCCGACATTTAGGTACTTAGAATAGTGGAATCGCGCGCGCACACACACCACACACCACACACACGAGGGGGGGGGGGGGGGGGGGTGGCGGCGTAGCGTGGGAAGCTTGTGGCGGCGTCCCGAGGTCGGCTGGTTTCTGGTGGTCCCGGAGGTCGGGGTTGAACGACGACCACTTCGGCTGGTTCCAGTGGGTTGAGCACCCCATTATCCTTGCGTAATATAGAGATGTATCATGTTCACTTGACAGGTAATAAAACAATATGTGGACATATGCTGCAGTTTCGGGTTCTTTTTTGTTGGGGGTGGCGGGGCAATCTCAATTTAATGGTTTTGTCCAGTTAAATAACATCTAGTGACTGGATGGCAAAGCAGGAGTCGCTGTTTGAACCGTCAGATGGCGCCAAGACAAGGAGCTTAAAGTTGCATAGTCCGATGAAAACATCAAATTTTCTAAACCAAAACACTTATATAGACATAATTCTACGTATTCAACTTTGATACTGGTGCACTTATTAAGCATGTTTTGCTGCATAGAAGGTCGTAATAAGTCAATTTAATAGAACCTGTTACTACTGAAGTCGATGGTGCCAGAGTTTTGGCTTGCTTGCCAAAATTAATTTAGCAGGTTTTGATGTCAAATATCTTCAAAGATAGCCATTTAAAATATATATTACTTCAAACTAAATTAAAGTAGGCAATAATGATTAGCATAATATATTTATCTCAGAAATTCAAAAGTATCGGACTATACAACTTTAAATTAAATTATGAGATGGCGGTACCGCTGTTTAAAAACGGGGGTAGGGCCAAAGTGTTTGTAAACATTGGCCGTAATCGATTAACACGACCCGAGCCACTCGGGTCACCCGAGTCGTCAGAATTTCAAATGGAACACCGCGAGTAGAGTTGACAGATACACGTGCCGTGTGCAAAAAGACCCGACCCCAGTAACCCTACCCTTTGCTGGGGTTGGCTACGGGCGATGACGTCACATTTGCGCTAGTACCGTCCTGCAGGATAAGAAACAAAAGTACCAGTCATACATGTTTTTTTGTTTAATAACCTAGATTAATGAAATGGTAATATAGCTAAACTATGCCATCATAAAATACTTTAAATCCTATTTTGCTGTAGTTTTATCGGTTATTAAAAAAAAAAAAAGGTTTTGGATTAAGCCACCATTTTGTCCACCCCGAAAGTGGAGAAGCATATTCGGTTATTCGACCCGAGTCTGTAGCATGTGCGCATGTGCCAAAAAGTGGCTCGGGTGACCCGAGTTGATTAATCGATTACGCCCATTGTGAATGCGCGCATAGCTTGGCTGCAGAACGAATGCACACTGCCATTGAGTTTGTCGGTACGCGCAGTGCAAAACGCTTATTTTATTCAAAATTAATAGAAAGGCAGAGCCCTAACCTTATAAATCTAATATAATCTGTTCGTTGAATGTGTTTTCTATATATGTGTTCCAATCAGTTTGTTTCTAAGTGGTGTGGTTTTAGAGATATTTCACTTTTTCTGTATGAAGATGCTCACGGTGCGCGCACTGACCTAGATACCTATGCTGACGTCATATGAAATTTTACGGCGCCTCGAGTCCTAGATGGCACCATGGGCAATTTTATTGTAAACCTTCTTTAGTAGAGGGCGCGCCTTTGGGGCCTTGTTAGTAGAGGGCACCCCAAAAGGAGCCCTCGTTAATAGAGGGCACCCCCCCGAAAGGAGCCCTCATTAATAGAGAGTGGCACCCCGAAAGGAGTCCTCTTTTGGGGGGGCGGTCCCCCGAAAGGAGCCCTCGTTAGGGGGTGGCACCCCGAAAGAAGCCCTCGTTAGGGGAGGGCACCCCGAAAGGCGCCCTTGTTAAGGGACGGCACCCCGAAAGGTGCCCTCGTTAGGGGACGGTGCCCCGAGAGGCGCCCTCGTTAGGGGATGGTGCCCTTGTTACGGGACGGCGCTCTCATTAGGGGACGGCGTCCAGAGGTGCCCTCATTAGGGGATGGCGCCCCAAGAGGCACCCTCGTTAGGAGAGGGCACCCCGTCCTGATATGACCGTAGATGTTGCTAGGAAATAAAACAATAAACAAACCATGAGGCGCCCTCATTAATAGAGGGCACCCCTGAAAGGAGCCCTCGTTAATAGAGGGCGCCCCCTTAAGGAGCCCTCATTAATAGAGGACGGTGCACCGAAAGGATCTCTCGTGAGGGGGCGGCACCCCGAAAGGAGCCCTCATTAGGGGACAGCGCCCCGAAAGGCACCCTTGTTAGGGAACGGCGCCCCGAGAGGCGCACTCATTAGGAGAGGTCGCTTTATGAGGCCCTCTCGTTAATAGAGGGTGCCTCATGAGGCCCCTCGTTAATAGAGAGTGCTCCGAAAGGAGCCCTCATTAATAGAGGGCGCTGTCCCGAAAGGCACCCTCATTAGGGGATGGCACCCCGAGAAGCGCCCTTGTTAGGGGACGGTGCCCCGAGAGGCACCCTCATTAGGAGAGGGCACCTCATGAGGCCCCTCTCATCAATAGAGGGCACCCTGAAAGGTGCCCTCATTAGGAGAGGGCGCCCTCATAAGTAGTAGGTGCCCCCGTTAGTTGTGGGTGCCCCCGTTAGTAGCGGGCGCCTTGAAAGGCGCCCTTGTTAGTAAAGTGCACCCCGAAAGGCACCCTCATTAGTAGAGGGTGCCTCGAAAAGCATCCGGAAAGGCACCCTCCGTTACTAGAGGGCACCCCAAAAGGCACCCTCTTTAGTAGAGGGCGCCCCCAAAAGGCACCCCGAAAGGAGCCCTCGTTAGTAGAGGGCGCTGTCACTAGTAGAGGGCACCCCCAAAGGTGCCGTCGCTAGTAGAGGGCACACCCAAAGGGACCGTCGTTAGTAGAGAGCGCCCAAAAGGCACCGTCGCTAGTAGAGGGCACCCCAAAAGGCACCGTCGCTAGTAGAGGGCACCCCCAAAGGCAGCCTCGTTAGTAGAGTGCGCCCCGAAAGGCACCCTCCTTAGTAGAGTGCGCCCTCGTTAGTAGAGTGGGCCCCGAAAGGCACCCTCATTAGTAGAGGGCACCCGAAAGGCACCCTCGTTAGTAGAGGGTGCCCCAAAAGGCACCCCGAAAGGTGCCCTCCCAAAAAGGGGCCCTCGCTAGTAGAGGGCAGCCCCAAAGGCACCATCGTTAGTAGAGGGCACCCCAAAGGCGCCGTCACTAGTAGAGGGCACCCCCAAAGGAACCCTCGCTAGTAGAGGGCTCCCCCAAAGGTACCCTCGCTAGTAGAGGGCCCCCGAAAGTCGCCCTTGCTAGTAGAGGGCCCCCGAAAGTCGCCCTTGCTAGTAGAGGGCGCCCCGATAGGCGCCCTCGCTATCTAGCGAATCACAAGGCGCCCACCTTTCACTAGTAGAGGGTACCCCAAAAGGCGCCCTCGCTAGTAGAGGGTACCCCGAAAGGCACCTCGCTGCTAGTAGAGGGCGCCCCGAAAGGCATCCTCGCCTCGAAAGGTGCCCTCGCTAGTAGAGGTCACCCCAAAAGTCACCCTCGCTGTTAGAGGGTGACCCAAAAGGCACCCTCACTACTAGAGGGTGCCCCAAAAGGCGCCCTCTCTGGTAGAGGGTGCCCCAAAATCCCCCCCGAAAAGCACCCCGAAAGGCGCCCTCGCTACTAGAGGGCGCCCCTAAAGGGACCCCGAAAGGTGCCCTCGCTAGTAGAGGGCACCCCAAAGGAGCTCTCGCTAGTAGAGGGCGCCCCCAAAGGTGCCCTCGCTAGTAGAAGGCGCCTCAAAAGGCACCCTCGCTAGTAGAGGCACCCTCATTAGTAGAGGGCGCCCCGAAAGGCGCCCTTGTTAGTAGAGGGCGCCCCCAAGAGGTGCCCTTGTTAGTAGAGGGTGCCCCGAAAGGCACCCTCGCTAGTAGAGGGCGACTCATAAGGCACCTTCATTAGTAGAGGGCATCTCATAAGGTGGCCTCGTTAGTAGAGGGTGCCTCATAAGGCACCCCTTCTTAGTAGTCTCTGGTCGAAGTGAGCAAACTTAGTAAAAAGCATCAAAATTAATATGAAATTCAATTTTTGTTCAAATCAAAAATCAAAACCCATACATGGCGAAGCATCAGCGGAGTACGATGATGTGCAGTGCGGCGTTGGCAGAATGACCCTAAAACTTAAAGTTGCATGGTCCGATGGTTTTGAGTTTCTCTCATTTTCTGAGATAAACATATTAGGTTGTTCATTATAATCTACCTTACTTTAGTTTGAAGTAACTTTTATTTTAAATCGCTAACTTTTGAGATATTTGAAATGGAAACACGCTAAATTAATTTTTGGCAAGCTTGCCAAAACTCTATCACCATAGGCTTCTGCAGTAACAGGTTCTATTAATCGACTCAGTATCCCCTTATATGTGACGACAATTGTTTAAGCTAGATATGTAGAATTAAATCTAGATAATTGTTTTGGTTTTGAAAATTTTATGTTTTCATCGGACTATGCAGCTTTAACCACCGTTCGATATTATATATAGATAATTATAAATAGATGGACAATTAAGATGCTCTCAATGAATGGAGTTTATTCACTGAGGTCAGACACGAGGACTGTACATGGGATGAAGAGTGGAGAGTTATGTCATCACCCCCTCCTCCTCCCCACTCAAACGGAGTGCAGAATCCCCCAACCAAACCTCCATCACGTGACGAGCTTTGCGAATATACAGCACCTCACACCTCTAAGTCAGGATTGCTTATGCTATGCAAAACTCAAATTAGCATCGAAATAATGGGGGGGGGGGAGGTGGCTCCTTTTCAAAGTTATCAAAAATATGCATTACGCATCTTTTAAATACAACCAGTAATACTAATAGTAGTATTCGATGTTCAGAACTGAGACCGTCAACCAACCAGCTTGGCTTTGCTGTATTCGCTCTGACTGATACACACTTAGAACTATCTCTCAGGAACGCGCTGGTCACGGCATCCCTGTGCCGGGATTGGCAGAGCTCTGGCGGGAAAGGCGATGCGTTACAAATCTGCACACTATCAAAGTCAGCGAAATCTGCGGGGTTTGAGAGAATCAAATTGTAATGATCAGGGATGAAACTGGTCTCCGGGGAAAAAAAGCGGAAATGCTGATATTGTCCCATAGGTTTAGCATTGTCAGGGAATCGCGGAAAATTCCAGGAAGTTGTGTTTCATATATATTGGTATACACTGATATTAAGTGATAATGCTGTGGCGTTTGAAGCATTTATGAGTATTTATGATGGTGCTGCGGCTTGGCACCACATATTAGTATACGCTGATGGTGTTGCAGCATAAAACAACTCGTGCTGCAGGATTGCAGTAGGAACAGGAAAAATCCCGGAAATCCGCGAAATTACGGAGATCTTTCATCCCTGGATGATGGCGGTGGCTCTGTCTATGTGGGGGGGGGGGGGGGGGTGAAGGGTGGGTGGCAACAGTAATTTGCTTGTGGATAGACCACTTGCGATTATCCTTTAGAAAATCGGGAACCGAGTGATAATTCCACAGCCTTTTGGGGTAGAAATAAAACTGGTAATTTAATGGGGACATTGTAAGGGATTCACGACAAATTATTGTGTGTACGAAAGTCTCAGCTCCATGTGTGGAAATGGAAGGGCGTGCTTTCTGCAGCCCGTGCATGCTGACAATTAATGGTTAGACACTTACTGTAGCTTATTAAAGTTGCATAGTCCGATGGTTTTGAATTTCCGTATTTTTTCTGAGATAAATATATTAGATCGATCACTACTATCTACTTTACATTAGTTCAAAGTTACTTTTATTTTAAATGGTAAGCTTTTGAGATATTTTGAGTGCAAACATGGAAAATTAGTTTTGGCAAGCTTGCCAAAACTCTGACACCATAGACTTCTGCAGTAACAGGTTCTGTTAAATTGACTCAGTATTGCCTTCTACCCAGAAATGAATGCTTAATAAGTGCATCAGTATCTAAGTCAGATATGTCAAATCAAATCTAGATAATGGGTTTGGTTTTGAAAATTTGATATTTCATCGGAATATGCAGCTTTAATGACTATGTTACAGCTGCCTTCATAACGACTACATTCCGGGTTAAACAGCCGCTCTACGAGTGAATCGGACCCTTCCTTACAAAGGACTCCTGTGTAGCAGCTGAGTGGAAATCCTCAGCACAAAATCAAGTCCTTTCATTTCCACTCATGACCCACAATTAATTAGGTAGCCGTTTAGCCAACGGATAATTGTGGGTGGTTGGAACAGTCAGCAGTCATGTGACTGGTTACTATGGGGTTCAAGCTTTGGGAGCATCTCGAGTCATGAATGTTCTGGTCATGACCCCAAGTCAGCAATCCAGACATTTATTTAGGTTACAAGGCAGTTATTACGTGTGTTTAACCCTCAGCTCACTTTTCAAACACTTTTTACAGCTTACAGGAAAATAAAGTACATGGTATTGGACCAGATTTTACAGGTTGTATTGTAGATGACAATCGCACATCACCATAAAACGTCAGTTATTAGCTCAATATATACAGTACCCGGTAATACCTGTCTTCAACGGACAGCTCTGCATTCAGACCAATATTGTCCTCACAGAGCAGGTGTCCCGTCATTGGTAGAACAGTAAAATGAAACAAGAGTTTATACACGGAAAAATTGTCCGCCCACGGCTGGGGTTCACTTAGATAAAAGATTCAGCCGGTACTTGTAGTACAAGTACCGGGTGAATCTTTTATCTAAGGTTCACTGATCACAGAGGTCGCTGAGACGGGGGTCGCGGTATATTGGTATGACTGTGAGATCGTAGAGCAGCCCTTTGGCACCACGGTGAGTGAGATGTCGCAGCATACAACTTTTACCTTTTTAACCACACGTTTCCCGTTTGTTCATTGTCATCAGTTTGGAACTGAGGCACCAGTCCAGAATAGCACGACCTTTATTCGTGTCTTCACAAACACGCCGCGAGTTAACCACGATTAATTGCTCACTCACATTGCCGACACATTCTTCGGACCAAATTGTTTCCGAACATTTCCGTGGTGACGGCCTTGTAAGGATGCCTGATGCAAGGTGCATCGTGGCGCCACCTGATGAGAAATTATATCGCTAAACACAAGATGGGTCAACTATAGTACAGTGCAAGTACTGTTTAGTACTGGAGAAAACACAAGATGGCGCCACTTGGAAAGACTTGCATTACCACTTGGAGAGACGAGCATTTAGCACACTCCAAGTGAGCGTTTAGTACACAAGTTATATAGACAGGCGGCGCCACCAGTCTTTCCGGTGTCACAATTTCCGCCGTCCGCCAGTTTCCGCGGTACGCATACACTCAAATGCATTGTCAATGGCCGTGAGCAATCTTCATACAGAAAAAGTTAAATATTTCTAAAACCACACCATCTAGAAACAAATCGCTTGGTACACATATAGAAAACATCTTTACCAAAAAGATTATATTAAATTGATACGGTTAGGGTTCTTGATTTCTATTAATTTTGAATAAAACTAATGTTTTGCACTGCGCGTACTGTCAAACTCAAGGCATTGTCAATGGTCGTGAGCAATCTTCATACAGAAAATACAGAAAAAGTGAAATATCTCTAAAACCACACCACCTAGTAACAAATCGCTTGGTACACATATAGAAAACATCTTTACCAAAAACATTATATTAAATTTATAAGGTTACTGACGATGCTGTTCGATTTTGACGCATGCGCAGAAGCGATGCGTACCACGGAAACTGGCAGACGGCGGAAACTGCGACACCGGAATACAAACTTAACATGTTTGGTTTGGGGGTAAAGTATAGGTCTTAACTCTTATAAACACGCAATTCCTGGCTCGGCACCGAATGTTCAACACATTAGGAACAGTAAAGACGGGGGGAGATCATAGTGTAGAAGGACCGACAACAAGGCTGGTTCAGAGAGACTGACAATCTATGACTGCAGTGTGGCGTGTAGCGAGGGACTCGCCGTGGCACGGGATACTATTATAATAGTGAGAGCAGTCAAAACAACACCAGCAAGTGGCGTTCACAATAATATTAAGAACAAAGTGCCAAATGTAGATCATGATCAGGTCTGGTAACAACAAAACACACACACACGGTATCATTACACGTGTTCCGCCTAAACTATTATTGTTTGCACCCGAATCTGTTTCAAATTTATGTTGTACAAATGGTCATACTACAACATGGAAATCATAATACTATTAGTACTACCGGGAGGAGTTGATGCAAGTTACGGGACACTGGACCATGTTAGTGCCGATTCATAATCACCAATAATATATACGTGTGTGTATGTGTATATATATATAATTCATACATACACATGCGTATCTATGCATATGCACATATATGTAAATATATAGATGTATCTATGTATATGTACACATCTATATATAGATAGTGTATATATGTATTAATTATACACACAGTCACTGTCATGAATCACCATGTCGCATCTTTCTGATGACTAAATGTGTGCCCATGATGACTTTTTTTTTTTTAATAACTTTTCCACTTTTCTTATTTATATAGAAATGACAATCAAGTTGACGATACTACGCTATGTCTTGCGCACGCACGCACACATACACACATCCTCTCATTTCAAGTCAGTGTTCCTCATACAGACCCCACACCTGATTCCAGACAAACTCGCCCGTATTTCACCACACCTGTTCAACTATACACAGCTAACTCAGACCGCGGCGACACCAACCACAACTAAAGCACCTCACACGGTCAAGGTCATTCCACGTGACCTCCACTCCAGACCAATGATTGCGCTTTGCTTTAGAAACTAAACAGTTCAACCCTTTCCTGGTGCCTTGGCGCACAATCAATTAGGCTACCTCCTACCACCCCAACCCACGTTTTAAACAAAAAGTATGTAAAACAATGGCAATACCATTTCAAATACCACTTTTCTAAGAGAAATTGATAATACAAACAGTTACATTGTTGTTAAATTAACAAAATGAAGTAGCACGCCTCACCTCTAATAAGGACTGAACACTACACGATCATGTTTGAAAACATTTCGTTGAAAGCATTTACATAAATATTGAGATTCAGAGTGGCAATAAGAATACAAAAGACAAATAACACAAACTGGCATGGAATGTATGAGTACATATATTTTACGACGTCTTTCCACCATTAACATTACAGGATGTGCCTATTGCAGATTGATACCAACCAATATGAAGCCACGTAGCAACCGAGTCTAGTTCCATATGGAGCGACGTGGCGACAGACTCCAGGTCAAAGACCAGGCGGGATGGCCGAATGAGTTAGAGCATCCGTTTCCCGTGTTATTAGATCGTGGGATCATGGGTTTGAACTCTGGTCGAGTCAAACCAATGACTTTAAACTGTATACTTGTTGCTTCCTAGCTAGGCGTTCAGCATTATTAGGATAGGGCAGGGACTGGTTGGTTCAGTGTCAGGATAATGTGACTGAGTGGGATATCAGGTCATGGTGCTGGCAGCCGGTGCCCCAGTGAGGCAGCACTATAAAATCGCCATGAGTGCGCACTGTCACAAGTCGGTACCCATCCTGATATGACCTTAGATGTTGATAGGACTTAAAACAACAAACAGTCCAGTTCAATATGAAGTCACATGGTGACTGAGTCTAGTTCAATATCAATCCGCAATGCATCAGTTATGCAACCTCAATGGTGGAAATACCTGGTTAATATGTATTTGGTACCTAACCTTAGTATTAAGTTCTTTATTAGTTAGAAACATTTCGGATAATTTATTTAAATTTTTCCACATTTCCGTTAATTTTCTTGTCCCATCTCTATAGCTAGAGTGTGGTGTATCAGACTAGTGGTGCCTAAATTGTAAGAGGTAACGGTCATACCATACGAATACCGTCAGCAGAGAATGCTTGCCTACTTCGTGTGGCACTGAAAACTGCCCCATTCGGCATCTTTCTAAAGCTACGGCACAAGTGGCGCCATCTAGTTTCTTGTAAGGAATCCGCCAGGTGGCAGCAGGAAAGTGTTCCGGACCAAAACGAACAGTTCTACAAGTTTATACTGGAGTTACATCATTTGACCAGATTTGCAATCTAAAAATTACATTGATTTCATTCCCCATCTATTAAATAACAGACACGTGTTGTACACCCCAACGACGCCATCAACGTAATATAATTTACCACTGTTGTAAAGTTGTAGCACTTAGAGTGACTTCAATATCATATCATCATCAAAAGGGTTTAACATGTTACCAATGTCATACATCTTTGAAATAGCATAAATCAGTACTCGTCATTACATTACGTACTAACAGGGTGTTACTATTTCATATTAAAATCTCACAATTTGATCTATTATTATTAATATACATGACTGTTCATAAAATACATAAAAACCAACAAATTATCCATGTACATCAAGTATCATCAGCAAGGCATTGTAAGCTGCAGTCTAGTTTCCACACCCACCGACGTCCCACTCACTTTACGGTCTCAACTCACACGCTGCACGCCCGCCGGGCGCCACCTGGTGTCACAATCATGCACTAACAGCTTCACATTCCCGACATCCAGGTGGCGACAGCTGGCCGTGTCACCTATCACGCGCTGTCACAACATGACAGTGGCACGGCCGTCACGGCTGCGGGCGGCTGTGGCTCCTGTGTCGGACTGTGGGCGGGTGACGGCGGCTGTCACAAGTCGCCTGTTTTCTGAACGGGACACTCGGGGTCGCACACACCTGGCACTCACTGAGACACTCACAAGACGAAGAAGAGGATGATGACGACCACCATGATGAGCAGCAGGACCCCGATGGCGCACCACTGCCGGCGGTCTGCAACGAGCCGAGCGGGGCGTCAGGCATACTCCTATTCTCGATGTCGGGGTGACGTCACAACCCCGGAAACTAGCCCGCGAAGGGTAAAACATCACAGCGATCTGTGCCGCAGCAATGCTATGTCTATGCGGAGCATTTATTTTTGCCAAATAAATTTTTAAACTTCCATCGGATCGATTAAAAATATCTTAATGCGCGATTGAAGAGGAAGATCTGAGGTATTTAATTTAACCTAAGAGCAATTTTCTCTGAAAGTATTAAAAACAGAGATAATAGTGAAAGTTGGGATATTCTGAGTGTCAGTGCCAGTGTTAGCCTTACCAGATCATGGCCTGAAAAACTATTTTCGCCAAATAAATTCAAGAACTTCCAATTGGCTGATAAAAAAAAAGCTGAATGTGAAATTATAGAGAAAGATCTGAACTATTTAATAGAAACAAGAGAAATTTGCTTTAAAAGCACCAAAAAGCACAAATCACTGTGATAGATAGGGTAGTTTTAATGTTGTTTCTATGAGAGTGGCATTTGTTTTACCCTTTGCGCGCCGTGAACCCCAAAAGTGCCCGGATGTCCGACATTGAGAATTCAAGTTGCATAGTTTCTGACATTTTCTGAGATAAATATATTATATTGGCCGTTATAAATCTACCTTACTTTAATTTGAAGTAACTTATTTTAAATGGCTAACTTTGGAGATATTTGAAGTGCAACCATGCACAATTAAAGTTGCATAGTCCGATGGTTTTGAATTTCTGTATTTTTTATGAGATAAATATATTAGATCGATCTCTAGTATCTACTTTACATTAGTTCAAAGTTACTTTTATTTTAAATGGTAAACTTTTGAGATATTTAGAGTGCAAACATGGAAAATTAGTTTTGGCAAGCTTGCCAAAACTCTGACACCATAGACTTCTGCAGTAACAGGTCCTGTTAAATTGACTCAGTATTGCCTTCTACGCAGAAAGAAATGCTTAATAAGTGCATCAGTATCTAAGTTAGATATGTAAAATCAAATCTAGATCATTGGTTTGGTTTTGACAATTTTATATTTCATCGGACTATGCAGCTTTAATGTTGGCAAACATGCCAAACTCTGACACCACAAGCTTCTGCAGTAACATGTTACCTCAGCATTCCCTTCTGTGAGGCGACAAATGTCAAAGTTTGATATATAGAATCAAATCTACATAATTGTTTTGGTTTTGAAAATTTGATGTTTTCATCGGACGATGCAGATTTAAACTGAACTGAAAGTGTGAACAAGTTAATTTAGGCAAGCATGTCCTAATTGTGGCACTGTAGGCTTCAGCAGTAACGGGTTCTATTAAAGTTGCATAGTCCGATGGTTTTGAATTTCTGTATCTTTTCTGAGATAAATATATTATTTCGATCATTAGTATCTACTTTACATTAGTTCAAAGTTACTTTCATTTTAAATGGTAAACTTTTGAGATATTTAGAATGCAAACATGGAAAATTAGTTTTGGCAAGCTTGCCAAAACTCTGACACCATAGACTTCTGCAGTAGCACGTTCTGTTAAATAAACAAAAATGGTGCCATAATGCTATAACACACAATATAAGGCAATGAGTGAAGCGGTTGGCCTGTTTTGATGGTGTGTGGACAGCATTCTCTGTGAGAGCGTACAGTGAACTTACCGTTGGACATGTGTAGTACTTTTGCCATCTTCTTCATCACGTTGTCCATCTTACTTTCTGTTGTATCCATCTCGTGAGCAAAATCGTCAAGCATGCTGCAAAGGTACACGTAACTTTACTTAATGCACATCAACAGGTGGGACTTAGACAGCTTTAAACATTGACACACATCAACAGCTGGTACTTACATAGCTTTAGACACTGATGCACATCAACAGGTGGGACTTAGACAGCTTTAAACATTGACACACATCAACAGCTGGTACTTAGATAGCTTTAGACACTGATGCACATCAACAGGTGGGACTTAGACAGCTTTAAACATTGACACACATCAACAGCTGGTACTTAGATAGCTTTAGACACTGATGCACATCAACAGGTGGGACTTAGACAGCTTTAAACATTGACACACATCAACAGCTGGTACTTACATAGCTTTAGACAGTGATGCACATCAACAAGTGGTACTTACACAGCTTTAGACACTTTACTGAACGTGTGTAAAGACATGGGAGGAGAAGGAAAACTCAACACCAGATGAGGAATGGGCAGCTTTGCAGCAGGTCGTACATATCAGCCAGACAGAAAACACCAGGACTGGTTCGACCCCAACAATCAGGAGCTACAGAATCTTATGAGCAGAAGTAATTAAGTCTTCAGTCCATTGTAGAAGCCCTTCATGTTGTTTCTGTCTGCAGCTCTCTGCAGCTCCTCTGCCTTCATTTCCCACCAGTCTGACTTCAGTGCACGGGTGCATTTTTGTAGCAATCTGCAGGCATCTTTGTATGCGGCAGTGGTGGATCTAGTGCTCCTGGTCTGCAACACTCTCTGGTGGGCTTGGTCTCTTCTGCTTCTCCTTCCCTCCCATGTCTTTACACAGCTTTAGACCCAGAATGTATTGAATGTGTATAAACTTAGGATACTTACACAGCATTAGATACTGATTTTACTGAATGTGTAAACATGGGGCACTTACACAGATTTGTACACTAATTTTACTGAATGTGTGTAAACATGGGGTACTTACACAGCTTTAGATACTGATTTTACTGAATGTGTAAAGACGGGACACTTACACAGATTTATACACTAATTTACTGAATGTGTGTAAACACAGGGTACTTACACAGATTTAGATACTGATTTTACTGAATGTGTAAACACAGGGCACTTACACTGATTTGTGCACTAATTTGACTGAATGTGTGTAAACATGGGGTACTTACACAGCTTTAGATACTGAATTTACTGAATGTGTAAACACGGGACACTTACACAGATTTATACACTAATTTGATTGAATATGTGTAAACATGGGGTACTTACACAGCTTTAGATACTGATTTTACTGAATGTGTAAACATGGGACACTTACACAGATTTGTACACTAATTTTACTGAATGTGTGTAAACACGGGGTACTTACACAGCCTGCTCGTCCATTTCGTTCCCGATGGAATGGCTCATGTTCTTGAGGACGCCGACGCTGGTCCCGATCATGTCGATCTGGTCATCCTGCTGCGACATCATCAGCTGCAGGAGCAACAAAAGAGCGGGAAAACGCTGTTTGAAAGTGTAACACGGAGAAGAAAGAAGGGAGATTGATCGTCTGCTTTTGGAAAATAAAAAATTAATCTTATTTTGTTCGGGTTGTTTCAGGGAGTTGGAACGGCCATCGCCCAGTTATACTTAATAACCGTGAGAGCGACATTTTGTATAAAATCTTTTTTTTTTTTAAAAGGAATTGCACCAACCACATGAAAAGAACCACAAAATGAACAAGCCGGTCTTTGTACACATCAGTATGTTGATGAGCCTCAAGTTATTCCTAAGGGAGAGCTTAACAATGAGAGCTTAACAAGGAGAGCTTAGCAACGAGAGCTTAGCAACGAAAGTTTAGCAACGAGAGCTTAGCAACGAGAGCTTAGCAACGAGAGCTTAGCAACACGAGCCTAGCAACACGAGCTTAGCAAAAAGAGCTTACCAACGAGAGCTTACCAACGAGAGCCTAGCAACACGAGCTTAGCAACACGAGCTTAGCAACACGAGCCTAGCAAAAAGAGCTAACCAACGAGAGCTTACCAATGAGCGATTATTAATGAGAGATTAACAACTACGAGACTTTATAAACGAGAGCTTATCAACAGGAGCTTACAAATGAAACCTTAATAAGAGGAGCCGATTAAAGAGAACTTAAAAATAAGAGCATAACAGCAAGAGCGTATACACGATAGCTTATAAACAAGAGCTTTTAAAACGAACTTACAAAGAAGAGCTCATCACTGGGGACTTACCAGTAACATACCAATTATTCATCACTGAGGAGGTCGTAACATACAAAGTACTCATCACTGAGGACTTAGTAATATACCAAGTACTCATCACTGAGGACTTAGTAACAGATCAAGTACTCATCACTGAGGACTTACCAGTAACATACCAAGTACTCATCACTGAGGAGGTAGTAACATACCAAGTACTCATCACTGAAGACTTAGTAACATACCAAGTATTCATCACTGAGGACTTAGTAACAGATCAAGTACTCATCACTGAGGACTTAGTAACATACCAAGTACTCATCACTGAGGACTTAGTAACAGCTCAAGTACTCATCACTGAGGACTTAGTAACATACCAAGTACTCATCACTGAGGACTTACTTAGTAACGTACTAACAGTACAATGGTACTCGTCTTCAACGGACAACTTTGTATCCAGACCAATGGTGCCCTGACATAACAGGTGTCCTCAGGGTTGTATTAAAGCTGCATAGTCCGATGAAAACATCAAATTTTCTAAACCAAAATAGTAAGATAAACTTGAGTTTACACACCTAGCTTAGACACTGGTGCACTTATCAAACATTTGTCATCACATAGAAGGGACTAAAGAGGCAATTTAATAGAACCTGTTACAGCAGAAGTCTATGGTGTCAGAGTTTTGGTATGCTTGCCAAAATTAATTTTGTACGTTTGCACTTCAAATATCTCAAAACTTAGCCATCTAAAATAAAAGTTACTTTGAACTAAAGTAAGGTAGATTATAACAATCAGCCTGATATGTTTACCTCAGAAAATGACAGAAACTCAAAATCATCGGACTAAGCAACTTTAAGCTAGTGCGGAGTCTGTACCATATGTTGTAAAGACTTGTGAATGCGCACTCATGGTGACTTTATAGTACTGCCCCATTGGGAGACCAGGCCACAAGCACCATGACCCAATATCCTATACAGTTACATTATCCTGATCCTGTGCTAACCAGTCCTTGTCCTATCCTATTAATCCCAAGCGCCAGGCTAGGTAGTGTCAATTATGCAGTTTATAATTAATTGGTTCGACCCCGCTGGGATTCAAACTCCCCACCTTCTGCATGGGAAGCCTGTGCTCTATCGATTCGGCCACCTCACCCTGAGTGCCCGCCCTACACCTCCAATCCACCCACCCACACACCCTACATGACCCACGTGACATGTGACCACATGACCCCAGTGTTCCGCAGCCGGAAGTAGTTGTCCATAAATGGTGACCCCGGGCGGGTCTCTTCCGGTGCCATATTCGGGGCGCTGTTTGCGGGGTCAGGTTTTCAATTTCCCCTGGTGACCGACCATTGCACAGACCCCCCACACACACACATACCCGCCTCGCCCCAATTCATATCGGCCATGACATTGACAGTGAACATTGTGACAGGTTTTCTATTTCCGTTTTGACAGGGGCAAATCCACCATTTCCAGACTCCATTTGTTCCAACTAAAGTGCGGGAGTGTGTGTGTATATGTGTGTGTGTATGTGAGTGTTTCTGTGAGTGTGTATGTGAGTATGTGAATGTATATGTGAGTGTATGTGAGCGAGTGTGTGTGAGTGTAAGTGATTGTGTAAGTGAGTGAGTGCGTGTGACACTGTGCGTGTGTGTGAGTGTGAGTGAGTGTTGGGACCTTTAGGTGCCATCAACATCTGTGATAACATCAGCACGGGCACCGACCTAGGACAGTGTACCATGACACGATATCCCACTCAGTCACAATATCCTGCATTACCTCTAGATTGATGCTTGATTTGTTGGGGGAGGGGGGTCTACCTCATAGAGGTAACTAATTGGAAGCAAATGTTGGTAAGAACCCAACCACATGATTTGTAGGTTCACGGTGTGCCTGTAGTGAAGGATAGGGCTGGGAAGGTTGTTACCCCACGTCCTTAGAGACCAGCAGACATTGTCTCGGGATTTGCCGTCATGAGACTCACACCTACCCGCAAAGCGTCACAACTACCCGCAACATGTCACAACTACCTGCAATGCCTCACAACTACTCGCAACACCTCACAACTACCCGCAACACCTCACAACTACCCGCAATACCTCACAACTACCCACATGTCACAACTACTCGCAACACCACAACTACCCGCAACACCTCACAACTACCCGCAATGCCTCACAACTACCCACAATGTGTCACAACTACTCGCAATGCCTCACAACCACCCGCAGTGCCTCACAACTACCCGCAGTGCCTCACAACTACCCGCAAAGCATCACAACTACCCGCAACACGTCACAACTACCCTCAACATGTCACAACTACCTGCAAAGCATCACAACTACCCACAACATGTCACAACTACCCGCAATGCATCACAACTACTGCAATGCATCACAACTACCTGCAACACCTCACAACTACCCGCAATGCATCACAACTACTCGCAATGCCTCACTACTACCCACAATGCCTCACAATGAGTCCCAAGTACCCGCACTGACCGACAACTACCCGCACTGACCCACAACTACCCGCAATCACCCACAACTACCCGCAATCACCCACAACTACCCAGAATCACCCACAACTACCCTCAATCACCCACAACTACCCACAGTGACCCGGTAATAACCCACAATGATCCACAACATCCAACAGGAATAGCAACAACTCACAACAAGGCAGCGCAGTTCACAGTGATCTGTTGAAGCTGCCGCGCCTTGTCCTGAGAGTGCTCGCCGCTCGCCGCTCGCCGCCCGCCGGTCGCCGCATGCCGGTCGCCACCCGCCGGTCGCCACCAGCCACCCGCCACCCGCCGGTCGCCACCCGCCGCATGGCGCTACCTCCGTCAGGCCGGGCCGTGCCAACTGTCCCCAAGCCAATTTCAACTTCTGATATTTATCACAGCAAGAAATGACTTTGGCGCCGACAAGACATACAGGAGCACACAACAAAGTGTGCCCCCCCCCCCCACCTCCCCACACACACCCAACCCGTAAATACAGCGTGATGGTTCCAGAAGGACGGACAGCACCCACACGGCGCCCCCCTCTCCCCACACACACCCAACCCGTAAATACAGCGTGATGGTTCCAGCAGGACGGTCAGCACCCACACGGCGCCCCCCCTCTCCCCACACACACCCAACCCGTAAATACAGCATGATGGTTCCAGCAGGATGGACAGCACACACATGGTGCCCCCCCTCTCCCCACACACACCCAACACGTAAATACAGCATGATGGTTCCAGCAGGACGGACAGCACACACATGGCGCCACCCCTCTCCCCACACACACCCAACCCGTAAATACAGCATGATGGTTCCAGCAGGACGGACAGCACACACATGGCGCCCCCCCTCTCCCCACACACACCCAACCCGTAAATACAGCGTGATGGTTCCAGCAGGACGGACAGCACCCACACGGCGCTACCTACATAGAAGTACACGGTCACAACTGGATAACCACACATTTCTACAATCTGCTATGGTCAAGTGTCAGAAAAGATTACAATTAGACAATTCAGGTCAGATGATGCATGGGAGTGCTGGGAGGGTGGCAACAAGAGAAGCGAGTCCACAGTATTCCAGATTATTCTGTCAGTCTCCCCCCCCCCCCCCCCTCCTCTCAAGTGCTCGGTGCGGGCTGGGCGGGTTTCAATCCTGTACAGTCTTGCGATTGTGAAACTTTGGCCATAAAGTAACAACGAGCACTAAGCAACCCCCACCGGGACTAACATCCTCCCAGTAAGAAGTGACCCTCGTTCAAATTGACCTGGGATAGGGTGCCCGCATAGCGATCCTCGGCCGAGTCAAATTAATGTCTTACAAAATGAGACTCTTCAATCCTTTGCCAAGGATAGGGGTTCAGCATTACTAGGATAGGACTAGGGCTGACTGGCTCAGTGTCAGGATAATGGGACCAGCATCATGGTATCCAATAAGGCGACACCACAATGGGGCAGCAGTATAAACCACCATCAGTGTTCACTGTAACAAGCCGGTACTCTCATGCTATCATGTCATACATTGCTAGGTACCCACCTCGACCTTGCCTTTTCTACCCCCCCCCCCTTCCCAAGCCCCCCGCCCCCAGCCGCCTCCATCAGTCCATCACCCCCCCCCCCCCCCATACCCCACCATAGCAGACGGCGACAACCTAACAGAATTAGATAATTCAGAAATGACTGCTGTATCAGTGACTTGCAGTAAGACCAGCACACAACCTGAACCATCAACCAGGCCTCGCTGTAAATAGCGCCAATGTTACAGTCACTTACACAACCGTCATGTAAACTTGTATCGTCAACCCGCTTACTGTACGGACACCACCAACGGTGGTTTACAATATCTAACTTCTAAGCACCATCTGATCACCTAGATGCACTTGCTATCCGGACGGCACTTCGTCCACACCTCTCTCTGTCTCCTCTCAGCTGGCCATGCTGCTCCTTGATATTGTCTGAAAAGAGTTCCAGGAGGGGGAGCCTGCCAGCATTTCACTTTCCTCTCTTACTCTGTCCGTGTCTTTGGCTCGCCGGCTGGTCACCATAGAGCAAATAGACATGGTCCTTTGACGCAACTATCTTCATTTCTCTTTCCTATACTCTACCCTTTTTTTTCTCTCCCAAGCTTACTTCTCCCCCTGATCAAGGGAGTTGTTTGCTTGGGTGGGGCCCTTTACCTTTTCGTTTCGCTCACTTTGTTCTTGTTGCTGGAACCGGCGTGCCCACCTTTACCCGTCCCTTCCTCGTAAACCCTTGCTGCTGTCTGTTGGATACAAGTGCTGTGCTACCGTCGGACCGGAGTGACTCGGCACCCCCCAGCGACTCGTCGTTTAATCATTGTAAAGACATCCCCCAGCTTCTACAACCATCCCACCTGAAGATTATTCTTCAACCAAAGATTGGGCCGATTTATCGGTGCCTTCTCTATAATGCTGCAGTTCTGCAGGTCGTAAGGTTACAAACACCCCAGAAGTCAAGTCACCTAGAAGTTATACTGTATCACTGTATCACTGAACTATCTAATGCAAATCTATAATGCGAATGAATAATATAGAGTGAAACATTACTGATTACTGATATAAATATTTACTTGCATGTACAATGAGCATGTTGAAATAATAATTTTTTATTATTATAAATATTATTATTACACCTGAAATGTAAAACGACTATTCAGATGAATAAATTATTTATCCCAAAAAGGGGGGTGGGAGGTGAAGGCAGCGCTACTGCGGCCACTGCTCAGTTCTGGCTAATAAAATGATAACGGTCATTTTTCACAAACCATGTCACGTGGCGCCGCAAGGCTCCACCACAATATCAGTACACGCCTCCACCCCCACCCACCATCAACACAACTTATTCCCACCATGCGCTCTGCGCCCCCCCCCCCCGGCCCACCATGCCCCATTCACACCCACTTCCGGTCTAAGATCATTGGGCCCGCTTCACAAACTAATCGCCCAGCTCTTACATATATATTCGCGGGATCACTTCAAGATGCGCCTCCCCAGAGGCACCAGCCCCCTCTCCTCCCTCCTTCCCCCACACACACACATACAACCTCCCACACCCAGGATATCCAGGTACCCCCATTTAACCTGTATAATCCGATAAATGTACAAAGTAGACCGTTATAATTTACTTTACCTTGGCTTAAAGTAACTTATTTTAAAGGGTTAACCTCTGACATATTTGAAGTGAAAATATGAAAAAAAATTAACATCCGTGTACACACTGACAATCTGAACATGGGCAGATTTTTACCCACTTGAGAGTAGCAACAGAACACAGGTGCACCAAACTGCAGCGAACCTTTACTGAGTGCACCAGTGTAGGATCAACTCTTTAAGTGTTTTGGTTTTATAAATTTAATGTTCTGATCGGACTATGCAGTTTTAAAGCACAACCCAAAGAAAGCTAAACCTAAGCTTGTTTCTGTGGCAACCACCCATGGTGGTTCGGTACCGCGCCCCCCTGCCGACCCCTAGCGGCAGTGGCAGTCACTACAGGCTCCGTTATAGTATACTGGCGCCAATGAAGCCCCCTGGCGGCCAGCGGCCAGCGGGACACATAAAACAGGTGGCGCCCCCTCGTGGAAAAGGCGGGAACTGGCCGTGATATATCCGCAGATAATATTAGAGATTCCGCGCCACCAAGCCCCGCCCCCTTCGCCACTAAGCGCCCGGCGTCAGTGCTCTGACTAAAACAACTTGTTAGTGGTCGTCAAATAAAAATGGAAGAATGAGGTCTGCGACAAAAAGTCTGCTCACACATCCGCAAATCGACATTTGTTATGTGTGGTCTCCCCCTCACACTTCTACTGCCCCTGGCCTCCCCTTCTACACTCAACAACCATGTCCCTTTTCACCTTTATCCATAACCCCACGCCCCCTGACACCCTTAATCTGACACCCCTCATCCCTTCTACTCATACCTGTCCACCAAGCCACCTTCCACCCACGTCCCAACCCACCTCTCCCCTGACTCTGTCCCTCTGTCCCTTACACCTCCCCTCACCTCCCCTCACTTCGCCGTGAATATGGCCCATGTTGCAGACACGGCGTAAAGCAACCACAAATCACCCATATAAGTGACACTTCATGAAAATCCCCCAATGTGAACTACTAAACTCCGGGCTGCTCGCGTCATCCTGTGCGCCTTTCTGAGACGCGCCCCATAACGTGTACATTTCCCCGCGCGCTAATTCCCATTTACTGCGCGCGTTTAATGCGGCCGGCGATGTATGGGAATACAAATGTGGGTGACTGTATGAGGTGCACAGGACGTGAAGTACACAGGGCAGTGTGTGTGTTCAGTGTGTGTGACACACACACAGTGGGTGAGACACAGGGCAGTGTGTGTTCAGTGTGTGTGACACACACATGGTACTTGTGCAGTGTGCAGTGTGTGACACACACAGAACAGTTTGTGTTCAGTGTGTGTGACACATATGGTACTTGTGCAGTGTGTGACACACACAGGGTAGTGTGTGACACGCACAGGGTAGTGTGTGTTCAGTGTGACACACAGGACAGTATGTTCAGTGTTCCGGAGGGGTGGGGGTGGGGGAGGAGGAGATAAGCAGAGGGAGGGGTGTTGACAGTGGTGCAAATAGGCGTGGCGTACTTTACGCACGGCATTAGTAAAAGATGGCGATTCGCACGCTTCGGTAGGTGGTTAGGTGCTGGGTATTACCCGGCCTGGGAGGTTAGCCCTCCTCACACACACACACGCTGTAACGAGTACGCCATGCGGGATATTGCATTCTGGTCACGGAACCAATATAACAGTCAGTCGCCTTCAGGTTTCCAGTCGAACAGGCTGCACCGCATATAATACATGGCCTATCACAGCTTGGCCTTACAGTTCACAGCACAGACGCACAGACACAAGCCACAGACACAAGCCAAAGACACCGACACAAGCCACATACCGACACAAGCCACAAACACAAGCCACAAGCCACAGAAACAGACACAAGCCACAGACACAAGCCACAAGCCACAGACAGACACAAGCCACAGACACAAGCCACAGACACCGACACAAGCCACAGACAGCACAAGCCACAGACAGACACAAGCCACAGACACAAGCCACATACACATACACAAGCCACAGACACAAGCCACAGACACCGACACAAGCCATAGACAGACACACGCCACAGACAGACACAAGCCACATACACAAGCCACAGACACATACACAAGCCACATACACAAGCCACATACACAAGCCACATATACCGACACAAGCCACAGACAGACACAAGCCACAGACACAGACACAAGCCACATAACAAGCCACACGCCACAGAAACAGACACAAGCCATAGACACAAGCCACAGACACAGGCACAAGCCACAGACACAGACACAATCCACAGACACAAGCCACAGACACAAGCCACAGACACAGACACAAGCCACAGACACAAGTCGCACAGACACAAGACGCACAGACACAAGTCGCACAGACACAAGACGCACAGACACAAGTCGCACATACACAAGACGCACAGACACAAGATGCACAGACACAAGATGCACAGACACAAGATGCACAGACACAAGATGCACAGACACCAGATGCACAGACACTAGATGCCAGACACAAGATGCACAGACACAAGATGCACAGTTACAAGATACACAGTTACAAGATACACAGTTACAAGATACACAGTTACAAGATACATTTATACAAGATACACAATTACAAGATAGACAGATACAAGATGCACATATACAAGATACATAGTTACAATATACATAGTTACAAGATACACAGTTACACAGTTACAAGATACACAGTTACAAGATACACAGTTACAAGATACACAGTTACACAGTTACAAGATACACATATATACACAGACACGACAGATGCACAGACACAAGACAGATACACAGACACAAGACAGACATATGCACACAGACACACATATACACATGGACATACATATACAAACAGATACAGAGACACACATCTAATCCTCATCTGTGTGCATTTACACACATACACATACAGAGATGTACAGATACGCAGAGACGCAGAGATAGAGAAGACACCCAGATTCAAGACACAGACGCACAGACACAGATGCACAAATACCGAACACTTGTCTTGTGAGGCTCTGCTTCCCCAAGGGAAGATGGTGATATGAGTGTTTTACACCATTCTGTGCATGCTCAAACTACCAGTCTCCTTACGGTACTCCCACCGTCTGACCGGTACTATGTTCAATGTAGGCCAGCTGGACAAGAAACAGCAACAGGAATGGAAAAGAATATAGTCCCCCGTCTTCTTTCACTTAAAATATCGAACGCAAAATACATATTATATAATACCAAACGGTGGTTAAGCTTTAGGGTCATTCTGATCACTACTCCTCTGTTAATTGGCGCTGCCAACGCGCATCATCATACTCCACTGATGCTTTAACAAGTATGGGTTGCTAATAGTGTGTTCTTTTTGTGCCTACCAAACACATTTCATATTGAGCCAATTAACCGTGACCGATATGGTTTCCCTGATAATGGTACAGATGGATTCCACCAGATGGTGGCACTATATTGAAACGGGACGGTGCACGAGTCCGGAACATAGCAGAGAATGTAGATATATACAGGGTCTGTGAATATGTGAAATAATGACAGTTCAACACAATATTGGTCCAGGGATTGATGTGGAGCATCAACGTAACCCGTGTGAGGCATGGGTTTAAGCTTGTAAGTTATAATACGTTGGTCTGTACCACACCTTTCTGTTAGACCCCCCACCCCCACCCCCACCCCCTCACGTGTCATCTACCCGCCTTCCCCGATCCCTTGCCCGTTAGGGCGGCCATTACAGACACTCCTGCATTATTCCCTCCTCGTTCCTCTTCTCGACACCAGGCGCAAACCCACACTGCACATTCTGCCCACCAGGGGTCGCTCCTGCGAATCCCGCCCAACCACCATCGCCGCCGCGCTAGCTTGTGCACAAAAAGGCAATTAGCAGCTAGCTAATGAAATAACTGCTTGTCAATTGGCGCCCTGCCGCCGGCAAACCGGGCGAGCAGTGCAGTGCGCATGCTCCAAGCACGATTCGCCTTCCGGTCGCCGTGGGTGGGTGGGGGGAGGTGGGGAGTGGGTGTGAGTATGGGTGTTTGTGCATAAGTGTGTGTGGGTCTGAGAGGATGAGCGTGCATATGTGTCTGTGTGTTTGTATGTGCATTTGTGTATGTGCATTTGTGTATGTGAATTTGTGTATGTTTGTATGCATGTTTACGTATGTGTGATTGTGTGTGTGTGCTTGTGCATGTTTGATTGTGCGTGTGTGTGCGTGCATGTGTGTGTGCGTGCATGTGTGATTGTGCATGTGTGTGCCTATGCATGTGTGTGCATGCGTGTGTGCTTGTGAGTGCTTGCTTGTGTGTGTGAGCTTGTGCATGTGTGCTTGTGCATGTGTGCTTGTGCATGTGTGCTTGTGCATGTGTGCTTGTGCATGTGTGCTTGTGCGTGTGTGCTTGTGCATGTGTGCTTGTGCGTGTGTGCTTGTGCGTGTGTGCTTGTGCATGTGTGCTTGTGCATGTGTGCTTGTGTGTGTGCTTGTGTGTGTGTGCTTGTGCTAGTGCGCACATGCTTGTGTGTGAGTGTGCTTGTGCACTTTTGCATGCTTGTGTGTGTGCGCATGCGCGTGTGCTTGTGCATGTGTGCTTGTGCATGTGCATGCGTGCTTGTGTGTGTGTGTGCTTGTGCATGTGTGCTTGTGCATGTGTGCTTGTGCATGTGTGCTTGTGTGTGTGTGCTTGTACATGTGTGCTTGTGCTAGTGCGCGCGTGCTTGTGCACGTGTGCTTGTGCATGCTTGTGCATGCATGCTTGTGTGTGCATGCTTGTGCATGTGCGCTTACACATGTGTGCTTGTGCGTGTGCGCTTGTGCATGTGCCCTTGTGCGTGTGCGCTTGTGTGTGCGTGTATACATGTGTGCTTGTGCATGTGTGCTTGTGCATGTATGTATGTTTGTGTATATGTTTGTATGTGTGTTCGTATGTGTGTTTGTTGTTTGTTGGAGTTTTATGTCCTGGCAACATCTAGGGCTATATCAGAACGAGTACCAACTTGTGACAGTGCACACTCATGGCTACTATACAGCGCTGCCCCACTGGGAGACCAAGGCACAATCAACATGACCCAATTTCTCACTCAGTCACATTATCCTGATGCTGAGCTAACCAGTTCTTGCCCTATCCTAGAATAGGTAGCAACACGCATCAATTTTGTACGTCATTGGTTTGACTCGGCTGGGATTCGAACTACTGACCTTGCGCACGGGAAGCCTGCGCTCTACCGATTCTGCCATCGCGTCCGGTGTATGTGCGCTTGTGTATGTGTGTCTGTCTGTAGGAAGTGACAAATTAGCATCGGCTCATTGTAGTACAACATTATAATGAGTGATGGTGGTGGAGGTGGTGGAGGTGGAGGTGGTGTGGCGGTAGTGGGTAGTGGTGGTGGTGGTGATAGTGGAGTTGGTGGTGATAGTGGTGGTGGTGGTGGTGGTGGAGGAGGTGGAGGTGGTGTGGCGGTGGTGGGTAGTGGTGGTGGTGGTGGTGATAGTGGTGGTGGTGGTGATAGTGGTGGTGGTGGTGGTGGTGGAGGAGGTTGTGGTGGTGGTGGTGGAGGTGGAGATGGAGGTGTGGTGGTGGTGGTTGGGTAGTGGTGGGTGGTGGTGGTGGGGGATATGGGCCTGGTGGATGGTTACTGATGAGGATCAGATATACACATTGCGGTCGGGAAAGGAGGAGAGGGGATGCGTGGGATGTGCGGGGAGGAAGGAAGGCGGTGAGCGAGTGTAATTGTGGCTTTACATTCTAACACACGAGTTAGTATTATACATTAGGAATGGATGCAAGTGGAGGGAGAAAGGGGTGATGGAGGAGAGGACGAGAGTGGTGGCGGAGAGGACGAGAGTGGTGGTGGAAAGGGGTAGGGGTGGGAGGAGGGTAGGGGTGGGAGGGGATGGGTGGTAGGAGGGTAAGGGTGGTAAGAGGGTAAGGGTGGTAGGAGGGTAAGGGTGGTAGGAGGGTAAGGGTGGTAGGAGGGTAAGGGTGGTAGGAGGGTAAGGGTGGTAGGAGGGTAAGGGTGGTAGGAGGGTAAGGGTGGTAGGAGGGTAAGGGTGGTAGGAGGGTAAGGGTGGTAAGAGGGTAAGGGTTGTAGGAGGGGAAGGGTGGTAGGAGGGTAAGGGTGGTAGGAGGGTAAGGGTGGTAGGAGGGTAAGGGTGGTAGGAGGGTAAGGGTGGTACGAGGGTAAGGGTGGTAGGAGGGTAAGGGTGGTAGGAGGGTAAGGGTGGTAGGAGGGTAAGGGTGGTAGGAGGGTAAGGGTGGTAGGAGGGTAAGGGTGGTAGGAGGGCAAGGGTGGTAGGAGGGTAAGGGTGGTAGGAGGGTAAGGGTGGTAGGAGGGTAAGGGTGGTAGGAGGGTAAGGGTGGTAAGAGGGTAAGGGTGGTAAGAGGGTAAGGGTGGTAGGAGGGTAAGGGTGGTAAGAGGGTAAGGGTGGTAAGAGGGTAAGGGTGGTAAGAGGGTAAGGGTGGTAGGAGGGTAAGGGTGGTAAGAGGGTAAGGGTGGTAGGAGGGTAAGGGTGGTAGGAGGGTAAGGGTGGTAAGAGGGTAAGGGTGGTAAGAGGGTAAGGGTGGTAGAGAGGGTAAGGGTGGTAGAGAGGGTAAGGGTGGTAGGAGGGTAAGGGTGGTAGGAGGGTAAGGGTGGTAAGGAGGGTAAGGGTGGTAGGAGGGTAAGGGTGGTAGGAGGGTAAGGGTGGTAGGAGGGTAAGGGTGGTAGGAGGGTAAGGGTGGTAGGAGGGTAAGGGTGGTAAGAGGGTAAGGGTGGTAGGAGGGTAAGGGTGGTAGGAGGGTAAGGGTGGTAGGAGGGTAAGGGTGGTAGGAGGGTAAGGGTGGTAGAGGGGTAAGGGTGGTAGGAGGGTAAGGGTGGTAGGAGGGTAAGGGTGGTAGGAGGGTAAGGGTGGTAGGAGGGTAAGGGTGGTAGGAGGGTAAGGGTGGTAGGAGGGTAAGGGTGGTAGGAGGGTATGGGTGGTAAGAGGGTAAGGGTGGTAGGAGGGTAAGGGTGGTAGGAGGGTAAGGGTGGTAGGAGGGTTAAGGGTGGCTAGGAGGGTAAGCGGTTGGTTAGGAGGGTTTAAGGGTGGTTAGGTGGGGAAAGGGTGGGGAAGTAGGGTGGTGAGGGGGACGGGGGTTTAGTGGTAGGGGTGGGAGGGGAATGAGGTAGGGGTCAGAGGGGGTTGGCAGGCTGAGGGCGTGGGAGGGGGGTACTGGAAGGCGAGATGGGGGGTGGCGAGGGGGTTGCAGGCCGCACAAAAATGGGGCGGGCGGGCGGTAGGAGGCCGAATGGGGCGGGGAGGGGGTCGGATGGGTGATGCGCGGTGGGAGAAACTGGGGGTAGAGCGAGTGGGAGGTGGGGTGGGACAGGGAAGTGGGTGATGGCAGGAGAATGATGACGAGTAAAAATTGGAGCAAAGCGGGCGAATTGGAGAATTACCCACTACTTGGGGGCGGGGGCGGTGCCGCGGGGCGGCGGCCGGCGAGGGGGGCGTGGGGCGTGGGGCGGATGTCCACAGCATGGGCGGGCCGATGCTGAGGGGTGCGGGGCCCGGGTCGGGGGGGGGGGGGCATCTGCAGCGTTTATTCCTAGTCGAGGCACTTAACGGATACAATCGAGGGCCCCGTGTGCCCCCCCCACCCCCTCACCCCCCCACCACCCCCCCCCCTCCCCCCCCCCCCCCCCCCCCCCCACCCTACGGCGCACACCGCTCGCACGGCCCGCCCGCTGTGAAACTAAAGGTCCATTTACAGCTTCACTGGTTGCTGTAACCGTTCTGGGCCGTTAGCTGCCCTCCCAGCATCACTCACCTCTCACACCACTCCCACACACCACACCTCTCACATCACTCCCACACACCACACCTCTCACACCACTCCCACACACCACACCTCCCATACCACTCCCACACGGCACACTTCTCACCACTCCCACACACCACCCTCTCACACCACATCACTCACACCACTCCCACACACCACACCTCTCACACCACTCCCACACACCGCACCTCTCACACCACTCCCAAATACAACACAACTACACCCCCCTGACCCCACCTTCTCATCGCTAACCGCCCACTCACACCTGTCACATCTACACACCAAATCCACACATCCCACATCCACACATCCCACATCCACACACCCACCCACATCCACAAACCACATCCACAAACCAGATCCACATGCACGTAAACCACATCCATCCATGCACAAATCAGATCCACACGCGCACAAACCACATTCACATGCAAACCGCATGGACACACCCATGCAAACCGCATGGACACACCATGCAAACCGCATCCCCAAACCACATCCACACACAACACAAACCACATCCACACACAACACAACCCACATCCACGCACACAAACCAAATCCACACACACAAACCATATCCACACATGCACAAAACACATCCACACCCACACAAACCACATCCACACCTGCACAAACCACATGAACACACACAAACCACAAACAAAACATCCACACCCACGCAAACCAAATCCACACCCAAAAAAACAAACATCCACACTTGGGCAAACAAACATCCACATCCATACAAACCATATCCACACCCATGCAAACCACATCCAAACCACATCCACAAACACGCAAACCACACCCATACTCATGCAAACCACATCCAGACAGATGTGCAAACCACATCCACACACATGCACACACCACATCCACACAGGCACAAACCACATTCACACACATGTGCAAACCACATCCACACACATGGGCAAACCACATCCACACACATGCGCAAACCACATCCACACACATGCGCAAACCACATCCACACACATGTGCAAACCACATCCACACACACTCAAACCGTTTACACATGTGCAAACCACAAACACATGTGCAAACCAGAAATACATGTGCAAACCACAAATGTGCCAACTAGATCGATCGACAAATGTGCCAACCACATCGACAAATATCTCATCCACATCCACACCCGTGCAAACAAACATCCACACCCGCGCGAACAAACATCCACACCTGTGCGAACAAACATCCACACCAATGCGAACAAACTTCCACACCTGCGCAAACAAACATCCACACCCATACAAACCACACCCACACAAACCACATCCATGCACACCCACGCACACCACATCCACACACACCCCACATCCACACACCACATCTACACACATGCACACCACATCCACACACACCCACACACCACATCCACATACAAGCACACCACATCCACACATACATGCACACCGCATGCACACACCACATCCACACACACAAACACCCACCCACACACATCCACGCACATCCACGCACATCCACACACCACATCCACACACCACATCCACACACCACATCCACACACACCACATCCACACACATGCAAACCACATCCACATACATGCAAACCACATCCTCAGACATGCAAACCACATTCACACACATGTGCAAACCACATCGACACACATGCAAACCACATCCACACACATGCAAACCACATCCACACACATGCAAACCACATTCACACACATGCACAAACCACATTCACACACATGCACAAACCACATCCCGCCATGCAACCACATCCACACACATGCAAACCACATTCACACACTTGCACAAACCACATCCACACACATGCAAACCACATTCACACACATGCGCAAACCACATTCACATACATACGCAAAGCACATATCACACACATGCAAACCACATATCACACACATGCACAAACCACATTCACACACATGCACAAACCACATCCACACACATGCAAACCACATCCACACACATGCGCAAACCACATCCACACACATTGAAACCACATCTACACACATGCAAACCACATTCACACCCATGCAAACCACATTCATAGACATGCAAATCACATCCAGTCACACAAACCACACCCACTCATGCAAACCACACCCACACACATGCAAACCACACCCACACCCACGCAAACCACATCCACACACCTGCACAAACAAACATCCACACCCGTGCAAACCACATTCACACACACATAAACCACACCCACACTCAAGCAAACCACAACCGCACACATGCAAACCACATCCACACACATGCAAACCACATCTACACCTGCACAAACCACATCCACACCGATGCAAGCTACATTCACACCTGCAAAAACACCACATCCACACCCACACAAACCACATCCACACCCCAACAAACCACATCCACACCCATGCAAACCACATCCACACACACGCAAACCACATACCGCAAACCACATCCATACATGCAAACCACATACACAAACAACATACCATACATGCCAACCAAATCCACACATAGGCAAACCATATCCACATATGCGCAAACCAGATTCGCACATACACAAACCACATCCATGCAAAACAGATCCACACACACACGCAAACCACACACCATACATATGGCAACCACACACCATACCTATGCCAACGACATCTACACCATCACCACCACTCACACACACCACAACCACCACTCACATACACACACCACAACCACCACTCACACACCACAACCACCACTCACACACCACACCCACAATCACCACTTACACACACCATGCTCCCACCACTCACACACCACAACCACAACCACCACTCACACACCACAACCACCACTCACACACACCGTGTTCCCACCACTCACATACACCGTGCTCCCACCACCCTCACACACCGTGCTCCCACCACACACACCCCGTGCTCCCACCACACACCCCGTGATCCCACCACACACACACACTGTGCTCCCACCACTCACACACACCGTGCTCACACACACCGTGCTCCCACCACTCACACACACCATGCTCCCACCACTCACACACACCATGCTCCCACCACACACACACCCCATGCTCCCACCACACACACACCGTGCTCCCACCACACACACACACCGTGCTCCCACCACACACACACCCCGTGCTCCCACCACTCACACACACCATGCTCCCACCACTCACACACACCGTGCTCCCACCACTCACACACACCGTGCTCCCCACACACACACTCACACACACCCATGCTCCACACCACACACACTACACACCCCTGTGCTCCCACCACTCATACACACCATGCTCCCACCACTCACACACACCATGCTCCCACCACACACACACACCGTGCTCCCACCACACACACACACACCGTGCTCCCACCACACACACACCCCGTGCTCCCACCACTCACGCACACCATTCTCCCACCACACACACACCCCATGCTCCCACCACTCACACACACCGTGCTCCCACCGCACACACACACACACCATGCTCCCACCACACACACACCATACACGCCCAGACACATAAGCCACGCCCAGACACGCAAGCCACGCCCACCCACACTCAAGCCACGCCCACAAATGCAAGCCACGCCCACACATGCAAGCCCTGCCCACAATGCAAGCCACGCCCACACATGCAAGTCACGCCCACACATGCAAGCCACGCCCACATGCAAGCTACGCCCACATACAAACCATGCCCACGTACCCACACCCACGTACAACCTCGCCCACGTACAAGTCACGCCCACGTACAAATCACGCCCACGTACAAGCCACGCCACATACAAGCCACGCCCACATACAAGCCACTCCCACATAAAACCACTCCCACATAAAACCATTCCCACATACAAGCAACACACGTTAAACAAAAACACCAACAAAACGAGCCCAGTGCTGACTTCCGGTGGACGATTCGGGTCGGGTAACCGGATTACACCAACCACTTCCACCGGAAGCAGACTTCCATTACGTACTGGTGGGCGGGTCACTAACTAACCCGCCAGCTGCAATGAACACTGGAGAGCCCCCATCCCGAAACACACCGCGCACACACACACGCACACGCGCACGCACACACACACGGTCTGATAACACGATCTATACTTAGAAGTAGAATGTAATTTGTAGAGACTCGCTAAGTATCGTGGGCGTAAAACCCCAACAAACTCCCGCGCAGCTGGGAGTCGGCGTTTTGTTTGTCGGGGGGGGTCGGGGAGGGGCGATGCTAGTAAAACGCGCCCAGCCCCCACCCTGACTCCCTGAAGATCGCTGCCATGTGAGGGGTGTTAACGGGCCGACTAGCGGGCGGAGGGTGGCGGGCGGACGGCGGGGCACAGAGGGCGAAGGAGCGGCGGGCGGCAGCAGGCGGGCGGCGGGAGTAGGTGGGCGGCGGGAGTAGGCGGGCGGCGGGAGTAGGCGGGCGGCGGGAAATTGGCGGGCGGCGGGCGGAGGGAGGAGGGAGGCGGGCAGCGGGCGGAGAGAGGAAGGCGGCGAGCGGAGGGAGGAAGGCGGCGGGCGGGGGAGCAGCGGTCGGACGAGCGGCGGGCTGAGGGTAGAGGGTGGAGGGCGAAGGGCGACGGTCGAAGGGAGGCGTGCGGAGGGAGGGCGGCAGGCGGAGGGAGGGTGGCGGGCGGAGGGAGGGCGGCGGGCGGAGGGAGGGCGGGCGACAGCGGGCGGAGGGAGGGCGGCGGGCGGAGGAGCGGCGGGCGGGGGAGCAGCGGTCGTGACGAGCGGCTGGCTGAGGGTGGAGGGTGGAGGGCGGAAGGTGGAGGGCGGAGGGCGGCGGGAGGGGGAGCGCCGGGCTGAAGTCGGCGGAGGCAGTCGACGGTGGAAGGCGGATGGAGGGGGCAGAGGGCGGCGGGAGGGCGGCGGCGGGCGAAGGGCGAAGGTAGTCGAGCGGAGGGCGCGCGGCAGGCGGAGGGCGGGCGGAGGGCGGCGGGCGGAGGGACGGAGGGCGGAGGGCGGAGGGCGGAGTGGGAGGTGGATGGAAGAGCCTAGTGTCACAGTGTGAACGTGTGGGGAGACGAGGGTGTGTGGATTGAAGGATGTAATGTCAGTGTGTGAGCGGGTGGGGTGGTGAAAGTGGAGGTGGGAGATGGATGTGCGGAAAAGAGTGGGAGTGTGGGTCTGGGGGGAGGGGGGGGGGGCGGGGGAGCGAGGCAGGTAGATGGAAGAGCCCCTGTCCATATGTGTGTGCGGGGGGGGGGGGGGGGGTCATGGAAGTAAGGGCGTTGCTGGAATCAGCCTCACCTCAACTCACCAATCTCTGGCAGCGTCTGCTCAATAAATGTTGTCTGCTGCCGAGTTAACTCTGACCAAGTCGGCCGTCATTATGTCCGGCTTAGTAAACGGCATGGCATCTTCATGTTGTACAAAGACTACGACAGGAAAATGGGGGCGGTGGGGGAGCGGGGGGGGGCGGTCTGGACATGTAGTACTCTTTGTAAAAATATAACAGATGTTAAAACTGTGGATGCCCGCTAAAACTGGACATCGCTTCATAATAATATACAGTAAAACCTCTAACCGACCACCTCCACAGATCGACCACTCCTCTATATCAATCGCTTTATTTGGGACCAAACGATTGCCCAGACAATACCATTTGAACGATAAAAAACCCACCTCCCTAAACTAACCACCTCCCTAAATGGACCATTTAAAGTCTGCCCCATGGTCGATCGATTTAGAGAGGTTTGACTGTATACCCACCCAAACAGTGAAAGCACTATCCACGCCCTTCCCCTGACGGGCAATGCGCTAACTATTATTATGGAAAGACATGACGCCCCCAATAGCCGATGTCTACTTTTTGTGCTGGCGCGGGGGGCGGGGGGTGGGGGGTAAACAAACCCACACAGCTGGGTTTACAACCGGGGTCGGCGACCTGAGACCACACACACAGCGGACCCGGTGTCAACGTCACCAAGACGGGATGTCACGTCATGGTACCAGCGGTAGTGCATCCTGTAAAGCCGTCAGCAGGGTGTCCGTCCCGCCGTGACATGTGCCTGCTTTACTGCACATAAGTCTTACTCACTGGGTCCCGCAGGGGGCTAAATTCAGGGAAGCTTATTACAGGGTCAGTGTGGGGGATTCGTGACAAATTAGCACTGTGTGGACGGCGGGCATTGGAGTAACTGAAAATGTATTCACCGAGCTAAAGAAATAAAACTAGCGAGCTTCACATCGCCTCACTAACAAACTGTCGACTGTCCCGGTCTGGGGCGTTTTACTAAGTGTTCCTGCTGTCTGTTGGCGCCCCGCCCCTAGGGCACTAAATGTCGTCTGCCGTCAGTATCATAGTAACAATGTACATACTTACAGCTGCATAACCCGAGGACAGACTCACATATTCCAAAGTAAAGCACTTCCCTAGATTTGACGCTACATTAGATACGGGCGCGCTCGTTAAACATCTACTAGAGCTGGGTGCTCTTGCGGGATGCTGCCATACTAAACAAATAAAGGATAAATACAGTCGATGGTGCCCAGGGCCCGTATGCATGGAGCGGTGTTAGTGAGCCAAACCGCGTTTAGGGTGGGATTTCTGGTTTAGCGCCGAAAAGTTGGTATGCATGGAGCACTGTTAGGCCTAACACCGCGTGTTTAAACTCGGAAATTCTAACTCTGCTCATAGCAGGTTTACAGCGGTGTTAGTGTTAGGTTAGTGTCAGGATGGTGCCCAAATCTATTCACTGCTATCATATTTGACAAAATTAAATATGCAATAAGTGAAATTTTATCAATTTAACCCTAAATTCGAAGCAATATTAACCCTCCCCCCGCATTAGCGGCGTTATTCATATTGTCGAATCGACGAATGCAAGCAACCCCTGCTTCGATGTCGATATCCATACTGACGCAAATCAACAAAACCCACATCGCCGCCGCCAAATCGGCGGCTATATATTAGGCCCAAATCTATTAAATGCTGTCATATTTAACAGAATTACATACGCAATAAGTGAAATTTAATCAAATTAACCCTAAAAACCAAGCGATATTAACCCTCCCTCCGCATTGGCGGCGTTATTCATATTGTCCAATCGAGGGATTTCCCAAATCTATGAATACATTCACGTTTAGCTAACACTCACCGTTTAGGCGCCCATGCATACGGCTTGACATAGTTCTCGACGACGCCGATAAACGGTGATACCTACCCGGTGTTAGAGGCTTAACACCACACGCCGCTAACACTGCTCCATGCATACGGGCCCAGCATTCCGGCATGCACACCAACATTAATTTGGCATGTTTTCATTTAAATATTTATCAAAGTTAACCCTGAAACATTAAAGTTACTCGAGTACAGTAGTGAAGTTTGCTTATTTTGTTGGGGTTTCACGTCCTCGCAAATCTGAGTTCATATCACGAGGGGTACCGACTTGTGACAGTGCCACCCATGGGGCTGCCCCATTGGGAGACCAGTCCGCCAGCAGCATGGGCTACTAGTCATATTATCCTGAATCTGAGCAAACCTGCCCTTGACCTATCCCAATAATGCCGAGCGCCAGGCTAGGTAGCGACAAGCATCAAGTTCATAAGTCATTGGTTTGACTCGACTGGGATTCAAAATTTAAATTAACATTAACGTTACTCGAGTAGATTACAATGACCAACCTAACATTCATCTAAAGAAAATGTGGCCGAAACTCAAAAAACCATCGCATTATGCAACTTCAAAACAACACAGTTCAAGCTGAACTACAGCGCTCATATCGAACATTTGGCAGCAGCAAAGCACCACCTAAATCTACTTGACCGCCCTCATGGCCAATCAAGATTAGAAGATAAGAAGCAGCCTCGTCCTGATCTTATCTCTCGGTCTGCAGCCGGTGGCGCCACGCAATTAGAGCGGCCAGCAGCGTTAGTAGGAAACCCGGTGCACTGACCGAGATGTGTAATGAGGGCCGGGCCAACGCGCATGCGCCACTTACTTCCGATACGCCGACACTGGCACCCACAGGCCACTAATCAGGCGCCTGGCTAGCTGAGGAGGCACACTGCATCAATCTAGATCATGGTGCAGTGTACATGCCACACGTAGAGTGCGTGCAGTGGTAGTGCACACCGTGGACATTGTGTGTGGGGGGTTGGGGAGGGGTAGGGGTGCACTGGTCAGGTACTGGTCGGCCATGCTGCCTGCACACAGGAGGGGAGTTACCATGGTTACTATTACTAATTACATCAGAATGCGGGTGAGAGGCGTAGCTGCTGTATCAGTCATTGTTAGTGAGGGGGGAGCTGGTGACCACACGTACAGGAAGTAGTATTTGATCTAACATGTACAATATTTGCTCGGACAATTTCACTGACCTACATTAAACAAAACACACCGGGTAAGAAGAACCAGGAACCATGGCTTCAACTTCAAGGCGGACAGTGGAGGATGGATGGGAGGGACCCGGCGCCCCACATCCGGTTGTGTAAACACGACGCGTCACAGCTTCAGTACATCCAGAGGCTCGGCGGCAGATCTCTCCGGATGTTATTTATAACCTGCATGGCAGTCCGGGGAATAGTCTCCCCCTGAATAGTTCGCCGGGCAATAGTTGTCCGCAGAATGCTACAAGTGAACGCAGAAATAACGAACCACCAGATCAACACTCCCACTCCACCGGACCAGTTGCAAAACTCCATTAGACTGGTGCTTCATTCAAATAGGCATACTCGATTGGAATAGCTGAAAGTAGTCCTAGAAATTAGTTCCATGAAGCTGGAAGTAATAACCAATTACATCCTACAATAAAGGGAGGATGCTGCTCAGTTCCAGATCGGCCAACTTGAACTTAGCAACCTCCTCCCTCTCCCTGCCCTCCCTCGCCCTCCTCCCTCCCCTCCCTCGCCCTCCTCACTCCCTTCTCCGTCCACTCCTCCCTCCCCTCCCCTCCCTCGCCCTCCTCATTCCCCTCCCTCGCCCTTCTCCCTCCACTCCTCCCTCCCCTCCCTCGCCCTCCTCCCTCCCCTCCCTCGCCCTTCTCCATCCCCTCCCTCGCCCTCCTCCATCCCCTCCCTCGCCTTCCTCCATCCCCTCCCTCGGCCTTCTGCATCCCCTCCCTCGCCCTTCTCCATCCCCTCTCCACTCCTCCCCCTCCCTCGTCCTTCTCCATCCCCTCCCTCGCCCTTCTCCATCCCCTCCCTCGCCTTCGTCCATCCCCTCCCTCGCCCTTCTCCATCCCCTCCCTCGCCCTTCTCCATCCCCTCTCCACTCCTCCCCCTCCCTCGCCCTTCTCCATCCCCTCCCTCGCCCTCCTCCATCCCCTCCCTTGCCTTCCTCCATCCCCTCCCTCACCCTTCTCCATCCCCTCCCTCGCCCTTCTCCATCCCCTCCCTCGCCCTTCTCCATCCCCTCCCTCGCCCTTCTCCATCCCTCCCTCGCCCTTCTCCATCCCCTCCCTCGCCTGTCTCCATCCCCTCCCTCGCCCTTCTCCATCCCCTCCCTCGCCCTTCTCCATCCCCTCCCTCACTCTTCTCCATCCCCTCCCTCGCCCTTCTCCATCCCCTCTCTCGCTCATCTCCATCCCCTCCCTCGCTCTTCTCCATCCCCTCCCTCGCCCTTCTCCATCCCCTCCCTCGCCTTCTCCATCCCTTCTGTTGCCCTCCTCCATCCCCTCCCTCGCCTTCCTCCATCCCCTCCCTCACCCTTCTCCATCCCCTCCCTCGCTCTTCTCCATCCCCTCCCTCGCCCTTCTCCATCCCCTCCCTCGCCCTTCTCCACCCCCTCCCTCGCCCTTCTCCATCCCCTCCCTCGCCCTTCTCCATCCCCTCCCTCGCTCTTCTCCATCCCCTCCCTCGCCCTTCTCCATCCCCTCTCTCGCTCTTCTCCATCCCCTCCCTCGCTCTTCTCCATCCCCTCCCTCGCCCTTCTCCATCCCCTCTCTCGCCCTTCTCCATCCCCTCCCTCGCCCTTCTCCATCCCCTCTCTCGCCTTCTCCATCCCCTCCCTCGCCCTTCTCCATCCCCTCTCTCGCTCTTCTCCATCCCCTCCCTCGCCCTTCTCCATCCCCTCTCTCGCCCTTCTCCATCCCCTCCCTCGCCCTTCTCCATCCCCTCCCTCGCCCTTCTCCATCCCCTCCCTCGCCTGTCTCCATCCCCTCCCTCGCTCTTCTCAATACCCTCCCTCGCCCTTCTCCATCCCCTCCCTCGCCCTTCTCCATCCCCTCCCTCGCCCTTCTCCATCCTCACTCTCGCCCTTCTCAATACCCTCCCTCGCCCTTCTCCATTCCCTCCCTCGCCCTTCTCTATCCCCTCTCTCACTCTTCTCCATCCCCACTCTCGCCCTTCTCCGTCCCCACTCTCGCCCTTCTCCATCCCCTCCCCCCTTCCACCCCCCGCTCTTCCCCTCAGTCTCCCCATTAAAAAATAACTGAAAATATGTAAATAGCAGTACCAACGGAAGACCATGTGCCAAACCTACCGCACCCCCCATGTCCCCGCAAATAAGAACAGAACAGGACGGTCGGCTGGCAGCAGTTTTGTGCTCTAGTCCGGCAGGTTTTGAGATGCGGCCCGACTGTTTTGTCCGACAAGGAACCTAATGGTCCCGCCTGAACGCTGGCACGTCGGACCGGAACTCGGACCGGAAGTCACGAGTTTGCCGGAAGCTCGCCCGGGACTGTAAATCTGATAAATCTATCCCGGCCTGCATCAAACTTTTACACTTCACTGTTGCCCATAAAATATATAATAATGGAAGTAGTTTTTAGTGAAGTCCCTTCACGGATGCAGGGCCGGGTATGGGAGGGGGGAGGGGGGCGGAAGGGTAGGGGGGAGGGCGGAGGTGGGAGGGGAGGCTGTCCCGCGCATGCCCACGATGTGGGGTTGCCATGGGAACACGACTCCACCCTGCTCCGCCAGCCCAAACAGGGTGGTAGCTTCGGTGGACGCTGTGGAAACGGCTGCAGCCGAGGGAATATATGGTGCACTGGCAGCCGAATAAACCAATCTCCTTCTACGAGATTTGATTCTGAGCTTCAGATGAAGACAACTAGGACTTAGGAGTGAACAAACTCCCCGGGACACTTCCCAACTTGTTCCTCACCGCTACACGCCAGCAGCACGACCACCATCACTTTACTTATCCACAATTCACGCCATCGAATATTTATTTCTCTGCAAGCCACTGTCGCCAAACCACTGTCGCCAAACCACTGTCGCCAAGCTGTCAAGCATTTGGCCATTATGACCCTTCCCAGCTGTAAGAGCAATTCTTAGTAGTTTCAAGTGCAATGTCACAGCTAATATTGATATAGAATTTCGGTATGCTGTTCAAATATAGCGAATATTCATGTACAAATAATACTAGGTACCGGCAGTGGCCTGACAAAGTCCAGGAATGGTGCTTTAAAAAAAATCAATATTCACATGCTTATAACTATTTCTGTATGTATTTGATTTTGATAAAATTGCATATCCTAGAAGATCAACATATTCTCTATCTGATGTTGTTGGATTGAATATATATAGTAAGTTTGTATTTAAGTAAAATCCATTTGTATGATGAGTGTATTTAGTGAATATTCCTTCATTACTGGTGTCAATGAAAACAACTCTGAAAACAGGGCATCTTTAATGGGCTCGCGCTTCCTTGCACTATATCGTAGGAAGTCGTGGATGGTACTAGAAGAAGCGGAGTGACCTGAGCTTTCTATCCGTATAAGTTTGCCATAGGTCAAAAAGGTCAATCAGGTCAAATTCTGCAATCTAAATTATTTTGACAGTTTAAACCCATTTACTGAATTAAAAGTTAAAACCTAATAAGATTTGGTATGGATAGATAGACAATTTGATTCCCTTTCCAGTGATACCAAGCATACTATAGTGCTAGTTAGTTGGAGAGGATCCACCCATGAATATTTAAAGATCTACTTAAATCAATATTTTTGGTTTCAGACATTTCTAATTTGTATTTGCAATCAAAACGCAGCTCTTAATATCTTTAGCAAAATCATTGCTATAGCCAATATGTATTATTTCCCTATGCTATGTGTGCAAAATTTAAGAAGATCCACCTATTGGATGAGTCACAGTGAATGTTCAAAGCTTGACAAACAAATTTATATTTTTTATTGTGTACACTTTTCTTTTGTATGTGCAATCAAAATGCACTTTTTGTATTTCTAGACAGAATATTAATACGATAATGTGTATTACCTCCAGATTATGTGCACTGTCAGTTTATAGGAAGTTTAACGAATTGGTCTTAATGAATGGTTATTATAATACTGTGCTAAATATGAAGATTCAAAAAATTGTTTAACATTGAAATGTTGAAACAAATTCACTGATATATGCTGTTTACATGCAAACCATTACACCTTTTGATATTTTAGGATGCAAATATCCTTTGAATCTCTGCAGATAGAGCTTTGAAAATAATAGGGTGTTACACTGATATCAATAAGTGAACCAATTTACCATTTATTCAGTCTTGTTGCAGTTTCCCCCAAAAATACCATGCTTTGAAAATAGCTATTTGGCCAAATCAGAATGATTTTGGTTGTTATGAATTACCCTTTTCAACATTGTCTTATCAAAAATCTGCTTGAGTAATTGATTTAGCAATTGCCAATTTAAATTCCTTTATATATGTAGAATGGAAATTGGTTAGCAGAACTTCCTTCACATCCTTCCACTTTATATTATATTTGGTCAAAGTTCCACTTTTAATTCAAAATTAATACACTCTATACATTTAATCTTGAACAAGTATTATCTCAAGAACAATAATATATATAGCCTAACTCTTTTTGGATTTGGGCTTGTAATTTCAACGTCTGCAGGAAGGAAAAAAAATATTGAATCCTATGCATATTTTTTTAATTTCTCTGCCGGTACCTAATAATACATGCTAATGTCAGGTGACAAGTCAGGTGACACCCACTGACACCCCCAGACGTGAAGTGCGTATATGTGAGTGTATGTCGGTCTGTGTGCGCGTGTGTGTGTGTGTGTGTGCTGGGGGAGGGGGTTACATCCGGCCACGCAGTGCCCCATCTAGCTGTGCCGATATGATCCGGAAGTAGCAGCGTCCTGGGACCCTAGCGTCGCGTACCGGAACTGAAGCTGCGGTCCAAGCGTCTCCTCACACAAGTGCCGTCATTTACGTCACACTAAGTGCACTCTCCAGACGCACACCGGCTGAGGGCCCTGCCCCGAGAATGTCAATGGTCATGTGACCCGCGACCGAGCAATTAGAGGGCTTGTTTGGGCGGTGGAGACTTACGGGACGCTTGTTCAAATGGGCCCAGGGGCGGGCTGCACTAAGGTTTCGTCAACCACTCTCAGAGGTTAATGCCACAGAACCCGAGGAAACATCAAATTTCCAAAACCAAGACATTGATCTTGGTCGAGTTAAACCAATGACTTAAAAATTGATACTTGTCGCTTCCTAGTCTGGTGCTCGGCATTATTAGGATAAGAGCAAGGGCTGGCTAGCTCGGTGTCAGGATAATGTGACTGAGTGGGATATCGGGTCATGGTGCGGGCGGCCTGATTTCCCAGTGGGGCAGCACTATAAAATCACCATGAGTGTGTACTCTCACAAGTCGATACCCATCCTGATATGACCTTAGATGTTGCTAGGACCTAAAACAACAACAAACAAACAAGCGAATTGACATACCCAACTTACATACTGGTGCACTCATTAAACACTTATTGCAGTTTGGCGTTCCTGTGATATGCTGCTACACTAAACAAAGTATTCCAGCATTTCAGTGTGTACACCAACATTAATTTAGCATATTTACATGTAAAATATCTGCTAAGTTAGCGGTTTGAAATAAAAGTTACTTCAAATTAAAGTAAAGTGGATTATAACTGTAGTGGTCTGCACTGACCTCTCAGGCAAGGAGCCGAATAGACAGGTAGGCGTGGGTAGTGTGTTGATATCAGGGAGCCTGGGTGGTGTGATGGTTGGCACACTGGCCCGGAATGCAAAGAGATGTGGGTTCGGGTCCCGCTCTAGGCGCAATATTTCCCATTTTCATCACCCCCACACCACTGGTTGCCGTGACCATGATCCTGTACAAGCTACGCGCTGTATAGTTGTTGAACCTACCCTGTGTATGTAAGTGCGTTGCATTGCCTGTATGTATGTAATTGTAAGCATTAAAAGATTTACAATTCCAGGGGGACGAGTGTAGTGGTCTGCACTGACCTCTCAGGCAAGGAGCCGCATAGACAGGTAGGCGTGGGTAGTGTGTTGATATCAGGGAGCCTGGGTGGTGTGATGGTTGGCACACTGGCCTGGAATGCAAAGAGATGTGGGTTCGGGTCCCGCTCTAGGCACAATATTTCCCATTTTCATCACCCCCCACGACATAACGATCAATCTAGCGTTTTCATCTGACATTTTAATGCCAAAAACTAAAAAGAAAACTTCAGATTATACGTCATCCATCTTCACATCACAACAGTCACATGGCTGTGTCAAAATCTCTATCAACGGCTCTAAGAACACATTGCACGAGCAGTTAGAAGGGCTGGGCTGGTGACTGAACTGGAGTTGACAGACGCACTCATAAAACACACAGGGCGATAATGGCTACATATGGATGTTTGTTCTAAAATGACAGCACTTGGGCTTCTGCCACATCGCTTTGTCTTCCTGCCGCTAGGGGCTCTTCAGAACACTGGTACCTGACAAGGACCTCCCCCCTCTCCCCCCCCCCTCATCCCCACCTAGTCGGAGCCAGCAACAACACAGAAATTGTGACTTACCTTCCGATAACAGTGATGCATAGATAGGCAAGACATACAGTGACTTACCTTCCCATAACGACGACACATAGACAAGACACAGACATGATAACTTACCTTCCCATAACGGTGATACATAGATATGTAAGACACAATGACTTACCTTCCGATAACAGTGACACATAGCTAGGTAAGAAAGAGATGCAGATACTTAAGGCGACATCAATAGGCATGACACTAACTCTAGCAATTACCTTTCCATTGTTGAGGTGGGCTTGTTGTGGTGCGTGTGGTAGTGGCTTGGTGGTGGTGGTGGTGGCTGTGATGGTGATGGTGGTGGTGGTGGTGAGGGAGGCGGTTGGCGATGGTAAATAGATGTTGCATAACGGAACCAACCAATTGATTGCACCGATATTTGCGACTCCATAGCCTAGTGTTGCATACTGCAACAACCAGCCCCCTGCACTGCAACAACCATCCCCTTGCACTGCAACAACCAGCCCCCTGCACTGCAACAACCAGCCCCCTGCAACCAGCCCCTTGCAACAACCAGCCCCTTGCAACAACCAACCCCCTGCAACAACCAGCCCCCATCCAACCAGCCCCCATTCAACCAGCCCCCTGCAACAACCAGTCGTGTGTCACAACCAGTCCCTTGCCACAACCAGCCCCCTCCAACAACCAGTCCCGTGTCACAACCAGTCCCTTGCCACAACTATTCCCCCCACCACAACCAGCCCCCCCCCGCCAACAACCAGCCACCTACCACAACCAGCCACCTGCCACAACCAGCCCCCTGCTACAATCAGCCCCCTGCCACAACCAGCCCCCTGCCACAACCAGCCCACTGCCAAAACCAGCCCCCTGCCAAAACCAGCCCCCTGCCACAATCAGCCCCCTGCCACAACCAGCCCCCTCCAAAAACCAATCCCCTGCAACAACCAGCCCTTGCAACAACCAGCCCCTGCAACACCGTCGCTGTAACACCACACCCTGCTACAGGATACTCTCTGTAACACCACACTCTGCAACAGCAACACCCTACAAACACAGCCCTTACAACACCCACACTCTGCAAATCCAGTAAATAACCACCAAAACCAGCCAGTGCAAGACCCGTCCCCGCAACACCACACTCTGCACCACCACACCCTGCACCACCATCTCCTGCAACACTAGCTCCTGTAACACTTGCACAATATGTACAACATTCCCTGCACCACGAGCCACTGCAACACGAGCCACTGAAACACGAGCTCTGCAACACCAGCTCTGCAACACCAGCTCTGCAACACAAGCTCTGCAACACCAGCTCTGCAACACAAGCTCTGCAAAACAAGCTCTGCAACACCAGCTCCTGCAACACGAGCTCCTGCAACACCAGCTCCCTACAACACCAGCCCCCCTACAGCACCATCCCCCTACAACACTAGCCCGCTACAACACCAGCACCCGGCAACACCTGCATCTGGCAACATTCATCCATCCAACCTCTAGAACTATCAGACGGAAAGAAGACCTACCTCCACGAACCATAGCTAAACCTAGAAAGACACCGCATCAGCAAGGAACCTCTCCCCAACCCCCGCTCACCCCCACCCTCACCCCCACCCCCACCCGACCCCGAAACTAACACCCAACATCACGAGAAGATCACAAGATATCCAAGCAGTGCGAGATCTGCTGCGTCGTTACTTTGATACCGGCTCGCTTTATTCTGCACCGAGCGGTACTAGTGCCACATGAATGTGGCTCCACAGAAAATAGTCACCATCTCCCTTTACGTACAACAAGTATAGGAACGCGTGGATTTGTTTGCGCAGGCAAACGGATCCATTCTGGTGGGTGGGCGGAACAAATTGGCTCTTTTACAGACAGTATATATGTGTCATGTGGTGTGGGCGAAAATGGGAATTATTGGACCTAGACCGGGAATCGAAGATTTATGTCCTGTCAGTTGCTCTATGTGGTGTGGGAGGTTAATAATCCCTTGGGTCAGTAAAAGTCTAGGCTCAGGCTTTCTATCGACAAACTGTCTAATGGTGAAAACAAGTCTATTCAGACTTATCCATGAGAGGCAGTATAATCTTTAAAGAAAAAAAATGAATTATCACAAATTATGGCATTTCTATATAACAACTACTGTGGCAGTGGAATGGACCATTGTCAAGTTCTTTCCATCGTCAGAGTTACAGGCTTACAGGACACCCCAATTATTATCAAAGTGGACTCGGCCACTCTGTGAACTCGTGCAGTCTGGTATTAATCCAACACAAAGTGGCGGCACGTTACCTGTTGCTGTTGATGGTTGTCCTCGATGTACTTCTGGTTCGCCCTCTCGATCTCATTCTCTAACCGCATGTACTTGTCTTGTGGCTTCTTCGGACCATTCGCCAGCAAACCCTGGATGAACAAGAGAAGCAGAACATGAGTAGACGCACGGGCGGGAGGGGGGACGCAGTGGTGACTGTGGAGGAAATCAGCGAACACCATAGTGTAGTAGTCTGTACATGAGTTCCACTACCACGCGGTGGCGGCAGACACTACGCCGCACACCTACGCAGTTACACTGAACTGCGCTAGGTGGTGGCACGCTAGCCACCGGGCAGAGCCCCGACTCAGCTGCCCTCTACTGCGTGTGGCTAGCACACACCCCACCCACCTATAGAGGCGACGTGTGACCTGGTGAGTTAGGGGGCGGGTCAGTTGACTGTTGACGCCGCGGAGAGCAGATAGGTTTTGGAATAAACCAGTTTGAAGCGAACTGTTACTAAATCTTGGCATTCTTCCGTGAGTGTGTGGCAGTGTGGAAGACCGTGGGCCATCAGATTGGTGCCATGACCAGGATACTCAAGAGGCAGTCTGATTGAAGCAGAACATTGTCTAAACCTACTCGCTACCTTTGTTTGTTTAACGACCCCCACCACAAAAAGTAAGCATTGGCTATTGGGGGTTATAGTCATACAGCAGTTAAACACAGTACAGAAAAACACTTAGTAAGAAAACCGTGCAAACAGTCGATTTACATTCAAAGTACACAAACATGTACAACAAACAATATAAGCATTAACAATACTAAGATCAAACACATTAAAATTATTGATGGAAAACGAATCTATGACAACAATTTATTTCTTTAACAAATTAGTTAATAAAACACCCACGCTACTAAATAACACCAAAGACCCTATAATACTAAGACGGCTCACTCCCTATCTCTCCCATGGTAATGTAAATTTTGCAGTGCCACCTTGTGGTGGGTTTGATCAGCCCGGCTGCTGGTTGGTGTTTCACATGTAAACATACAATTATATTATACATGAGATAGGTAAGTATGAATACACATCAATATGAAATTGCTATGAACAAATACACATCATCATCAGCATCATCATCATCATTGCCATCATCATACATCTTTCACATTCATATATACATTTATACATATAATATAGCAACTGTTTAACCAAGAGAACAGCCAGCGCACCAAGTGGTGGGTTTGATCATTTTGATTACACAATACAGGCTGAGTGAGCCGTCTTAGTATTATAAGGTATTTGTACACACTCACTAGCCGGCTGTAGGTGCGAACATCTAACCTCCTACTTATTTACCTAAATGTGATCCTATATATATACACAACTTGATGAACGATGCTCTCACTGAGTGAGTGACTTGGGGTGGGGGTCTTACGTAATGTCGGCAGCTATGGCCATATTGATAGCGAGATGGGTTTACAAACAAATATGTCATATTTAATTTTATTTATTTATTTTCTCGATGCACTCAGTAAACACCTATTGCAGTTCGGTGCTCCTATTCTGCATCTGTAAATGGATATATACAAAACCTGCATCCAGTATTTCGGTGTGCATGTCTAAATTAACTTGACATGTTTACACTTCAGATATCTCCAAAGTTAGCCCCTTATAATAAAAGCTACTTAAAAAATCAAAGGCAAAGTAAATTATAATTTATCTAAAGATTATCACATACTCAAAATCCATCGGATTACGCCACTTTAACTGGGTTTCTAAAAGGATGCTTATGACTCACAACGAAAAAGACCAGTCTCACAGTACACGACTGCGCGAATTAAACATTAGAGGGCACTGAAGGAATCAGAATCAACCAATTTAATAAAGACTAATATATTTTAATTGAAGAAGCGCTGAATGGTATTACGAAATTGTACAAATTTGGCAGCCTCCAGCAATGTCGGTTATATAGGATGTATAATTTATTATGCGTATATAAAATGGGCGGAGCTCTAACCTGATAATTATTATTATTATTTATTTATTACTTCTCGATGTATTATGTCCAATCGTTGACTTGCCCGTATTTGCCCCGAGATTGCCTACGTGAGCGCAACCACCGGCCAATTCCGGCTTGTGGGCAGGCAGGGCAGTCACTCTCAACCCGGATTTCAAACTTTTACCGGTAAGCCTGTATTATGCTTAGCCATGACGCAAATAAAGTGTCCTATCCATCACCTGATTGTCTCTCTCCTTTTCTTGTAGCCCAACTTTATATTTATATTTTGCTTCAATCCTCGGGATCATTCCCCAGTTTATTATTGCGAAGGAGAGAATAGAGTGACCTACCACCGAGCAGCTGGGTAACACGTGATCTCCACTAGCAAGGGAGTTGGTACAGTATACCATCGTGACCATGCCATTAGCGTGCTGCCACCTGCTGATCCTTCAGACACGGCAAGGGTCAACATAGTCGAGACCGCCACCTTGTGGTAGTAGTGGGTCTCCTATGTGACTACTGCACAAACTGCACAAGCAATACTTGAGGCCATATTAGGACCGGCACCGACATGTGACATGTGACATGTGTCATGTGACTGGTGACATGTGACTAGTGAGTGTGGAGTCCTCATCACCTACACACGCTCCAACTACATACTGCGCGCCCTCTCTTACCGCACCCTCCCTTACCAGGCCCCTCCCTTACCGCACCCTCCCTTAGCATGCTCCTCCCTTACCAAGCCCCTCCCTTACCAAGCCCCTCCCTTACCACACCCTCCCTTACCACGCCCCTCCCTTACCGCACCCTCCCTTACCGCACCTCTCCCTTACCAAGCCCCTCCCTTACCGCACCCTCCTTTACCACGCCCCTCCCTTACCGCACCCTCCCTTACCACGCCCCTCCCTTACCGCACCCTCCCTTACCACGCCCCTCCCTTACCAAGCCCTCCCTTACTAAGCCCTCCCTTACCAAGGCCCATCCCTTACCGCACCCTCCCTTACCACGCCCCTCCATTACCGCACCCTGCCTTACCACGCCCCTCCCTTACCACGCCCCTCCCTTACTGCACCCTCCCTTACCACGCCCCTCCCTTACCGCACCCTCCCTTACCACGCCCCTCCCTTACCGCACCCTCCCTTACCACGCCCCTCCCTTACCGCATCCTCCCTTACCAAGCCCTCCCTCTACCCACAGACACCTCGTCTTCAGACTGCAGCGCTTTGAGATCATGGATTTGGGAATGTTGGTTATTTCAGTCGGTGATTCGTTAGTCAACCCTGTGGGACCCTGGCACAACATTGTAATGCCACCCACGCCTTCTAGTCATTACTGCATTTTCTCCTGCGCTATTTCCCACGACCCCTCCTTCTGACCCCCCCCCCCTCCCTCTCCTCCCGCTCTCACTCCTCCCCGCCCACCCATCCCTCCCCCTCCACCTCCCCGCCCACCCACCCTGCCTCCACCAGCCCCACGCGAAGCCTCATCACCGGTCGCCGAACACAGGGCGCGGGAAGCGTCACTAACTGTCCAAGTCCACATGAGTGTTTTGACGGAGTGTGTAAATAAAGTCCAATGAGTGACGTGCCGTGTGCAGCTGCAGTCCTACAGTAGAGACAGCTGAGGTTCAGTCAACAGCCGCTGATATAGGACTACATTAGGTAGCATGTGTTGATTCATTGTGCTCAGGTTCAGTCAATAGCCACTGGTATGGGACTAAATTAGGTAGCGCGCATTGATTTACTGTATAGGACTTCAGTCAACACCCACTAGTATAGAACTACATTAGATAGCGTGTATTGATTCAGTGTTATGAGGGTCAATTAACAACCACTGGTATAGGACTACCTTATGGTGCTGTCACATTACGACGTTTCTCTCTGACGCGTGTCGACGTGTGTCACTTTTTGGCGAAAAGTCGGGACATGTCGGGAAGCGTTACCCGCGCATTAGGCGCGCGTCGCTACACGTCGGTACACTTTGATTGACAGCGACGGTCGTCAAGCAACGCCGGCGCGCGTCGTGGCGCGTCAAAAGTTTTGTGCATGCGCAAAACTTTCGACAACCGACAACGTGCGTCAACGTGTGGGTTCGGGATGTTATGGGGATGTTAGGAGGACGTCGAGATACGTTAAACGCGCTGGAAGATCATTATGCGAACGGTAAGCACACGCCGCGCACGCTTGAGGCTCGTTGCACCAAACTGTTGCTTTGTTTGTTCGTTGTTGTCTTACATCCTAGCAACATCTAAGGTCATAACCGGATGGTGAGCCAAACTTTTTTCTTTTCTTTTTCTTACGCGTCGATATACGTTACCACAATGTCGGCCGCACGCTACCAACATGTTGCGCTGACGTCAAACATTTTCCCAGTGCACCGAAAAGGTTGACGTTTCTCGACTTTTTTGCACGTTGCCGGCGCGCCGGCGAGAAGCGTAGTAATGTGACAGCACCATCAGGTAGCGTGCATTGATTCACTGCACTGAGGTTCAATTAACAGCCACTGGTATAGGAGTACATTAGGTAGTGCGCACTGATTCACTGCACTGAGGCTCAATTAACAGCCACTGGTATAGGACTACATTAGGTAGCGGGCATTGATTCACTGCACTGAGGTTCAATTAACAGCCACTGGTATAGGACTACATTAGGTAGTGGGCATTGATTCACTGCACTGAGGCGCAATTAACAGCCACTGGTATAGGACTACATTAGGTAGTGCGCATTGATTCACTGCACTGAGGTTCAATTAACAGCCACTGGTATAGGACTACATTAGGTAGCGCGCATTGATTCACTGCACTGAGGTTCAATTAACAGCCACTGGTATAGGAGTACATTAGGTAGCGCGCATTGATTCACTGCACTGAGGTTCAATTAACAGCCACTGGTATAGGACTACATTAGGTAGCGGGCATTGATTCACTGCACTGAGGTTCAATTAACAGCCACTGGTATAGGAGTACATTAGGTAGCGCGCATTGATTCACTGCACTGAGGTTTCAATTAACAGCCACTGGTATAGGACTACATTAGGTAGCGGGCATTGATTCACTGCACTGAGGTTCAATTAACAGCCACTGTATAGGAGTACATTAGTAGCGCGCATTGATTCACTGCACTGAGGTCAATTAACAGCCATGGTATAGGAGTACATTAGGTAGCGCGCATTGATTCACTGCACTGAGGTTCAATTAACAGCCACTGGTATAGGACTACATTAGGTAGCGGGCATTGATTCACTGCACTGAGGTTCAATTAACAGCCACTGGTATAGGAGTACATTAGGTAGCGCGCATTGATTCACTGCACTGAGGTTCAATTAACAGCCACTGGTATAGGACTACATTAGGTAGCGGGCATTGATTCACTGCACTGAGGTTCAATTAACAGCCACTGGTATAGGAGTACATTAGGTAGCGCGCATTGATTCACTGCACTGAGGTTCAATTAACAGCCACTGGTATAGGACTACATTAGGTAGCGGGCATTGATTCACTGCACTGAGGTTCAATTAACAGCCACTGGTATAGGAGTACATTAGGTAGCGCGCATTGATTCACTGCACTGAGGTTCAATTAACAGCCACTGGTATAGGACTACATTGGTCGTAATGCGAAGCATTTCGTTTGATGCGAGGGGAGGGAGAGCGACTCACCCGGCCCTGAGCGACTCACCCCCCCCTCCTGCCACTGCTCACCTCCCCCCGCCCCTGAGCGACTCACCCCCGCCACTGCTCACCTCCCCCCGGCCCTGAGCGACTCACCCCCCTCCTGCCTCTGCTCACTTCCCCCCTTATAAGGCCGCCCGCCGGCCTCCCTCAGGCACTCAGCCTCCAGCCGCCTTCCAGCTCTCTGCCCCTTCTTCTTCTTTTTGGCTCACCTCGGACCTCTACACTATGCCAGGAAAGGGAAAAAGGACGAAAGGGCGCACGGGCAGCCGCCCACGGCACCCCGGGACCGGCTACAACCCCGAGGCGGGGCGAGTCATCCCCCACCGCCCCGGCGACCCCCTCACCGCCGGGCACCTCACACGCCTCGGGCATCGACGCCATCCTGGAGGAGCTAAAGCGCATGCGGCTGGATCAACGGGACCTACACGCACGGATCGACGACATGCAGAACGGGGAGGCGCGGCCCACCGCCGAGGCGCCCTCCCCCGCGCCCAGACATCGGGCCGCCCCGGCCGCCACACCTCGGGCGCGCGCCTCGGTGGGTCCCAGGCCGCCGCCGCCGCCGCCAGCAGCCCTGCCGGGAGCCGCCCATCCGCAGTACGAGCGGTATCAGCACATCGGCGGCCATGCTCCCCTGCCGACATCCCCGGCCTACCACCAGGAGCCTGCACAGCACACCCCGGTATCCGCAGCCGACGCCGTCAGGGAGATCTTGGCCTCCGCCGAGGCGCGCCACTCAGTGAGGCGGCAAGGTATCCCGGTCGATTATGTCTTTCCTTGTGACCTTGTGCAGAGGGGGGCGGAGAGGAAGTCGGTGAAGAGGGGGGAAGCGACGAAGGACGAGTACAACCTCGCCCTTCTCTCCCTCATCAACCACCCCGACTTCCCCGCCCACTCCGCCCCCGGACTACATCACCACATCCTCACCGTCCTCCAGGATCACCTCGTCTACCCGTGGGCGACCGTCCGCCATTATTCCGAGACGGTGTTTACTTGGATCGCGGACGGCCGACTCCCCCACGGGTGGCACGACCCAGTGGCCCTGAACCTCCTTAGGGTCGAATGTATAGCCATGCCACCTCAGCAGACTACCGCCATCGCACCCCGCCAACTCGACCCTCCACACCGAGCCCCCCACTTCACCCGAGTCCAAGTCGACGCCCGAGTCGCCTACGACAGGCTCACTCACGGGGCTCCCTGCCCGGCCTGGAACCGAGACCCCGCCTCGTGCGATCGGGCTTCCGTCGGGGAAGCCCACGGCGAGGCGGGGGACAAGCGCCGTCACGCATGCGCCTACTGCGCAAACGTGAGGCGCGTACTCACTATGCACTCCGAGGCCGACTGCATCACCAAGCAAGCCCGTGAGCGCCAGACCCCCCCCACCTCGGCGGATTTTTGATCCGCCGGCCTCCCCCCGGCCGGCCCGGGGGGACCCCTCCGGCGCCTCACCCCCACCACTGCCGACAGCCCCGCAAGCCCAGCCGACAACCTCCCAGTGACCATCGAACGCAGCGCCGCCAAGCCCCAGCCGAGGATCATCACCTCGGGCATCACACCTCGGACCGCATCCCAGCCCAGCCTCAGGAGGAACCCTCTGCCACCGATCCTCACGACACCGCCTTCAACTCCGCCCAGACCCCGACCACCACCCCATCCAGCCCCGAGGAGTTCGCTGCCCCCCTGATCGACCCTGGTCGGACCTCCTCACCGGATCCCGCCAAGGAGCGGGCCTTCCCTTTTTTGGCCGCCCGCTCCCTGTCGATGCAGGCCCCTGACACTTCCCGCCCCGAGAGGGAGCCTGACCCCCGACACGGCCCACCGCTCGGCCGGCCCGCCCCACCTGCTCCGCCTCGGGCGCGCCGCCAGCTTTCTCCGCCCAGACCTCCACCCCCGGACCCCCGCCTCGGATCATCACCTCGGGCGCGCCTCAAGCCCTCTCCTACTTTTGGTGGAGGGCTCCTCGGCACCCCCTCACTCCACTGACTTTTGAACTCTGCTCCTTAGCTACTCCGCTCATCATCATTTTATCCTTTCCTTATTTACCTCTCTTCCCCGTTACCCATCTGAGCCCCACACTGACTCTCTTACCAGCTCCTTCTGAGCCCTTTATCCTCATTATTACACTGCTCCTTATGAGCCCCTCACTATTTATCCTCTGCTCCTCATGAGCCCCTGACTCTTTGCTCCTCGCGAGCCCCTGCTCCTCATGAGCCCCCTGTATTGCTCTGCCTCCTCAGCCTGTTTACCTCCTCAGTTACCCTGTTTGTACCTTACTTTGTCATTATTGTTATTTCACTGTTTCTCTGTATGTTGCCCGAGGCGTCACAATAAACGCCTCAGTTTTCCCACCTCCGCCTCTGTTCTTCCTTCTCGCGCATCGGTCGTAATGCGAAGCATTTCGTTTGATGCGAGGGGAGGGAGAGCGACTCACCCGGCCCTGAGCGACTCACCCCCCCCTCCTGCCACTGCTCACCTCCCCCCGCCCCTGAGCGACTCACCCCCGCCACTGCTCACCTCCCCCCGGCCCTGAGCGACTCACCCCCCTCCTGCCTCTGCTCACTTCCCCCCTTATAAGGCCGCCCGCCGGCCTCCCTCAGGCACTCAGCCTCCAGCCGCCTTCCAGCTCTCTGCCCCTTCTTCTTCTCCACCCACCCACCCAACTCTCCCTCCTCTACCCTCCCCCCTCTGCGGTGGAGGGCTCCTCGGCACCCCCTCACTCCACTGACTTTTGAACTCTGCTCCTTAGCTACTCCGCTCATCATCATTTTATCCTTTTCCTTATTTACCTCTCTTCCCCGTTACCCATCTGAGCCCCACACTGACTCTCTTACCAGCTCCTTCTGAGCCCTTTATCCTCATTATTACACTGCTCCTTATGAGCCCCTCACTATTTATCCTCTGCTCCTCATGAGCCCCTGACTCTTTGCTCCTCGCGAGCCCCCTGCTCCTCATGAGCCCCCTGTATTGCTCTGCCTCCTCAGCCTGTTTACCTCCTCAGTTACCCTGTTTGTACCTTACTTTGTCATTATTGTTATTTCACTGTTTCTCTGTATGTTGCCCGAGGCGTCACAATAAACGCCTCAGTTTTCCCACCTCCGCCTCTGTTCTTCCTTCTCGCGCATCAGGTAGCGGGCATTGATTCACTGCACTGAGGCTCAATTAACAGCCACTGGTATAGGACTACATTAGGTAGCGCCCATTGATTCACTGCACTGAGGCGCAATTAACAGCCACTGGTATAGGAGACCATGCAGCCGTGCACCCCTCCACCCCCTTGTCCATCATTGTCTCCCCCCCCCTGTCCCCCACCCCCAATCATTCATCGTTTGTCCGTACCCTCCGTTCCTCTTCCTGTGTCAGCCATCCTCTAGATACAGTCAGCGAACACAGGGGCGTAGCTAGGCATACGCGCGTACGCCAAAACGTCCACATCGTTTTGTGAAAAAGAAATTAATTAAAAAATAATAAAGAGAGAGAGAGAGAGAGAGAGAGAGAGGAGGCATGTAGTAGTCCGGAGTGTCGAAAACTCAAGTCTAAAATGTGTAAAATTCGCCAGCTTAAGCGGCCCCCTAAACCCCCTGCCGAAATTAGGAGTACACATCGTTAAAGGTCTACTAGCTACGCCCCTGGAACATGTAACCTTTTTGTAGACACCGTCTCTGAACTATTAGTATCCCCACCTCTACAAGCCGGGTGTGTGAACTTTTAGTACCTCCACTCTACAAGCTGGGTTTGTGAACTGTTAAGTACCCCACTCTACAAGCTGGGTCTGAACTTTTAATACCCCCACTCTACAGGATGGGTAGGTGAACTGTTAGTACCCCGCCTCTACCCCACAATCCGTGTCCGAACTGTTAGTATCTCCACTATACAAGCCAGGTCTGTGAACTGTTAGTACCCCCACTATACACGGCGGGTCTGTGAACAGTTAGTATCCCCACCTCTACAAGCCGAGTATGTGAACTGTTAGTACACCCACTTCTACAAGTCAGGTAGGTGAACTGTTAGTAATCCCATTCTACAAGCCGGGTAGGTGAACTGTTAGTACCTCCACTCTACAAACTGGGTAGGTGTACTGTTAGTACCCCCACTCTACAAGTCGGGTAGGTGAACTGTTAGTACCTCCACTCTACAAGCCGGGTAGGTGAACTGTTAGTACCCCCACTCTACAAGCCGGGTAGGTGAACTGTTAATACCCCCACTCTACAAGCCGGGTCTGTGAACTGTTAGTACCCCCACTCTACAAGCCGGGTAGGTGAACTGTTAGTACCCCCACTCTACAAGCCGGGTAGGTGAACTGTTAGTACCCCCACTCTACAAGCCGGGTAGGTGAACTGTTAATACCCCCACTCTACAAGCCGGGTAGGTGAACTGTTAGTACCCCCACTCTACAAGCCAGGTAGGTGAACTGTTAGTACCTCCACTCTACAAGCCGGGTAGGTGAACTGTTAGTATGTCCACTCTACAAGCCAGGTAGGTGAACTGTTAATACCCCCACTCTACAAGCCGGGTAGGTGAACTGTTAGTACCCCCACTCTACAAGCCAGGTAGGTGAACTGTTAGTACCTCCACTCTACAAGCCGGGTAGGTGAACTGTTAGTATGTCCACTCGACAAGCCAGGTAGGTGAACTGTTAATACCCCCACTCTACAAGCCGCGTAGGTGAACTGTTAGTACCCCCACTCTACAAGCTGGGTCTGTGAACTGTTAGTACCCCCACTCTACAAGCCGGGTAGGTGAACTGTTAGTACCTCCACTCTACAAGCCGGGTAGGTGAACTGTTAGTACCCCCACTCTACAAGCCGGGTAGGTGAACTGTTAATACCCCCGCCTCTACCCCATAAGCCGGGCACGTGCACGCTGGACTAGTGAGGTGTCATAAAACCACTCTGTTCGGGGAGATGACAAAATTCATTTTTCAACATCCGACCGCAAATACTCACAACAAAAGGCTGAAACCAATTCAGAGCGAAAAACCATATAAATAATGTTAGCAGCTCGCATCCAGAATGTGCTCAGCCATATTGGCTAGAACTTAGAAGAAGTAACACGAAAAAATGTCAAGTTAAAAACAGGCGGTAAAAGTTGATGCGCTGCTGTGTATTATTCATGAGACTGTACAAGGGCATCACCCCGTCACGTGACAAATTAATTACCCGCTGTGGCTGGCAGGGCACGGGGTGTGGGATGGTGGATGTGCTGAGGGGGTGGGGGGGGGGGGTGGGGGTATCGCTCCCGCGTAGTGATGCATATCAAATCGGCAGGCTAGCCTCGTCACTCACTGATAACCGTAACCCTCCGCATTACATATTTTCTGGGTCTTCCAGAGGATTCACTGTTAGTACCCCCACTCTAAAACTATTTTCCAGAGGATTCACTGACATATGCTTGTTGTTGACTATGCCGCTCATTACTCACCACTAACTATAACCCTCCGCACTACACTCGGACTATGTTTTGCATGAGGTCTGCAGTATCATGAGGTATCCCGCTTCTGCAGTATCATGAGGTACCTCGCTCCAGACATGTGCTGTTTGTGTTTGTTTGTTGTATTACGTTGTAGCAACATCTGAGGTCATATGAGGCGGGTACCGACTTGTGACAGTGCACACTCATGGCATCTTTATAGTGATACCCACTAGGAGACCAGGCCATCATCACCATGACCTGATACCCCTACTTAGTCACATTATTCTGACACTGAGCCAACCAGTCCTTGCCCTATTCTATTAATGCCAAGCGCATGGCTAGGAAACAAAAAGTATCAATTTTTAATACTGGTTTGACTCAACCAGGGTTCGAACCCACGAACCCAAGGGTTCGGATTTTCCGTTCTCCAAAAAACATGAGACGGACGCTCAACTCATTCGGCCATCCCGTCTGGAGCTCTGTTTGTGGATCACCCACGACTAACTATAGCCCAGCGCACTACACTGGACTGTCTTGGTTGGTTGTTGGAGTTTTACGTCCTGGTAACATCTAAGGTCATATTAGGGCGGGTACCCACTTGTGACAGTGCGCACTCATGGTGACTTTATAGTGCTGCCAAACTGGGAGACCAGGCCACCAGCATCATGACCTGATATCCCACTCAGTCACATTATCCTGACACTGAGCTAACCAGTCCTTGCCCTATCCTAATAATGCCAAGCGCCAGGCTAGGATGCGACAAATGTCAATTTTGTGTAAGTCATTGGTTTGACCGGACCGGGAATCCCGCACGGGAGGCCTACGCTCTACCGATTCGGCCACCGTGTCCGGTCTGGACTACTTTTTCCCCGGCCCTTCACTGCTTGCCGCCCGGCAGGACGGTGGCCGGGACTTTACCAAAGTGGTTTCCCTGAATCGGCTGCAACCAGATGTGAAGTCATTGCCGAGCCGCTCAGCAGGTGGTGCCGCAGGAGGCGCCACGTGCGGGCGCACCGCAGCGCCACCGTGCGGCATCGCCGTAATTACCTCTGCACCACTCTGAGCGGCCAGGGCATCAGCCAGTTTGCGCCCAAAGTGGCAAACACTAACTCTGAAATGCTAGCATGCTCACGTGAGAATGGACGTCGGTCGACCTTCACTCGGGCACTAACTTAGATGTGTTATTTAAAGTTGCATAGTCCGATCGCGTTTTAATTTTTGCCTTATTTTTTAGAGAAATACATCAAATTGATCGTTATGACCTACTAATCATTAGTCCGGAATCATTTTGATGAAAAATGGCTAGTTTTGAAGCAATTTGAGGTGAAAGAACCCAAAATACTTTTGACAAGCTTTCCAAAAGTCCTCTCGCCATGACCCGTATTGACATCTCGCGATGACTACGTGATGTGGAATGACCTAAATAAAGCATAGCCTGTTCACCTGGCATTTACATATGATAGCCCTACTTGGAATGAGGGCAGGGCTAATGAGGCCATGAGATTGACCTATTGCTTAATGAGTGTTGCTGCATAATGGCTGTCTCAATGTAGGTGTCCAAGGGGATGAGGTAATAAATTCACTGATTATTCTGTATAGGCTGTCCCCAATCCTTAGCTAAGGCACTATTATCTAAGTTGGATATATAGAACCAAATTTAGATAAGTGTTTTGGTTTTGAAAAAAATATGTTTCATCGGACCATGCAACTTTAATAAACCATATCCCGTTAAGGCAGCTAGCCAGAGGTGTTCTCCTGAACCAATCACATTCAGGCGTGTGTCAACAAAGAAGTTAAAGGTGCATAGTCCGATAAAAACACCGCACTTTAAAAACCAAAGCAATTATCTAGATTTCATTCTACATATCTAACTTAGATACTGATCCATTTATTAAACATTTGTTGCCACGCATAAGAGAATACCTGAGGCAATTTAATAGAACCTGTTATTGCAAAAAGTCTGTGGTGTCAGAGTTTTGGCATGCTTGCCGAAAATAATTTTGCATAGTTGCATTTCAAACATCTCAAAAGTTAGCCATTTAAAATAATATAAAAATTACTTAAAGGTAGATTTTAATGATCAACCTAATGTATTTATCTCAGAAAATGACAAACTCAAAACTATCGGACTATGTAACTTTATATAAAATGAACAGTGCGCATTGTCCTTACAACCAGACACACATGTCCAGGACCCAACTTGCCCGCGGGAACACCATGGGGGGGTGGGGGGGGGGGGATGGAGCCAGCGAGGCAGTCACTGGGCCCTGACGCCATAACAACATGCGAGGTCATGTCAGGAGGGGGACCCACTTCTTACAGCACACTCATAACAGCTTTATAGTGCTGCCCCTCACTGAGACGAAAACCGTGTGGTGTGTTGTGTTGTTGTTTTACGTCCTAGCAACATCTAAGGTCATATCAGGACGGCTACCGACTTGTGACAGTGCACACTCATGGCGACTTTATAGTGCTGTCCCACTGGGAAACCAGGCCGCTGGCACCATGACCTGATATCCCACTCAGTCACATTATCCTGACACTGAGCCAACCAGTCCCTGCCCTATCCTAATTATGCCGAGCGCCTGGCAGGGTAGCGACAACCACGAATTGTCGCTACCCTGGTTTTACTCTGACAGGATTCGGACCTACCACCTTCGGAACAGGAAGCCCCCGCTCTTACCGCCACCAGTTACTAATTATCGACAGCCTTTGCCTTGACTCAGATCGGGGCTCGATCTATCCGAAGACCTTCGGCACGGGTAGCGGACGCCCTAACTACTCTACCACCCCACCCCGGCCAGCCGAATGAGAAAGGCGGAATCGTTAAATCGTGCAAGAAAGTGGAAGAGTAATAAAGCTTGTCAGATCTGTCTCGGTATGAGATCAGCCTAAAAGCTGCACTTGAGGCGGAGCGCCAGCACGCTGGTCCTAATCAGAGATTATGGTTTTGTAGTTGTAGTAGCCTGCATCGGGTGGCTTCGTGTCTCTGTGTCTGTGTGTGTGTCTCTCTGTGTCTGTGTGTGTGTGTGTCTCTGTGTCTTTGTGTGTGTGTATATGTGTATGTGTGTGTATGTGTGTGTGTCTCTGTGTCTATGTGTGTGTGTCTGTGTCTGTGTGTGTCTGTGTGTGCTGTCTCTGTGTCTGTGCCTCTGTGTTTCTGTGGGTGTATCTATGTGTCTCTGTGTCTGTGTCTCAGTGTGTGTGTCTCTGTGTCTGTGTCTGCGTGTGTCTCTGTGTCTGTGTGTGTGTCTCTGTGTCTCTGTCTTTCTGTCTCTGTGTCTCAGTGTGTGTGTCTCTGTGTCTGTGTGTGTGTCTCTGTGTGTGTCTCTCTGTCTGTGTGTATCTGTGTGTGTGTCTCCATGTGTGTGTCTATGTGTGTGTCTCTGTGTGTCTCTCTGTGTCTGTGTGTGTGTCTCTGTGTATTTGTGTGTGTATGTGTGTCTCTGTGTGTCTGTGTGTGTATCTGTGTCTTTGTGTGTTTGTCTGTGTGTGTGTGTCTCTGTGTCTGTGTGTGTCTCTGTGTCCATGTGTGTGTCTCTGTGTATATGTGTGTGTCTGTGTCTGTGTGTGTGTCTGTGTGTGTGTCTCTGTGTCTGTGTGTGTCTCTGTGTCCAGGTGTGTGTCTCTTGCTGTGTTCTGTGTGTGTCTGTGTCTGTCTGTGTGGGTCTGTGTGTGTGCTCTGTGTCTGTGCCTCTGTGTTTCTGTGGGTGTATCTCTGTGTCTCTGTGTCTGTGTCTCAGTGTGTGTGTCTCTGGGTCTGTGTCTGTGTGTGGCTCTGTGTCTGTGTGTGTGTCTCTGTGTCTCTGTTTGTCTCTGTGTATGTGTGTGTCTCTGTGTCTCTGTCTTTCTGTCTCTGTGTCTCAGTGTGTGTGTCTCTGTGTCTGTGTGTGTGTCTATGTGTGTGTCTATGTGTATGTGTGTGTCTGTGTGTGTGTGTCTCTGTGTGTCTGTGTATGTCTGTGTGTGTCTATGTGTGTGTGTCTCTGTGTGTGTGACTCTGTGTCTCTTTGTGTGTCTCTATGTGTGTGTCTGTGTCTGTGTGTGTGTCTCTGAGAGAGAGACACACAGACACTCTCCCTCCCTCCCTCCCTCCCCCCTCTCTCCCTCCCTCTCTTTCTCCCTATCCCCCCTTCCCTCCCACACATAGTCACACACACACACACAGAGACGCACACAGAGACACACACAGAGACAAAGAGACACACACAGACACACACACAAACACAGAGACACACAGTGACACAGAGACACCCACACAGACACACAGACACACATACACACATAGAGACACACACAGACAGACACCGAGACACACACATAGACACAGACACACAAAGACACAGAGACACACACATAGACACAGAGACACACACAGACACAGAGACGCACACACAGACACACACATAGAGACACAGAGACAGAGACACAGAGACACAGTGACACACACAGACACACACAGAGACACAGAGACACACACACAGACACACATAGAGACACACACAGAGACACATACAGAGACACACACAAACACAGAGACACACACATAGACACAGAGACACACACAGAGACACACACAGACACACACATAGAGACACAGAGACACAGACACAGAGACACACACACACAGACACAGAGACACACACACAGACACACACACAGACACACACACAGAGACACACACAGACACAGAGACACATATAGAGACACACACATACACACAGACACACACAGAGACAAAGAGACACACACAGATACATAGAGACACACACAGACACAAATACACACACATATACACACACAGAGACACAGAGACACACACAAACACAGAGACACACACACACTAACACAAATAGATACACAGATACACACACTGAGACACAGAGACACACACACAGACTCACACAGAGAAACACACATAGACACAGAGACACACATACAGACACAGAGACACACACACAGAGACACAGAGACACACATAGAGACACATATGCACACACTGAGACACAGAGACACACACACGCATACACACACAGACACACATATAGACACAGAGACACAGATACAGACACAGAGACACACCCAGAGACACAGAGACACAGAAACACACACAGAGACACACACACAGACACAGAGACACACCCACAGTCACAGATACACACACAAAGACATAGAGACACAGAGACACACACAGAGACACAAACAGAGACACACACAGACACAGAGACACACACATAGACACACACACAGACACAGAGACACCCACACACAGACACAGAGATACACACACAGACACACACAGAGACACACACAGAGACACAGAGACACACACAGACACACACACAGACACAGAAACACACAGACACGTACATAGACACGCATACATACACACACACAGACACACACAGACAAAGAGACACACACAGAGACACAGAGCCACACACACATACACAGATACGCACACACAGAGACACAGACACAGAGACACATGCACAGAGACAGAGACACAAAGACACAGAGACACACGCACAGAGACACACAAATAGACACACACATAGATACACAGAGACACACACAGACACACACACACAGACACACACACAGACACACACATAGACACAAAGACGTACATACAGACACAGAGACACACACACACAGACACAGGGAGGGAGGGAGGGAGGCTGCTACGTTGATACCCGTTGACGGCGCGCTAATAACACGATATGATCACGCTACCAACACGCTGCCGCCCGTCCAACTACCCCCCAACACGCCGAAAAGTTTGACGTTTCTCGACGGGTTGCAAATATTTTGCGCGTTGCCGGCGCGCCGGGGGAAACGTCGTAGTGTGACAGGGCCTTAAGGAACGCAATATGTACAAATCACCGCGCAGCGAATAAACTAATAATGTAATATGTGATGTATATAGGCATTATGCCAGTATAAAGGCGCGGAAGCGAACTATTGTTGTTATTATTATCCATTATTATATACATTATATATTATACTTGTTTGTTGTTGTTTTACGTCCTAGCAACATCTAAGGTCATATCAGGACGGGTACCGACTTGTGACAGTGCGCACTCATTGTGGCTTTATAGTGCTGTCCCACTGGGAAACCAGGCCGCCAGCACCAGGACCTGGTATCCCAGTCAGTCACATTATCCTGACACTGAGAACACCAGTCCTTGCCCTGTCCTAATAATGCCGAGCGCCTGGTTAGGAAGCGACAAGTATCACTTTTTAAGTCATTGGTTTTACTCGACCAGGGTTCGAACCCATGACCCCATGATCTACCAGTATGGAAGACGGATGCTCTAACTCATTCGGCCATCCCGTCTGGTCGTTATATATTATATGTTCTACATCTTGTGACAGCGCTCTACAGTAATGGGTAGTGTCGTAAACAGGCGGTGGTGGCGCCACCAGCCATGCAATTATTAGCTGCAGTGATGACAATAGCAGACGAGGAGTAAACGAGAGGAGGACATTATTTTTATTTACAATAATCATCATATAGGTGCCGTATAATAAATTATACAGCACACTCAAGGTAATGGACGGAACAGCCAGTCATTTAACAGGAGGACCCGGACTTCCGAAGTAATACTCCACGATATAAGTGATTATTGTTTTATTGAGGTGTATTTTTCTGACATGACACAATGTTTTGCATCTTCTGTCTGGTCTCAGGAAATAGATCTCACATGATATAGAATCAGTGTCACAGTACATCACAGTATAATACGTCACAGTACAATACATCACAGTATGTCACAGTACAATAAAGAATAGTACAATACAGACTAGTACAGCATAGTGCAGTACAGTACAATACAATACTGTACTATACTATACTATATAGTACAGCATAGTGCATTACAGTACAATACAATACTGTACTATACTATGCTATATAGTACAGTATAGTGCAGTACAATACAATACTGTAATGTATTATACTATGCTATATAGTACAGCATAGTGCAGTACAGTACAATACAATACTGTACTATACTATATAGTACAGTATAGTGCAGTACAATACAATACTGTACTATACTATATAGTACAGTATAGTGCAGTACAATACAATACTGTACTATACAGTACAGTACAATACAGTACTATACCATACTATATAGTACAGTATAATGCAGTACAATACAATACTGCACTGTACTATACTATATAGTGCAGTACAATACAATACTGTACTATAATATACAGTACAGTATAGTACAGTACTATACCATACTATATAGTACAGTATAATGCAGTACAATACAATACTGTTTGTTTGTTGTTGTTTTACGTCCTAGCAACATCTAAGGTCATATCAGGAAGGGATAGTGCAGTATATGTATCGTCGCGCTGTTACTGCGGTTTGAAGTCAGCGCCTGACCAGGCTTTTAGTGAGACGGGACGGCATTATGTCCGGCAGCATCGATCACGTGACCTCATTATAGGTCACGTGGATACAGAGGCAGCGACCACGTGATGCCAAGACTTAATTGTGGTGAAATTAAGCAACGTTGTTCCGCGCCGCGTCGCGGGGCGGCGCAGAGGCAGAGGCAGAGGCAGAGGCAGAACGAGGCAGCGCTAAATGAGTTTAAAACACTTCGCTCTCCACATAATCTCTGTAGACTGAAATTAAATAAGTTAGTTATTTGTTGGATCTTTACGTCCTGGCAACATCGAAGGTCATATCAGGATGGGTACCAACTTGTGATAGTGCGCACTCATGGCAACTCTTCCTCCAGAGTGCATGCCCAATCCTAATAATTCCGTTTAATTAATAAGTCATTGGTTTGAGTCGACCAGGGTTTGAACCTTTGGGTTCGAATCCCACGATCTATTAAAATGGGAGCCGGACGCTCAACTCATTCGGCCATCCTGTCTGGTAAAATGAAATAAGAAATTCGAAAGAGCATTTCTCCATTCCTCCGTTACCACTACCACCACCACCTATGTTACCACCTACCCCCGAGAATTCCCGCCCACACCTTGGAGGAGTGACCCATTGATTTCCAATCCATCACCTGCTCCTCTTTATAGCCTTGCCCCAACGGGGCGGTCAGGTCAGCCATACCCAACCAATGGAACCTCACCTCGCCATAAGACAACACAGAACTGCGCACCCTTTCTCATAGCTTTCAGTTGCAAGCGGGAGTTCAGTTCCCGGTCGAGTCAAACCGATGACTTAAAAATTGATATGTGTCGCTTCCTAACCATGCACTCAGCATTAATAGTATAGGGCAAGGACTGGTCAGCTCAGTGTCAGGATAATGTAACAGTGGGATATCAAGTCATGGTGCTGGCAGCCTGATTTCCCAGCGGGGCAGCACTATAAAGTCGCCATGAGTGCACGCTTTCACAAGTCGGTACCCATCTTGATATGACCTTAGATGTTACCAGGACGCAAAACTCCACCAAACAAATCAATCACAGGTTTCAGGATTGTCAAAGCTATTTTCCGTATTCTTGAATGACTTTCAGTTACACTTTTTTCCCATGAAAAAATAATTAGAAAATATTCCCAAGCAAACTTTCCATGTTTAATAAGCCCCTTTCAAAATCATCCTAGGCCTATTGCACAGCTTTATAAAAAAAATTGTATTAAAGACCGGTGATTCCGTAACGAAACAAACAAATCCATATTTCTGTATTTAGTGTTCAATTCTGTAATAAATATGGAAAAATCTGAAGGATGCATAGGTCTGACAACACAAACATTTCCACAACCCGAAAATGGAAAGTTAATTTGCCTCTCCCCATAAATATATCAGAATCCAATTAAAGTGCTTTAATTAAATACCTGTGATTTATATTAATTATAGATTAAATTATAATTAAACAATAGTATATTATGGAAGAGCCCATCTAATTATATCACCAGGGTACACTTCTTCTGCTTTAGTTAAATTTGAATGGATGCTATTATTAAACACTTAGAACGAGCGTCTGAAATGTGGAGGGAAAAGTATACGCTTTAAATATGATCTGCATTAAAATAGAACCCTCCAATAATTCAATGTGTTATTGATAATAGTACTTTCAAGATTTCCTTGTCAATATAAGTTTGAGTGACGTCACCACAATATCTAAATCCAACGGATTGCAATTAAGTTAATGAGGAAGACGGTGATGGCCTTGCCGATCCAATTCCTTCATATCCGAAGACCCTCACCGCAAACCGGATAACCAATTGATTTGAGCATCAGCTTCCAATGTGGCTGGTCGTGGATTCAAACCCCGGCCGAGGTAAATAAATTTAAAATGCATATCTGTAACTACCTAGCGTGGCGTTCGACATGACTGGGATAGGGGGATAGGGATGAGCAACCAATTATTCGCGGAATGGAATGAATGAATGAATGAATGAAATGAGCAACCAATTATTCGCGATTGAAATCAACGGACGTAATAAACAATTTTTAAGTAAATCAAAATATAAATTTGTTAATCTAATCGTGTAATAAACAATTTTCTAGTCAATACAAATATAAATCAGTTAATCTAACGGGTGTAATAACAGATTTCAATTAAAGCTGCATAGTCCGATGAAGCATCACATTTTTCAAAACCAAAACAATTATCTAGATTTGATTCTACATATCTAACTTAAATACTGATGCATATTTGTTGCGACATAGCAGGGAATACTGAGGCAATTTAATAGAACGTGTTACTGCAGAAGCCTATGGTATCAAGAGTGTTGGCGTGCTTGCCAAAATTATATTTTGCACTGTTGCACTTCAAATAACTCAAAAGTTAGCCATTTAAAATAAGAAGTTACTTCAAGCTAAAGTAAGGTAGATTATAACAATCAACTTAATCTAGTTATCTCAGAAAATGCTCAACTCAAAACCATCGGACTATGAAATATTATATTTAAAAAATAATTAAGTCATACATTAAAGTATAGTTTTATCTGTTGTGTATAATATTAGGTGTAATAGTCGTTATGAGCCCCACTATCACACAGCGGTGGTCTTGAATGTGCTGACCCTTGACAACAAAAAGAATTGGCAGGTGGCAGCATACTAACAGTCCCGATGGTGAACTGTTCGACCCATGGCTAGTGGCCATCTCCCTGGTGGAGGTTAGGCGCAAATGGGCTGGGCAGCGACAGGTTACTTCTATTCTGACCATGGCAGAAAAAACCTGGGGGATGGCCCGTGTGTGAAGCAACTTTGGCCTTACCTTAGTTATTCCTCAGGCGGAGTAGAACGCGGCCCATCACACAGGCATAACATGCTCTCAGAGAGATGCTTACTTTGGATGCAATAGTGCCACTAAAAAAATAATTGCCACTAGTAAGTACCACTAAAGTTACTGCCACTAGTAAGCGCCACTAAAGTAACTGCCACTAGTAAGCACCACTAAAGTAAGCACACCTAAAGTAACTGCCACTAGTAAGTGCCACTAAAGTAACTGCCACTAGTAAGTGCCACTAAAGTAACTGCCACTAGTAAGCACCACTAAAGTAAGCACATATAAAGTAACTGCCACTAGTAAGTGCCACTAAAGTAAGCACCACTAAAGTAACTGCCACTAGTAAGCACCACTAGTAAGTGCCACTAAAGTCACTGCCACTAGTAAGTGCCACTAAAGTAACTGCCACTAGTAAGTGCCACTAAAAGTAACTGCCACTAGTAAGCACCACTAAAGTGAGTGCCACTAGTAAGCGCCACTAAAGTAAGTGCCACTAGTAAGTGCCACTAAAGTAACTGCCACTAGTAAGTGCCACTAAAGTAACTGCCACTAAAGTAACTGCCACTAGTAAGCGCCACTAAAGTAACTGCCACTAGTAAGCACCACTAAAGTAAGTGCCACTAGTAAGCGCCACTAAAGTAACTGCCACTAGTAAGTGCCACTAAAGTAACTGCCACTAGTAAGCACCACTAAAGTAAGCACCACTAAAGTAACTGCCACTAGTAAGCGCCACTAAAGTAACTGCCACTAGTCAGTGCCACTAAAGCAACCGCCACTAGTAAGTGCGACTAAAGTAACTGCTACTAGTAAGCACCACTAAAGTAAGTGCCACTAGTAAGTGCCACTAAAGTAAGTGCCACTAAAGTAAGTGCCACTAGTAAGTGCCACTAAAGTAACTGCCACTAAAGTAAGTGCCACTAAAGTAAGTGCCACTAGTAAGTGCCACTAAAGTAACTGCCACTAGTAAGCGCCACTAAAGTAACTTTGCTCTGCTAAGAAACATGCGTGGCTACATTTGATACCAGTTACTGTTCCTATTATATAATTAACTATTTGACTATTAATAGGCTCCCTGATGCACTCCACCTGCCCATGCCTACCTGTGTGTGGCATTTCACCAGGAGAGGTAGACTTTGACAAGCAGGATCAGTCACATACACACCCCCTCCCCCTGCACATTCCCCCTCTCAGTTAACGGCAGTAAAAGCACCACCCGAGAGTATCTCCCTACACACAACTTGTTTCTTCGCTTACCTCATCGACTGCTTCAGAGGCGTTGTCTGTCGCTGAGTATAATTGAACGGTTTGTTCTAGTAGGCCACCCCGACTAGTGCTTGGCATCAGTAGTGTAGCACAATTTGATATACGTGACCCACTACCGTCCAGTGATGGTCTCCTCTACACTAACCCCTATCATGACAGAAGGACTGGCAGGTGGCAGCACAGTAGACGAGGGATCACCGAACATTGCCAGATGCCCAGCATTACCAAGAGAGGGCAGGGACTAATCGAGCTAGTGTGCTGGGTAAGGTGACTGAGGACAATATTATTATTACATGAATGGTGGCCACAGCGTGGTCTGTGTCACACTGGGAGCAGCACTATAAAAGCAGTGTCAGAGTGTGCTGTCACAAATCGCTCCCCCTGCTTACATGACCTCAGATCTTTTTTTTCCTTTTTTTTCTCTTGAAGATTTGAACTGCCTATCATGGATAAGAGTGAATAGACTTGTTTTCACCATTAGACAGTTTGTCGATAGAAAGCCCGAGTCTACACTTTTACTGACCCAAGGGATTTTTAACCTCCCACACCACATAGACATGGTATGAGAGCAACTGGCCTTTGATGGCGCTGTAAGTTATACACAGCGGTGGAAATCCAAATTGGCAGAGGTGGGGGCACAGGGAATCGAACCCCTGACCTTCAGATTAGGAGTCCGACCTAGAAAAAAGTCAGACACTCTAACCACTCCGCCACAGAGAACACCACATCTTACTAGGAAATCAAGCCTCTATGACTACCACCCACCCTGTGGCCCAGTGTGCGGTTCTGATTGGTCCAGGTGGGTTAATTGCCATGAATTGGATCCTGGTCAAGTTACGCACTGTACGGTTGTTGAACCTACCCTGTGCATGTATGTAAGTACATTGCCTGTATGTATATAATTGTAAGCAATAAGTGACTTATAGACGTAAACAATTTAAAAGACTTACAATTCCTGGGGAATCAATGTAGTAGGCTGCACTGCCCTCTCAGGAAAGGAGCCACCTAGACAGGTGGGCAAGGATAGGGTTTTTTCCTTTGTTGTGGTTTTACTTCCTAGCAACATCTAAGATCATATCAGGACGGGTACCGACTTGTGACAGTGCGCACTCATGATGACTTTATAATGCTGCCCCACTGGAAGACCAGACCACCAGCACCATGACCTGATATCCCACTCAGTCACATTGTCCTGACACTGAGCCAACCAGTCCTTGTCCTATCCTAATAATGCCAAGCGCCAGGCTAGGAAGCAACAAGTATCAATTTTTAAGTCATAGGTTTCACTCGACCAGGGTTCGAACCCACGACTCCACGATCTACCAACATGGGAGACGGACGCTCTAACTCATTCGGCATCTTGTCTGGTCACAAGGATAGGGTGATGCCATCAGGGAACCTAGGTGGTAGAATGGTTACTACGCTAACCCCAGAATGGCAATAAATGTGGGTACGAACCCTGCTCTCGGCACAATATTTCCCATTTTCATCACCCCCACGACACTACCCACGTACACATAGAGCGGGGGTCGATAACTTCCCGGGCCCGGTCCTCACTGCCTGATACAGTTACCCCGATGAGAATAGGAAATATCAATACAGAAATAGTGAATATCAATAAGGGGCGTATCAATACGGCGCGAGGATCGGGGGCTCCCAGACACAACCAGGAGTCTTCATGAAGATGGTGATGGCTGCTGCCTTCAGTGAGAGCACCACTAAGCCCCACCCCAGACGACCCCCACCCTGGCGCCCAGCAGGTTCACCGCTAACAACCTTGTCAAACTGGATAAAGTTCCATAATTCGAGAGGTTTTTGAGTTTCTATGGGATTTGTTTTTTTTTACATTGTTCGCTTATTGGTTGGTGCTTCACATCCTAGCAACATCATAGCAGGACGAGTACCGACTTATGCATACTCATGGTGACTTGATAGTACTGCCCCACTGGGACCCCAGGCCTCCAGCACCATGACCTCATATCCCACTTAGTGACATTATCCTGACACTGAACCAACCAGTCATTGCCCTACTCTAATCATGTCGAGTGCCTGGCTAGGAAGCGACAAGTACCAATTTTTATGTCATCGGTTTGATTCGACCAGAGTTCAAACCTGTGTGTTTGAATCCCACAATCTACTAAAACAGGAGACGGACGATCAACTCGTTCGGCCATCCCGTCCGGTCCCCTCAGTGCGGGCCGGCAGGCTCACTGCCCATCAGCTTCAAGTGAAGCATTGTGAATCAATAAGCTCCAGCATCTGGATGGACTGATGGTGCTCTGCCTCCTGCAGGAGGCGGCCGCACAACTCTTCCTCCACGGTGCACGCCTCCACGCCGGGACGCTGCCTAATCAGGCACAGCTAAACTCCGTCTGCTCTGTCCAAATGTCATCTGCTCTGTCCAAATGTCGTCTGCTCTGTCCAAATGTTGTCTGCTCTGTCCAAATGTCGTTTGCTCTGTCCAAATGTCGTCTTCTCTGTCCAAATGTCGTCTGCTCTGTCCAAATCTCGTCTGCTCTGTCCAAATGTCGTCTGCTGTCTTAATGTAGGCTGCCAAGGCTAAATATGGGCCGTTTCTACAAAATATCGCCTCTTTTTCACCAAATGCCGTTTGCTCTGACTAAATGTCCTCTCTTCAGACTAACTGTAATTTGTACTGAAGAGATGTTGGTATATTCAGCTAAATATCGTCTGGTCTTATTACATATGTACAGTAAAACCTCTCTAATCGACCACCTCCACAGATTGATCACTCCCCTATATTGATCGCTTTATTTGGGTCCCAAACAATCACCCATACAATACCATTGTAACAAAATGAAAAACTCTCTAAACTGACCACCTCCGTAAATGGACCATTTAGAGTTCCGTCCCAATGTCGGTCGATTTAGAAAGGTTTTACTGGACATAATGCATGATTGGTAAATATCGACTGCTCTTGGTAAATATAACTTTTGCGATAAGTTGCATAGTAAAGGCCTGTTCTGACTTAATGTCAGTTCTGATTATATATCCTCTGTTCTGACGTCAGGTTTCTAAATAAATATTTGAATAGAGTTAATGCTACATAGTCAAGGGAAAACATTACATTTTCTCGCCTACATTTGATTTTACATACCCAACTTAGATACAGGGAAGGTTGGTTTGTCCTGTAAGTAGTGTTGGCAGTATGGAGCAGGTTGGTCTGTCCTGTAAGTAGTATAGGCAGTTGGCAGTGTGGGGAAGGTCACATTATCCTGACACCGAACCACTGTAAGTAGTATACAGAGTTGGCAGTTGGGGCAGGTTGGCCGGTCCCGTAAGTACTACGGCAAGTTGGGGGTGAGGGGCAGGTTGGTCTGTCCCGTAAGTAGTATAGGGAGTTGGCAGTGTGGGGAAGGTCACATTATCCTGACACCGAACCACTGTAAGTGGTATACGGAGTTGGCAGTTGGGGCAGGTTGGTCAGTGCCGTAAGTACTACGGCAAGTTGGGGGTGAGGGGCAGGTTGGTCTGTGCCGTAAGTAGTATAGGGAGTTGGCAGTGTGGGGAAGGTCACATTATCCTGACACCGAACTACTGTAAGTAGTATACGGAGTTGGCAATTGGGGCAGGTTGGTCCCTTAAGTACTATGGTGAGTTGGGGGTGAGGGGCAGGTTGGTCTGTCCCATAAGTAGTATTATTAATTCCTTCCATAAAAAGATGATTTGTTTGTTTGTTGTTGTTTTACGTCCTAGCAACATCTAAGGTCATAGTAGGACGGATAAGATGAAGATAAGACAGGGTTAATGGATCGAGCCTAAGACTGGCTGGCCCTAAAGACCTACTGTTACATTTTTATTTAGCAAAATCGGATGCGAAATGGGCAGATAGCAGGGGGGTGAGGCACCCCCTGGAGGGCAGCAGGAGAAGCAGGGGAGCTGCTTGAAAGCAGACCTCCAGCTCTCCAGGCTGCACACCCCCACCTCCAGTAACCAAACTACACAAGAACATATCAACAAGGGGTTTACAGGAGTAGAAGCAGGTAATAGAACAATAATAAGAAGAAGCAGGATAATTACATTCATGAATAATATTTGCATAAGTAGTTTATACCTCACATTATTAATTCCTTCCATAAGAAGATGAAGACAAGACCTGGTTAATCGATCGAGCCTAAGACTCTGGCTGGCCCTAAAGACCCAAAGAACCCCCCAACAAGAGCTTACACCAATTGATCCAAGATCAATGCCACCCGCATGTCGGTAGTTACTCTCTCGCCCAACGAGGCCTGGAGATACAAGTTAACAGCATCGGACTTCCAGTCCCCCTCTCCTTTCGGCACCATAAATGCCACCGCGCCTGGTGGTGCTGGACACTCCTCAAAGTGCCTCTGAACCCAGTACACAGCACACAGCGCCCCGTTTCCTACCTTAGCAACCGTATCTGATGTACTTCCTCTCTGAATTGTATCGTTTTAGATTTAGATATATTTACCATCAACCCCCATGGGTGGAAAGTTACATCTTTTCTTGTGAGGGCATTGTCTGATAGAGTGACGTGTCCTTTTCTCAGTAAGGTTCTAAATGAAAGCAACATAGCTGCACAAACAGTTGTAGGGCCCACTGAGGCCTGCAGCAAACCGAATAACCTTAGCAAACCTGGGGGCAGGAGAGGGGCTGCTTACTTCACCCGGTCCCCTTTCAGTCTATGAATTCCCACCATGCATTTTTTTATCTTGTGGCATTTATAGTCGATTGGAGCACAATCCAAGTCTTTCAGGTGATTACACAGCGCGCTAAGATAATTTCTTATTGATGAGTAACATAAGCGACTAGCCAAAAAGAGTCATGTAGAGGCAAACCTGATCGTCCCCACAAGGGTCGGGTACCAGCCTATCCTCAAACGTCTTGCAGAAGTTCAAATAGGCGCACACTTGAACTGACCTAGTTTTCTGCATTGAAGCTGCATATTGGGCCCTCTCAAAAGATTCCCCTTCTCTAGTCAAGGCCTCCCAGTTTGCAATACAACAGTGAAAGATAGGGTGACAGCATATCTTTCCTCCCATGTCTGCATCCTTCACTCTAGTGATATTCTTGTAGCAATCCAGCCTACTGAGGCTGTACACATATGACGTTATCCTCCGTGTTTATATACACCGACTTAACAATGAAGTTATACTTTACTGACTCTCAGAAAATCAGGCACAGCCATTTCATGGTGGTTTTGTTTTTGCTCCTACCCGTATTTAATGCTGCAAGAACCTGAGTATTGTGCGTAATGAATACCGCCACTGACTCCCTCCATTTGCATACCCAGCGTCTAACTGCCAGGAGAACTGGCCACATTTGTAACACATTTATGTTATCCGTGGTGCAGCTGCTATCGTCTACCACTCTGCGGCTTTGAGGTAGCCTTTCCTGAAGAACCCTGCCACCCAATCATTCCCATGCAGAGCACTGAACCCCGCCAAAGAGGCATCACTGTAAACTGATAATGCTGGTGATGCGGTCTGAATTATTTTTGCCTGGCCATTGAATATTGCCGCAAAGTCTATCCACCATTTCAGGTCACTCCGGAACTCCCCGTTTAAGGCCCTGTCACATTACGGCGTATGGCGGGAGCGTATTGACAACCTACGTAGGTCCTGCGCGTGCTGGCCTATGATGACATTTTGTGACCTTTCGGGTGGTTTTGAGCGTATGTGGAACCTACGAGGAGTGTACGAGGAGCGTATGGAGCGTGCTGTGACTTTTTTTGACAGTATGGGCCATACGCCCTCATAGGTCGAGTTTTTTTGAGCATGCACAAAAAAATTTGGACGGACGGATTTATGAAAGCGTATGGCGGCGTATGCCTCATACGCTTCACATAAGCCGGCATCTGGTGGCATCTGGCGGCGTATGAGTAGCGTATGAGTAGCGTATGCGTAGCGTATGAGTAGCGTATACGGCGTATGCCGATGTATATGACGTAACGCGCCTACGCCGCCATACGCTCCCGCAAAAAACCCTAATGTGACAGCCCCTTTAGGCAAACCTTGTGATTATTTCTTCTAACTGAGGCTATCAGGTCGTACACACGTCTTGAAAAGGTTCTACCCCCGTGCACCACCTTACAACAATGAGCTAATATACCTCCAATCCCCTCTAACTTCAGCTTTGACGCTTTACGCCGTTTGATCAAAACACGCAGTTGAGACCTTGGCTACTGGAGTTCCATGTTAACCGAGTCTATTTCAATCCCCAGAAATTTTGTTATGCGGCTTGCCGGGGTGAGTTTCTTGAAACTGACATAAAAACCCACCCGGCCGAAGATAGAAATGAGCGCCTTCTGCGACTCGTTGCATGAAGCCGCATCCCGCCCCACTATGCAGAAGTCATCTAAATAGTTTATGCACTCTATGTAGCCGGATCTGACTAAGCATCTAACTATAAAGTCGCTAATTTTTTAAAAGACAAACGGGCTGCTACTCAGGCCCATGCATAATCTGTTATCTCTCAAACACCATCCCATCACCACAGGTGATCGTCTCGAATCCGGGTCAGTGTTCACCGCCCTGTAGGCATTACTAATGTCAACTGTTACCAAATAGTCATTAATTTGCCAAAATTCTGTGATATTGTCCACTGACTGGTAGCTAAACTTTGTTCTACACGACCAGGTGTGTTCATTAACGCACTCCCCCGATGGGTTAGGGCAGTCCACTATAGCCTAAAGTCGTTGTGCCCTTTTGGCACGCTACCTAGAGCATGAGTACACATTCATTGCTCTCTTACAACTGTCAGCAAACCCTGATCAATCTCCTTCTTTAATCTGCTCGTCATTTCTTCCCCAATAGGCTCCTTAGTAATGGAAGAGTAATATCCGCAGGAATAGCTGCTACTGCAATCTGTATCAATCACCCTGTAGCCAAAACAGGCTCTTCGTAATAGATATTCCCAATCTGGGTCTACATCATTATATAAGACTTCCCTACGAAATGACAAAGAGAGCAGCAGATTGGGTTGGATCGTTTAATCGACTCCGGGCTGAGCGATAAATGCCCTACCTAATAAAAGCAAAAAACAGGAGGCAAGTGACGATTTGAACCGAGTTGAGTGCGAGCGCCGGGGCCAAAGGAAGCAGCAGGCCCGGACGACGGCGATTGGCTAATATTCAAATCGACTAAATAAACAAATAATAAATAATAATAGTTCTCCGAGCATTTATATGTATATAATAGATTATATATAATATAAGACTTCCCTACGAAATGACAAAGAGAGCAGCAGATTGGGTTGGATCGTTTAATCGACTCCGGGCTGAGCGATAAATGCCAAAGGAAGCCGAAGCGACCACCCAAACCAATCAAGCTGTCTCAGAGCACAAGGTGGCTGCGACCCTCATGTCGTCCATAATCCGGACAGATAAGGGGGTTTTCAAATATGCGTAGACTGTGTCCGAGGCCCAATCCCCCCGCACCTTGATCTCTTCCACAGTGGCCCCACATAAGGATAGGAAGGTGCAGCCACCCCGACGCAAGGAATGTGAAGACAAGTCCTCCACATCCATACCGGCCCAGGAAGCAAAAGTCTTTATAGTTCGTTGGTAAATTGCATAAGTCATAGGTGTGGAACCCCCCTCCCGATCAGGCAGCCTGAATGCTTCGTCAGAGGGTCCAGCGGGAAGCTGGGTGAAATGCCGTTCGACCCAATGCACCGCGCACATCCCCGGGTCCGGACAGCAAGCAACGGGGACCTCCAGGACTCTCTCCGCATACCGGATGGTCTTACTTTTCCTAATAGTTATTAGCATTCCCCAGTCAAAGATCTTAAAATCCCGCCTCTGAAGAGTCGAGTCTGACATGGTCACTTGAGCCTTCCTCAGAAGGGCTCTAAAGGAAACCAAAATTGCAGCTCTCCAAGCTGTATGGCCGGGGGAGGAGCACAGCATCGCAAATATCCTTCTCATCATCGACGGCAGCAAGGGTCGAGCCCGGCGTGGGGCATCACCCTTGACCCGTTTAATCCCTCTAAGGGTCGAGGATATAATAAAACTGTTATAGTCAATAGGCCTCGCGCCATTCTGTCTTAGAAAATAATTAAAACCACTCAGGTAGTTCTTGATCGAGCCGTACTTCATAGTGCGGGCGAGCCAAGTTGCGTAAAGGGCGACCTGCTCATCCGAACATGGAGCAGGAGCGCGATCAGAACTGAAAGTGTCTACAAAGTCCAGGTATTTCTTGACTTGAACGGCCCTTGATGTTAGCGAATTTGGCGCGTAGAAATGGTCCAGATAACCCTTTTGCTCACTCCTCAGCTGAGATATCTCTGTAAGAAAGTAGAGTGCAAGACAGTTTAGCCCTACAGCAAAGCACGCCTTCCGGGTCAGCGTTCATAATTCTCGTGTTACTAGCACTGTCGTCCAGGCGGCTCAGAGAGTCACAGATGACATTATCACGACTACGAATATAAACAGTTCCTCTCAACTGCCATCCAAAACAACCTCCTGAGATAGTACATGATTCCAGTTGATCTAGATCTGCCTGTGCTCAGGGCGGCCCATACGACAGCACTATCTGTCACCATAACAACAGTTGCATCCGACCATTTATGCGACCACCTATCGCAGGCAGCGTATACCGCTGCCATCTCCTGAATGTTTATATGAGCTGTAGCCACGTGACCCTCGGGGCTCGAGTGGTGGTGACCCACATAGCCCGACAACAATCTATCGTCAGCTTCGACGAAGGAGACGACCAACCAGTCGTTACCATGGAGAGCGGCGAGGCCCCATCCCGATGCGTCGCTGTAAGAAGAGATCAGGGGGGCGAAGTGGCCCAGGATCTTGGCCTTACCATTAAAGTGGCTAGAGAAAGTGATCCACCATTCCAGATCCTCCCGGACCCCCTTGGTCAGCCTAACCCGATGGTGGCCCTCCCTGAGTTTTGCAGACATATCGAATATCCTTCTCGTAAAGGTTCGGCCGCCCCTGATCACCTTGGCACAGTGGGCTAGGATCCCGCCGACCTGCTCCAGCTCCTTCTTCGAAGCTTTTCTCCAATCCCTCATTGTCTCGAGTACCCGTCTCATCTTGTCTAATTTATCTGTTGGAAGGGAGAGTTCTAATTTATTGGAATCAATCATGATCCCGAGGAAGCGCACCCGCGGGGCAGCCTGGCTCACTTTCTTATAGCTTACATAGAAACCCAGCCTGCGGATGATTCCTAAGACTAGCTTCTGGGCACCCATCGCCTCAATTTTAGTCCGTCCTAACACACAGAAGTCATCTAGGTAATTAATTACCCGAGTAGCTCCCTCCCTTAGAGCACATCTGACAATGAAATCTGAAATTTTGCAAAATATATAAGGGCTGGAGGAAAGGCCCATGCTGAGTCTGTTATCTAGATAATAGCCTCCTTCCTCAGCCAGGGCCCTAGCAATGGCCAGACCCTGACGAGGGCGGTCAGATGGGTGGATGGAGACCGCTCTGTAAGCATCTTTAATGTCTATTGTCGATAGAAAGTCCCCTTTCTCCATGCAGTCTGTGACAGTATCGATGGTTTTGTAGCTAAAAGTGGTGGCTATGCCTCGTGTGAACTGGTTTACCGAGTTGCCCTTCGGTCTACTACAATCAACGACGGTTCTACCGCCGCCGTCGTCTTTTGGTACGACAAAGACCGAATGTGTACATTTAGGCTGGATGTCTACCCTGGATATGTTCCCAGCAGCCAGCTCTCCGTGAAACTTCTCATAAATGATATCATGCTCCCACTTATTCCTAGCCTTCTTCTCCCTGGTGCTATAGGTTATATCACAATCGTCATTTATAACCCTGAAGCCATAGACCACCCCTAACAATAGAAAAATCGAGTCAGGATCATTATCTCCTCTAAAGAACAACTCGACTACGAATCTACAGGGCTTAAGCTGGGAGCGGTTGCCTGCAATAAAATGGGTACAATCACAGTTGGCATGAAAACATGATTCATATACTTTAAAATGGAACTTATCACCACCTATAGACTCTGATAAAGATACCATTATGTGGTCTCCCACATCCCAGATATGCAATCGGCCGTCAACATCCTTTATATCAACAGTACCCCAAATGCTACATGTTTCAAAGCCCCCCTCCTGCACATTGGGAACAATCGGATTAGCATTGGCATCGTGCCCAGAATGTTCGCCATTCCTCTCAATTTGAATGTCCAGGCCACCACCGTCTCCACTGTCAGTCATGCCACCCATGTCCTCGCAAAAGTGTATCTCCGTCATGAACTTTGTTGCTGCTCACAGCCTCGGTTGGTGTATCACTGTCATTCCGTGTGTTGCTGCTCCTGCTCACGGCTTGAACGAGGCCCCGGCTAGTCACAGGGGCCAAGTACTCCCGATAGTTGCTAGCCCCAAGCTGGCTAGCACCCCGTTCAGCAACCTCCCTGCTGACAGTCTCCCTGTCAGCCATGTCCCTGTCCAACACACCTGCCTTGGGCCACTGAGTCAGCTGGGCACTAGTTTGCCCACTGACCCACTTACCTGCATGATATGCGAATAGGGGTTCATGCTCCGTTACCACAGAACTTGCCTCGAACCGGTCGGTGAGATGTTCATGTCCCAGTCACTCCTTACACTTGTAGCGTTTGTGGCCCTTCCCCCCGCACTTAGAGCAAGTGTGTTTAAAGCGGCACAAGTCCTCTGCGCGGTCGCATCCCCCCTCGGAGTTCCAGGCGTAGCAGGAGCAATTTCCTGGTCCGGATGGCGCCTTCCTTCCTGAACCGAAGCTCGTCTTCCTCTGCCTACGGTTCTGGTCGCTGTAGTGGGACATGCTCTCACTCTGGTATTTGGAGGAGAATGCCGCGAATCCAATCGTCTCTGCTAGCTTGCGTATCTCCAAATCGTACTCGACATGAGCAATGTCTTTATAATGGTCGTCTCGCGCCCGATTTGTGATAAACTTGAGGTGCTGCAAGAATGCTCTGTGGTCTTGCACGGACAGGTCCGCTATGGTGAGGCACCAGAAAGCACTAGCATTGATGAGCTCATAGGCATTGAGCTTCCTAAGATCCTTTCCCCCCAGCGTATGCTTCTTCAGAGCCCACTTACTCCGTCTACGTCGGGAGGCACTGCTGTCGCTCCGAGAGCGTGTTGTTCGTCGTCGTCTGCCGGCATCCCTGGATCTTCTCCGTGACCGGCCGTAGGAAGAGTGGCCTTCGTCTTCCCTATCCTTTGTCCCCCACTCCGGCCGAGCCTCCTCGGGAATCACGTGAATTTCAGTTCTGTGGGGGGGCTTCTCTGTCTTGTCGTCGTCTTTTCCTGGCTCGTCCCTAGTCCGTGGACGACCGGCCCTCCTTCTGTCTCTCTCTGCCTGCAAGTCACTCAGGCGGTCCTGGAGATCCTGGAGCCGTAACTCTGCCTCGATTTTTTCGATCGCCGCTCTTGCCTCCTCTTCCTTTTCTTCGATCGATAAGTCTGCCATTGCCATCGTCACTTGGGCCGAGTCGTCTTTTGATTTACTTGAGGCCATACTTCTTGTGCGCACCGTCGTCCGTTGGTGGTCACAACAAGTCGCAGCGTCGTCCTTCTTGTGGTTGAAACCGCAGTCCGTACAGTATGGCAACGGCATAGGTCTTCCGTTTGCCTGAGTCGTCCGTTGGCCCGACGGGCGATTTGTGGAACGACACTAAGTATTTAAGCAAAATCTTTTTCAACGTCGATCAGACTGGAAACATTCTTCATCGGTCGTCCGCTGTCCTGTTGGCCCGATCGAATAACCGACAAGATTCAAATTGCTCGCCGATAATATTAATATGGCAGATATATGAACCGACGGATAGTCGTCAACTGGCCCGAGTATGCAGTTCTAACGATCGATAAGTATATGATCAAAGCGTTTTAACGATCGGCGATTTCTGTTGGACGACCGTTAGGAAAGGCTAGTTCAAATCTGTACTGATTAATCGACAAGATGCAAATCGCTATTCCATAACCTATTAATATGCCTGATCTTAACGACCGAAATCGATGTCAACTGGCCTGAGTATGCAGTTCTTAACGATCGATAGTATGAGCAAAGCGTTTTCAACGTCGATCAGGCTATTTGGAATTCGACAAAGTGGAAATATTTTTCATCAGTCGTCCGCTGTCCCTGTAGAAATAAGGTTCATTATGTGCACGATACCGTTATTCTTTGATCAGGAACGATCTTCCTTGGTAGAGTTCACCGAATCAGCTGAAGTCGTCCGGTGGCCCCAGGTAAAACAACAGGTAGCAAAGGTAAACAAGGCACCACAGGTAGCAGGTAGACTGTGGTCCTTTCAAAGCGAAAAACAGGAGGCAAGTGACGATTTGAACCGAGTTGAGTGCGAGCGCCGGGGCCAAAGGAAGCAGCAGGCCCGGACGACGGCGATTGGCTAATATTCAAATCGACTAAATAAACAAATAATAAATAATAATAGTTCTCCGAGCGTTTATATGTATATAATAGATTATATATAATATATATCGATCCACAGTTCAACGTTGTTCTGTTTCTGAAAGTCAAAGACACCCAAGGTACAAAATAGTTTCTCATTTGCCTCGCGTTCCACACTCAGACCTAAACACGCGTAGCCAGTCTGAATTATCAAGTGCCCCGCCTGGGCCATCTGTTGCCGCACTTCCCACATGGTGCCCACGTGGCTTTCCCGCCAAAGTTACTTTGACCTGATTAGTGCGCGTCGTACGCGGTCGGCCATTGTCACCACACGTGCCATAATTTCATTCAGCACTATCCACACGATTCACGTGAATGCCATAATTATTCTTGTTGCCTTCTCCTGCAGTGCTATCATGCTTAAGACTAAAACCAGTTTTAACACATGCTTCATCACGTGAGTCAGCGTCAACAAAACAAACCACGTCGAGATCACCATCCACATCAATAATAACAGTACTAACATCATTCATTATCAACAGTGCCATGAGCAAAATTGGCAATAACACCACCACCATAATTGAGCAAATCAATGACGATTTCAGGAAAATCGAAAACAGTTTCAGCAAGGATTTCAACAACAATTTCATCAAATACATGTGATGTTACAGTGACTAATTAATTTTCAGAGAAACCACATACTGCCATATCGGCTGTATCAAGTCCAGTCCCAGTATTCACACAGCAGCCGACCACGTGGCCCACCTCCCCTGGTGCGCCCATTGGTCCCCGCCGCGCTGACCCTCTCCAGACGCGCCTCGATGCTGGGCGCCGCCAGCTATCTCACCGCCTCCACATCCTATTGCATAATAGGTGGCCTCATCTAAGTCCGATCAAGTGTTATGTGTCTCTAACTGACTCTCTCTCCCCCGCCCCCGCCAGCTCGTATCCTGAGGGGAGTCAGTAGCGTGTGTTAGGACAACTGTTAATCGTGTGATCTTTACTTTTGCATGCGATACACTTATGCTCCTATTTACAGTCCTTACTACTACAGCCTTCTTTGTGGTAATTGTAGCCATAACATGCACCCTTCACCCTCATGCCACTGTCCACACTTCTCTTCCCGCCACTGTTTGGTCGGCTGGCCGACGTTTTCGCGTCTTTTAGCAATTTGCATTGTCCATGTTGAAGTGCAGTAATGAGAGCTCCTGGTCCCCCATCTTAAAGTGTTTGAGACCTTTCTCCTTGATCTTCTCTCTCACTGCCTTGTCATAGCCCCTGTAGGCATCGTCAGTGTAATTATATGAGGTGGCGTGCATACACAAGTATGCCAAGTGGCCCATGCAGCCACGCATATGGCTCGCGTCCATACCCACTTTCTCGGAGCGCTTCATCCCCCACAACAATGCCGCATGCAATAATTCAAACAATGTCACTTTCTTTACGCACTTCTCCTCTTTAACGTATTTGTCAATGGCAAACTTACTGCGGCGTTTTATCCTCCTCCGTGAATGGCTCGATGAGCTGGATGATGATGAGGAGGATGACGAGCTAGAGCTCGGGTCGCTTCCCCCCCGCAGCACTCACCTTCCTGTTAGAGTCTTCCTGTTAGTGCGCGCTTTCGAGTGCCCACGTGTTACGGCTTCGGCCTCCTCATCCATTGATCGGTCTAGCTGCGCCCGCAATGCTTTCTTCCGCCGCTCACATGCCCGTTGCTACAGCTTCTCCTGCAGTGCTTTTTCCTCCTCGTCTTCCACTAATGCCACCTCCTACTCGGCTGCTTTACACGCCTTCTTCTCCTTACGAGTGTGCTGTTGCTCACACGTGCTTGTCGTCGGTTGATCCTCCAGCACAGTCTGCTGCTCCTCTGCACCGACTTCCTCCATGCATTTGATCTTAATATTCTTCTTCACAACCAGGAGCTTAGTGTGCTTGTACTTAGTTCCCCTAGGAGTTTTGTGCTCCTCACCGCAGGGAGGACACAGCTCCCACACCATCTCACAATAACCAACGTGTAGATCTGACCTCTTAAAGTTACCACGTGGCGCGAGAGCAGCACAGTCACAGCGACGCGTCCTACCCAAGCAAAATCGGAGGCGAAATGAGCAGATAGTAGGGAGGTGAGCCGCCCCCTGGAGGGCAGGAGGAGAAGCAGGGGAGCTGCTTGAAGGCAGACCTCCAGCTCTCCAGGCTGCACCCCTAACTCCAGTAACCCAACTACACAAGAACATATCAACACGGGGTTTACAGGAGTGGAAGCAGGTAATAGAACAATGATAATAAGAAGCAGGATAATTACATACATGAATAATATTTGCATATGTAGTTTATACCTCACATAGGGGGTTGGCAGTGAGGGGCAGGTCGGTCTGTCCTGTAAGTAGTAGAGGGAGTTGGCAGTGTGGGGAGAGTTGGTCTGTCCTGTAAGTAGTATAGCGAGTTGGCAGTGAGGGGCAGGTTGGTCTGCCCTGTAAGTAGTATATGGAGTTGGCAGTGAGGGACAGGTCGGTCTGTCCTGTAAGTAGTATAGCGAGTTGGCAGTGTGGGCAGGTCGGTCTGTCCTGTAAGTAGTATAGGGAGTTGGCAGTGAGGGGCAGGTTGGTCTGCCCTGTAAGTAGTATAGGGAGTTGGCAGTGAGGGGCAGGTTGGTCTGTCCTGTAAGTAGTATATAGAGTTGGCAGTGTGGGGCAGGTTGGTCTGTCCTGTAAGTAGTATAGGGAGTCGGCAGTGAGGGGCAGGTTGGTCTGTCCTGTAAGTAGTATAGGAGTTGGCAGTGAGGGACAGGTCGGTCTGTCCTGGAAGTAGTATAGCGAGTTGGCAGTGTGGGAGGTCGGTCTGTCCTGTAAGTAGTATAGGGAGTTGGCAGTGAGGGGCAGGTTGGTCTGCCCTGTAAGTAGTATATGGAGTTGGCAGTGAGGGGCAGGTCGGTCTGTCCTGTAAGTAGTATAGCGAGTTGGCAGTGTGGGCAGGTCGGTCTGTCCTGTAAGTAGTATATGGAGTTGGCAGTGAGGGGAACGTTGGTCTGTCCTGTAAGTAGTATATGGAGTTGGCAGTGAGGGGCAGGTCGGTCTGTCCTGTAAGTAGTATAGCGAGTTGGCAGTGTGGGCAGGTCGGTCTGTCCTGTAAGTAGTATAGCGAGTTGGCAGTGTGGGCAGGTCGGTCTGTCCTGTAAGTAGTATAGGGAGTTGGCAGTGAGGGGCAGGTTGGTCTGTCCTGTAAGTAGTATAGCGAGTTGGCAGTGAGGGGCAGGTTGGTCTGTCCTGTAAGTAGTATAGCGAGTTGGCAGTTGGGGCAGGTTGGTCTGTCCTGTAAGTAGTATAGCGAGTTGGCAGTGAGGGGCAGGTTGGTCTGTCCTGTAAGTAGTATAGGGAGTTGGCAGTGAGGAGCAGGATGGTCTGTCCTGTAAGTAGTATAGGGAGTTGGCAGTGAGGGGCAGGTTGGTCTGTCCTGTAATTAGTATAGCGAGTTGGCAGTGAGGGGCAGGTTGGTCTGTCCTGTAAGTAGTATAGCGAGTTGGCAGTGTGGGGAGAGTTGCACTGAATTCAGCCTTATTATCTATCACCTGCTACAAAGAACCGTCCACTGAATGTGCAGCATTCAGCCCCTTTGACAACTCACCAAGCACCTACCTTCAATACTCTCAATACCACAGTCAAATCGAACCCGATAACTCACCTGTTGAGAAGAAAGGACATTGTAAGGGCAATACGAGAATAAAGGCATTAAAGTAAAAACTCACGAAGGCAACACAAACCTAGTAACGTCGGCACTCTGACCTTGTATCCCATTAAATCCAGATATGGAGCGAAATAGTCTTTATGCTAATACACAGGAACCTATCAATTCTAACAGGGTGCGGTGCCTGGCAGGGTTATCGGCTAGGATCAGGTTTTTGCTTGTTCAGCAGAAGGTGACCTGAAGTTTGCTACCACAAACAACTTGTCATGGACAATCTATCCACTCGGTCATCCAATCAGACAGTACCAGGAAGTATCCACAGGGCATAGCGACAGCCTTTAAAAAGATAAAAACAAAACTTCATACCTAGAATAAATTACCTTACATAATTGTGTTCATAACCAAATGATTTATATTCCTTATATTCCTACATTGGCTTGCTTGTTGGAGTTTTACGTCCTAGCAACATCTATCATATCAGGATGGATGCCGACTTGTGACAGTGTACTGTGGTAACTTTATAGTGCTGCTCCACTGGGAAGTGGTTGCCAACACCATTACCTGGTATCCCGCTCAGTCCCATTATCCTGATCCTGAGCTAACTAATCTTTTTCCAATCCTAGTAATGCCGAACACCAGGCTTATTAGTGGCATGTTTCAATTTTATAAGTGATTGGTTTGACTCGACCGAGAACCGAACTTCCAACCTTCCGCACATGAGAATAAAGACTATGTAGATACCAGTCCTTCACCGTGACCATCACACTATGCTACCCAGGCTTTTGTGTTACTAAAGTGGCCTTTCATTGCCTTCCTTTCTCATCTAAACCACAAGATTAGAACACAAGATTAGAACACAAGATTAGAAGCAAACATAAATAACTTTTCTGGCCCTAGATAAAGGATTCACCCAGTACTCGCAGTACACGGGTGAATACCAACCCTATATAAAAATGGTCGAAAAAGCGGGTTAAAGAATTGAGAGCCTATTTTCACAATCTAAGAGGCAACAATTATTCTTTACATATGTCTTATTGATAGCCCGCTACCTTTGAGTTGAAAAATTTAATATAATATCTAGTTTAATAAGATTTAAAAGTGAAATCGATGGCGTTCTGCGGCCGCCATCTTGTCTTTTTGCATTCTCTCCCATTTCACCAACTCTGTGCCGATATAAGTAACCATTTGACACTGGAGGCAGGCATTCTACTTCTTGTTCCATACTAAAGCTATTTTCGCCCGTATTTAGACTATGTTGTCTTTCACCTGTGTACTACAAGTATTGGGTGAATCTTTTATCTAGTCTGGCCCAACCATTTATTCTCAATTGACAAAGTGAGTTGAGCGCCCACTTCCCATGTGACAGAATTTTAACCCCAGCAGAATTAAACCGATGACTTCACGATTCATACTTGCTCAGTGCTCATTATGAGTAGGAAATGGCAAGGAGCAGTGGAATGAGAAAAACCAATTGTCTACGATTGAAATGTGCATGGCTAAATTCACGAATGTAACCAAAACCAACCAAAAATGAACAGGCCACTTTCGCAGCCAATTCAACCGAACAAAAGTTATTTGCTGTAGACGACCTGAACATGGCGCGGACGTCACGTCATTTCCGGCGGCGCAGACGACTTTTTATGCTCTACCAACACCAGGCTGAACGCGGGCGTCGGCTGGTTCCCAGCGCACTGACACCAAACACGCTACAGGTAATGAAGACCTGCCTGGCACCAGCAACCACCCACCACCCACCAGCGAGGGGCCTTCTAATAGCCCATAATAAAGTCTCCACAACTGGTGTCTTTCCCCGGGGGTGGCACCTGGATTATATTTCCGGTTTGGCAGCTCCCCTGGCGGCAAACCGGGCGTCGCTAGCTAACGCTGCTCCGCACTGAGTTAACACCGGCAGTTGGTTAAGGCGGCCGGGAGTTACCAGCGACCACTTAGTGAGCCGGCCCCCACACTCTCTGATGCAGGTCACGTGACACGGAGGTACGAGTAGCGGCCGACTTCCGGTTCAAACAGCAAAAGTATTTTCCCGCCTTTTCTTAAAGCTGCATAGTCTGATGAAGCCATCACATTTTCAAAACCGAAATATTATCTAGATTTGATTCTACATATCTAATTCCCCACTCGACACTGGTGCCCTTATTAAAAATTTGTTTATTAAACATTTGTTGCCACATAGAAGTGAACACTGAGGCAATTTAATAGAACCGGTTACTGTAGAAGCCCTATGCTGTCCAAGTTTTGGCATGCTTGCCAAATTTATGTTTGCATGCTTGCACTTCAAATATCTCAGAAAATAACAGAAACTCATAACCATTGGACTATGGAACTTTAACCAGGCTCTCTCGGCTCAGGCGCCGGTGTAGTAAGTTCAAAACACTATCCCACAAAAACACTACGGTAGTGTTTTCAACCTAGGTTCAAAACACTACCTTAGTGTTTTCAACTTATTTGAAGGTAGGTTCAAAACAGTACTGAGGCCACTATCCTTAACACTATCCTTAAGTTCAAAAAAACTATCCTTAAGTTCAAAACACTACCATTAAGTTCAAAACACTACCATTGAGTTCAAAACACTACCATTAAGTTCAAGACACTACTCTAAAAAATGGGGTTGGTGTCGTTGGTTGCTGTTTTACATCCTAGCAACATCTAAGGTCATATCAGGACGGGTACCGACTTATGACAATGCACACTCATAGTGACTTTATACTGCTGTCCCAATGGGAAATCAGGTTGCTGGCATCCTTGACCCGATATCCCACTCTGTTGCACTATCCTGACACTGAGCTAACCAGTCCTTGCCCTATCCTAATGATGCCGAGCGTCAGGCTAGAAAGCAACAAGTATCAATTTTAAAGTCATTGGTTTGACTCGACCGGGAACCAAACTCCCGACCTTCCGCATGTGAGGCCCATGCTCTACCGATTAGACCACCACGCCCGGTGGAGCAGTATACAGTAGGGTGGGGCTGTATGCAGTAAGGTGGGGATATATGCAGTAAGGTGGGGAAGAATGCGGAAGAATGTAGTAGGCTGGGGCAGTGCGCAGCAGTGTGGGGCAGTATGTGGTAAGGTGGTGTCTATGCAGTATGGTGGGGCTGTATGCAGTAAGGTGGTGTTGTATGCAGTAAGGCAGGGCTGTCTGAAGGAGGGTGGGGCTGCATGCAGTAAAGTAGGGCAGTATGCCATAGGGTGGGTGGTATGCAGTAGGGTGGGCGGTATGCAGTAGGGTGGGGCTGCATGCAGTAAGGTAGGGCAGTATGCAATAAGGTGTGGCAGTATGCAGGATGCTGGGGCAAAATGCAGTACGGTGGGGCAATGTGCAGTAAGGGGGTTCATGATGCAGTAAGGTGGGACAGAATGCGGTAGGTTACAATTTGCGGCACTACAGCCCCCACTGCCATGTCATGACAGTGTTATGAACTTGGGTAGTGTTTTGAACGTGTGTAGGGGTAATGTTTTGAACTTAACCATAGTGTTATGAACTCAGGTTCAAAACACTACCATAGTGTTTTGAACGGGGTAGTATTTTGAACGTCCTACACCACACATGTGAAACTTAGTCACATGTGCAGCACCACAGATTGTCCATCCGTCACGTGCCATAGTGTAAAATATTCCGATATTCGGCATAGGGGGGAATGCAAATGTTCTATTACTTATCGGTTGCATGTGACCAGGCGGATGTATGTATATATATATATATATATATATATATATATGTATCGGTTGGTGGTGTCTGAGTCGGATGTAAATAGACATAGTGGTGCTGGCAGGTCTGGGTGTGATTGCATTCAGGGCCTACCCCTCTGCTGGGATAGGGATCACCACACTCAAAAGGTTGGTGGTGGCCATGGGGCCAAACAGCTTGTAGTGGTGGGCAGACCACTGGTATCCATGGGGACCAGGAATGCTGGATCCCTATTGATAGGGCCAAGAATGCTTAATTCCCATTGGGGGAAAGGGGTGGGGTGATACTCTACAATGAATCCATGTAACCATATAAGCAATAAACCAGAGGGCTGGACTCTCTCTTCTTCTTTATACTTTATACTCTTCCTTTCTCGTTGACTGTATTTAGCAACGTGCATGGTAGCGCCGACGCCGTCTAAATGTATGCACTATAAGCGGCCGGGGCTCTGCACATCCCGACCCTATGGACAACTATTCATCATAACTCTCTCAGTTATTCAGGGATCGTCATGCAATAAACTGTCATGTAACCAGGAATAATATATCTATTATGGAGTAAAAGAGTGTGCATAGATATATATTTACTATTTATAAATAACACTGGAAGTACAGTTATCTGGTACTCCTTGACCTGACAGCTCGGGCATGCCCACGGACTGTGTGTGAGGGCACACCCTGTCTCCCAGCCCTGATGTTGGGTTGTAGATAGAGCAGCATGCATCTGGGTCAAGTCTAGGTCAGTAGCTCATTAACAGCGATATACACTGGTCCACCGACGGATTCTCTAGGCCTACTTTCAGGGATGAAAGTGGTCTCCGGGAAAAAAAAGTGGAAATGCTGATATTTTCCCATAGGGTTAGCATTGTCAGGGAATCACGGAGAATTCCCGGAAGTCGGGTTTCATATATATTGGTATAAGCTGATTGTGCTGCGTCATTTGAAGCACGTATTAGTAGTGTACGCTGATAGTGCTGTGGAGTTTGGAGCATTTATTAGTAGTATACGCTGATAGTGCTGCAAAGTCTGCACCACATATTATTAGTGGCATTGAAAAATCCCGGAAATCCGCGGAATCGCGGAGATCTTTCATCCCTGTACTATAAGTGTGGAGAATTTTAAATGATAAAATTATGCTTGGGGGTGCAAGCTTGGAGGATCAGAATATAGAGTAAGTCTTATAACCATTTTAAAGGTCATGAAATAAGGATTCCAAATCTTATTTGATCCTGTATTTGGCACTAAAATTGACCTCAACATCGTTATTTTGCTAGTCCCACCCATCCGGCGTCCCACCCACCCGGCGCCCCACCCACCCGGCGTCCCACCCACCCGGCGTCCCCTTCACCCGACTCCCCCTCACCCGACTCCCCCTCACCCGACTCACACTCACCCGCATTCCACTTTTTACCAGGATTCTCCATCATGGACCATTTACAAGGGTGGCCAATCTCACCTTGAGATCATGTTACCTCGACCCCAGTGAGAGTAATGTTTTTTTAATAATATCCAGAGCTATGTTAGAAATTGTGATATTTTTCTACATCATGGGGCTCTCACAAAGAAGCATAAGATTGGTCGGTACACCTACACTAATTAGTCTAATTGGCTTTAATTATGTCATTTCTTGAACTGATGGTCAACAAGCGTTACTCTACTTAATATTATTCATGTATGGACAATTCATATAATATATTGCAATAACTGAACCACATATCCTCTCGCAAACCGGCATATTAGATGCTATCTTATCACCAATATGCAAATTAATATGCAAATAACCACATTGATATTTACAAAATGTCAAAATAAATAGCGCCATCAGTTTTATCATGTCTACATACCCCTATATGCCAAACAGCATATGTGTATTTGGCTATATAATCTTAAATATTCCATTTTTTGTCTGAAATGATGATATTCCTGGTCCATGGAGACCCATTCTTTCCCATACTTAAGACATAGGCTGAAGGTCCTTATTTTTCCCCAATTCTAATGTAGAAAAATATCACTTTTCTAACATAGCTCTGGATATTATTGGTATTTTTTCATTATTCAAAAACTATGTTATTACTCTCACTGAGCCCGAGCTAACAGATGCTATTTGAAAACAAGAAGACGGATCTTTTTTTTTCCATTCCTGTTGCTACTGTATTGTTTTCACCATAGCCTACCTCCACAGCCACAGATTCGAGCATCAGACTTTACAATAGTATTACCGGAAGGTGCGACTTCAATCATGCACAACCGTTCGCTGCAGTCCCGAGTCGAGGCGCAATGAGTTTGTTGTTGCTGTTTTATATCCTAGCAACATCTAAGGTCATATCACGACGGGTACCGAATTGTGACAGTGTGCACTCATGGTGACTTTATACTGCTGTCCCACTGGGAGACCAGCCTGCCGGCACCATGACCCGGTATCCCACTCAGTCACATTATCCTGACACTGTCCTAACCAGTCCTTGTCCTAACCTAACAATGCTGAGCGGTGTGCTAGGTAGTGACAGGCATCAATTTGATAAGTCATTGGTTTGACTCGGCTGGTATCCAAACTCCCGACCTTCCACTCCAGAAGCCTGTGCTCTACCGATTCAGCCACTGCGTCTGGTGAGGCGCAAAGAGATTCTTTCATTTGGGTGACGTGGGTTCGAGTCCCGCTCTAGGCACAATATTTCCCATTTTCATCACCCCCCCCCGCATGACAATATCTTGCTTTAATGGGGATGGTTGGTCACCTGACCATCGGTGGTGGAGTGGTGGTCCTATATAAATAGGTGACTGCTCCCCTAAAGGTCCTGTCACACGTCACCGGCTGGGGGAAACAGACAGAACCCGAACAATGTCCGGTTTGTGTCCGTACAAGTTTTGAACATGCACAAAACTAGGAACAGATGCCACCGGACTGACGTCTATGGTTCTTGTCCGGTTTGATTTTGTTTCGCCCGTTGGCTATCCGTTCATGTCCGTTTCATGTCCGTTTCATGTCCGTTTCATGTCCGTTTCATGTCCATTCATAGACCCGATGTCGCAACACTTTGACACATTTTAATACATTTTGATACTTATCACCACCGGACTAGACAATTCTGTCTGTTGCTAAATCCGGCATAGTGTGACAGGCACTTTACATTCGTCTATCATGGCCTGGGGCAAGGGGGGCAGTGTGGGGTGCAGAGTTCGGCACAGCTGGCCTCACTACACGTTGTTAGTGAGATACCAACATGGCGGTAGTAACCGCACACATTACCCAGCCGTGTCAGAGCACCACACTGCCATAACGGGGCGCCTCCAGGTTTCTCAAACTTTTCTCGTGTGACCTGGCTTTGTAATCCGCTGAGCCGGGCTATGTACGCGCGCTCACGTTCCCCTTCCGGTTTACCAACTTCCGGTTTCATCAACATCAGTTTGTGTGTGTGTGTATGTGTGTGTGGATGGGATGTTGGTGTGTGCCCTCTCCTTGCCGGAATCAGTAAACCTCCACCTGTGAAAAAACCCAAATATCAGAAAAATTGTAAGATTCGCCCACTTAAGAGTCCAATAAAAGCGTGACATGATTTAACGTGTTCTCTGTGGCTGAGTGGTTAGAGTGTCTGACTTTTTTCTGGTCAGACTCCTAATCTGAAGGTCAGTGGTTCGAGTCCCATGCCCCCACCTCTGCCAATTTGGATTTCCACTGCTGTGGATAACTTTCAGCGTCATACCATGTCTATGCGGTGTGGGAGGTTAAAAATCCCTTGGGTCGGTAAAAGTGTAGGCTCGGGCTTTCTATCGCCAAACTGTCTAATGGTGAAAACAAGTCTATTCAGACTTATCCATGATAGGCAGTATAAATCTTCAAGAAATCAGCGTCTGCTTCCGGAGCGGTGCAGACCATCTGATACCAGTTACAAGGCTCGCTTCCCACAGAGGCAGGTCGTGGGTTCGACTCTGGCTGCGTCTAGCTGAAGGTTCACATTGTTGGCACTTGTTGCAACCTCGTCTAGTTTTTCGGCATCAGTAGTGTAGCACAGTTTGATATACGAATCTCACTACCATCAAGTGATCGTCTCCTCTACACTGAACCCTGTCACAACAGGAGGGCCAGCAGGTGGCAGTGCGATAGACGAGGGATCCCAGCCGTGGACCCATCCACCCCAAATGGTCGCCACCCCACCCCCCTAACACGAGGCTCTCCACTACCTGGTTAATGTGGTTTTGTTTTGATTGTTTGGGGTTTTACGCCCTGACAATATCTATGGTCATATTAGGATGGGCACCTACTTGTGACAGTGCACATTCATGGCGACTTTATAGTGATTCCCTACTGGGAGACCAGGCTGCCAGCACCATGACCCAATTTCCCACATAGTCACATTATCCTGACACTGAGCTCACCAGTCCTCGTGTTATCCTAATGCCAGGCTAAGTAGTGACAAGTATAAATTTTGTAAGTCATTGGCTTGACTCGGCTGGGTTTCTCACTCCTGATCTTCCGCACAGGAAGCCTGCACTCTTACCGATTCGACCACCGCGTCTGGTGCTACACAGTGGTACGATGGGGAAATGTCTGGCTCTCAGTGGTGCAGCACTATAAAGCGGAACTGCGCGCGGTGATCCTCTACCTTCGCTCCGACCGCACTATTAATATTACCATCTTTCTTAGCTTTGCCGACCCGTGCCAGACTACTCAGCGGCATGACACCCAAGACACTCAGACAGTGATCGATATGCACACGTGACTTTAGGTATTGCTGTCCGACTTCCGGTTCCCACCCATCCCTGACATAGCGGCCCCCTGTAGCAATAGACATCATTGGAACATGCTGATTGGGTAAACAGAACAAAGCTGCAAATCCAATATATGCTTCACATATTTTCACGGCTAATGCAGTGTGGGACAAAGCGCGAGCCTACAGGGACAGTCACGTGACCAACACAACTTTACTTATTCACTAAGTAGCGTGACCAAATGTGACTAGTCGTGATTTGTTTATATGGAAACTCACTCCCACTCAGTCACATTATCCTGATAGTGAGCAAACGCGTCCATTCTATTAAGCCGGGTGCCAGACGAGGTATCAACTAGTATCATAGGAAGTAACAAGTTAAGATACGGTCAAATTTATGACAAGAATCATTTTGTCACATCAGCACATGCCACTTGAATATTGCAAGGTCCAGGCAATGACTGCCAGAAAGGCAAGGCACGATTTTCCGGACCCCGGTCCTTTCACCAGTCAACCAATTTCTTCTTGCAAGTGATACCTACACATCTGGATGCAACCTTGTGACAAGGGGCAGTGACAGGGGGCGGTGACAGGGGCTGTTGACAGGGGGCGGTGACAGGGGCGGTGACAGGGGGCGGTGACATGGAATGGTGACAGGGGCTGATGACAAGGTAGCGGTGACAGGAGCGGTGACAAGGGCTGGTGACAGGGATGGTGACAAGGGCTGGTGACAGGGGGCGGTAACAGGGGCTGGTGACAGGGGGCGGTAACAGGGGCTGGTGACAGGGGGCAGTGACAGGGGGCGGTGACGGGGGCTGGTGACAGGGGGCGGTGACAGGGGCTGGTGACAGGGGGCGGTGACAGGGGGCTGGTGATAGGGGGCGGTGACAGGGGGCGGTGGCAGGGGCGGTGACAGGGGGAGTTGATGAGGGATGGTGAGAGGGGGAGGTGACAGGGGGAGTTGACGAGGGATGGTGACAGAGCGCGGTGACAGGGGGCGGTGACAGGGGGCAGTGACAGGGGGCGGTAACAGGGGCGGTGACATGGGGAGTTGATGAGGGATGGTGAGAGGAGGAGGTGACAGGGGGAGTTGACAGGGGATGGTGACAGAGGGCGGTGAGAGGGGGCGGTGACAGGGGGTGTTGACGAGGGGGGTGGAGGTTGAGGGATACGTTTTGACGGGGAGGGGGGACGATTTGACGACAGGATGGAGCATTGACGGTGGGCGGTGAGAGGGAGAGGTGACGGGTAACGGTGACGGGGAGGTGCAGTGCACCACTCACTTTGGTGTGGTGTGAGTTTGGTGTGGTGTGTTGTGAGTTTGGTGTGGTGTGGTGTGGTGTGAGTTTGGTGTGGTGTGAGTGTGGTAGGGTGTGGTGTGAGTTTGGTGTGGTGTCTTGTGAGTTTGGTGTGGTGTGGTGTGGGTTTGGTGTGGTGTGGGCTTAGTGTGGTGTAGTGTGAGTTTGGTGTGGTGTGTTGTGAGTTTGGTGTGAGTTTGGTGTGGGGTGAGTTTGGTGTGGCGCAGTGCGAGTTTGGTGTGGTGTGGTGTGAGTTTGGTGTGGTGTGGGTTTGGTGTGGTGTGGTGTGAGTTTGGTGTGGTGTGTTGCGAGTTTGGTGTGGTGTGGTGTGAGTTTGGTGTGTTGTGAGTTTGGTATGGTGTGGTGTGAGTTTGGTGTGGTGCGGTGCGAGTTTGGTGTGGTGTGTTGTGGGTTTGGTGTAGTGTGGTGTGAGTTTGGTGTGGTGTGGTGTGAGTTTGGTGTGGTGCGAGTTTAGTGCGGTGTGGTGTGCAGGGATGTCGTTGTAGTGTCTAAGTGGGGAGGAGATGGGGGGGGGGAGGTGGGGGGTGTGTCCAGACTGGGAGCCACATCCTGGACAGAGTCGGATCAGAGTCTATCTAATTGTAGGCGGAGGGTCAAGAGGAGGACGAGAAGGAGGGGTGTGGAAGAGGGATTGGGGGTGGAGGTGGGAGGGGGTGAAAGAGAGAGGGTTGAAAGAGGGAGGGGTGAAAGAGGGAAGGGGAGCAAGAGGGAGGGGAGGAAGAGGGAGGGGGAGGAAGAGGGAGGGGGAGGAAGAGGGAGGGGGAGGAAGGGGGGGGCGGGAGGAAGAGGGAGGGGGAGGAAGAGGGAGGGGATGAAGAGGGATGGGATGAAGAAGGAGGGGGGAGGAAGAGGGAGGGGGGAAAGGATGGGGGTAGAAGGGACGGGGTAGAAAGGAGGGGGCGAAGGGACAGGAGGGAGGAGGGGAGGGAGGGAGGAGGAGGGAGGAGGGAGGAGGGAGGGGAGGAGGGAGGGGAGGAGGGAAGGGAGGAAGGAGGGGGAGGAGGGAGGGGGAGGAGGGAGGGGAGGAGGGAGGGAGGAGGGAAGGGAGGAAGGAGGGGAGGAGGGAGGGGAGGAGGGAGGGTAGGAGGGAGGGTAGGAGGGAGGGGAGGAGGGAGGGGAGGAGGGAGGATAGGAGGGAGGGAAGGAGGGAGGGGAGGAGGGAGGGGAGGAGGGAGGGGAGGAGGGAGGCTAGGCGGGAGAAAATGCAGCATTTATTTCCACCCTGAAGCTGCATTGAACGACCCCCCCGATGAAGAGGCCCTATCGCCCGCTGAGCCGTCGGCATTGATTGGCTCGCTTTAAAGCCCACTCTGATTGGACCACTGGGAATGAACCAATCACAGCTCACCGTCACCGTCACGTGGACGCCTATAGGGTAAGCCTTTCAATTCTGCCGTGCCTGCCCACCTCGCAATTTCCCGTCTGAGTCACTTGGATCTGTCCACCTGCCCCCAAATCTTCCTGAGCGGACAGAAGCCGGTGTCTGCCAAAGGAGGCCTGGACAACCAGCAATGTGCCTGCCTTAGATACATGGTGCATATATTAAATATTTATTGCGTCTTGGCGCTCCTCTTCCAGGTTGCTATATTCGAAAGCAAAACCTGTCCAGCATTTTTGAGTATAGACCAAAGAAATGTATGTTTTAAATAAATGTACGTTTTCACTTCAAATATCCCCAAAGTTCACCCATGAACATAAATGATTTTCATACTAAAAGAAAGTCGATTATAGTGATCAACCTAATATATTTCTAATAAAGAAATTATGGCAGAAACTCAAAACTCAAAACTACTGAACTATATAATTACCTGTGTGTTCGTTTGTTGGAGTCTTACGTCCTGGCAACATCAGGACGGGTACTGACTTGTGACACTTCGCACTCATGGCGACTTTATAGTGCTGCCCCACTGGAAGATTATACCACCAGCACCGTGACCCAATTTCCCAATCAATCACATTATCCTGATACTGAGCTAACCAGTCCTTGTCGTATCCGATTAATGCATAGTGCCACTTCCAATATCTCGAAAGTTAGCCATTTAAAATAAAAGTTACTTCAAACTAATGTAAGGTAGATTATAACGATCAACTTAATATATTTATCTAGGAAACTGACATAACCTCAAAACCACCCACTTTAAGATAAGAGCACAGCCATGTACACAACATGGTTTGTTTTGTTTGTTTGTTGTTTTACGTCCTAGGAACATCTAAGGTCAATCACGACGGGTACTGACTTGATACAATGCACACTCATGGTGACTTTATAGTGCTGCCCTACTGGGAGACTGGGCCGCCAGCACCATAACCTGATATCCCACTCAGTCACATTATCCTGACATTGAGCCAACTAGTCCTTGCCCTATCCTAATAATGCTGAGCGCCTGGCTAGGAAGCGACAAGTCTGGTTTGACTCGACCAGGGTTCGAACCCACGATCCGATATGTCTACCAACAGGACACAACATGGTAAGACATTTATGACATTTAAGACATTTACTCATGGTATAATTACATTAGATTACATAGTAATGGTAATGTAAATTTGAAAGCGTCATCACTAGCAGGAGCCATTCTAAGGCACTGTCCTAAATCGAATATCAAGTAGAGCATAGCAACCTAGGATGTAGATCTGATATTGCGAGGTGGAGCTGTGCAGGGGTAGGGGTGGGGGTTGAGGTCGGGGGGGGGCGATATTCAGTATATGCTGGTGAGAGGAGGTAGACCTCGCCAGCCACACCCGACCTGTAATCGCGTTATCGGCCAGTAAGGCGTCGCCTCAGATGTTTTCATCCAGGCGCCTCCTGGAGACACACACCGTCCGGTAGGGGGCGCAAACCCTTCAGTTGGAGGGTTTCACAAACCCTCCACGCGGCGCTGTGTCAGGTAAGTCGCTTGAAGTGGAGTGTCACAGATGCGCATGTTCGCGTTCATTGCACAACAGGAAAAGCTCACATATCGTCTGCCCACTACGCTGACAAGTCTGCGCTACACCCAACATACAGGCTCAGTGAGCTGAATGTGCACGTGCGCTGACAAGTCTGCGCTACACCCAACGAACATTCAGGCTCAGTAACCTGAACACAAATCTACGCTGACCAGTCTGCGCCTAGTCTATGAGCAGGAATGCTAATTGGACAGACCGCCAACGAGTGACTGGGGAGCATTTCCCGCGGAAACTGGTTAATTAACTCGGCCAGGAAGCCGCCCTCGTTACTGCAGGCTTCCCATCGGGACGCGGACTGCACTGCGGCTAATTACAAAAACACACACAATAATAAGGGGGTGGGAGAGGGAAGGCTCCTCGATGGAGCGCTCAAATGAACTGCAAAGTTCTCACCCCAGCTGTGGTGTCGCAGGCCCATGGTAGATGCATAGTGCTGCCCCTCTGAGATACCAAGTGACTGGAACCATGACACATATCTGGCCGTCACGTTTAGCCGTCGGGCCGTCAAAGGAACAGCCGTCTGGCCGTCAAAGGGACAGCCGTCCGGCCATCAAAGAGACAGCCGCCTGGCCGTCAAAGGGACAGCCTACTGGTGACGTAAGTGCCAGGCAAGATGTGTAGTTGAAATAATGTGAGGTATTTGTTTCTAAAGCAAAATGAGCGGAAAACAAAGAAAATAGAGTACTTGAAATCCATAGAATTACACACAAACATAACCTCCAAAGGTGGGACAAAAACTAACATAGTATCTTTAGATTAAACACTAATCACATGGGTACAATACAAAGTATTACTAATGTTGACTATATACAAAATAGACGAAAACCCCCAAAAATATTTTAAATTGGCAACACCCCGATTTTACACCGCAAACAAGTTTACAGAAATTATTGATAAATGAAATAAATCGGTATGGATTATGACTACTACTGCACAGTGTTGAAAATAAATGACCACCAAAAATAGGACGGCCAGTACGGCGACGGCCAGAAATAATTCAACAAAATCAACCCGATCCGTCTCCCAAATTACCAGACGGGGTGGCCGAATGAGTTAGAGTGTCCGTCTCCCGTGCTGGTAGATCGTGGGTTCGAAACCTGGTCGAGTCAAACCAATGACTTAAAAATTGATACTTGTCACTTCCTAGCCATGCGCTCGGCATTATTAGGATAGGGCAAGGACTGGTGTGCTCAGTGTCAGGATAATGTTATTGAGTGGGATACCAGGTCATGGTGCTGGCAGCCTGGTTTCCCAGTGGGACAGCACTATAAAGTTGCTATGAATGTGCACTGTCACAAGTCAGTACCCATCCTGATATGACCTTAAATGTTGCTAGGACATAAAACAACAACAAACAAACAAACTATACCAGTGCACAAGTCCAGTATCACTTGTGCATACTTTGCGCTGACCAATTAGTTACGTGGCATAACCTCCTTTGCAACATATCTTATGACCGGAAGGTCCAGTGCTATGACGCTGACACTAGGATTTATTCGATGAATAAATTATTTGACTACACATAAAAAAAAAGTCATGTGATATGCACAATTCATAAGCAAGCAATGTAGGGTTACATTTAGTCTGCTGCTCCACCCTGGAATCTCTCAGCTGAAGTACAGAAGCGAAAGGAAGCACTCATGTAAGCGCCTCTCTATATAGTGTATAGGGTCAATAATGGTTGCCCCAGCATTGACAAAAAGCTTCCATAAAGAATAATAATGTATTTGATATATTGAAATTCCAATGTCATATTGATAAAAATTACTCAACTTCGAAAGTGCAGTTATTTAATCGTCAGTACCTTAATGCAACTCTCTGACAGGACGCCACATTCCCACAGCAGGGCGCCACATTCCCGCTACTGGGTGCCATATGCCCACATCAGGGTGCCACATACCCACAGCAGGGCGCCACATTAATGCAACCGGTCGCCACATTTCCACAGAAGGGCATCACATTTCCACAGCAGGGTGCCACATACCCACAGCAAGGCGCCACATTCCCACAACAGGGTGCCACATTCCCACAGCAGGGCACCACATTCCCACAGCAGGGTGCCACATTCCCACTACCGGGCACCACATTCCCACAGCCGGGCGCCACATTCCCACAGCAGGTCACCACATACCCACAGCAGGGTGCCACATTCCCACAGCAGGGCACCCCATTCCCACAGCAGGGCACCACATTCCCACAGCAGGGTGCCACATTCCCACAGCAGGGTGCCACATTCCCACAGCAGGCCGCCACATTCCCACAGCAGGGCACCACATACCCACAGCAGGGTGCCACATTCCCACAGCAGGGCACCACATTCCCACAGCAGGGCACCACATTCCCACAGCAGGGCACCACATTCCCAAAGCAGGGTGCCACATTCCCACAGCAGGGTGCAACATTCCCACAGCAGGGCACCACATTCCCACAGCAGGGCACCACATTCCCACAGCAGGGTGCCACATTCCCACAGCAGGCCGCCACATTCCCACAGCAGGGCACCACATACCCACAGCAGGGTGCCACATTCCCACAGCAGGGTGCAACATTCCCACAGCAGGGCACCACATTCCCACAGCAGGGCGCCACATTCCCACAGCAGGGCGCCACATTCCCACAGCAGGGCACCACATTCCCACAGCAGGGCGCCACATTCCCACAGCAGGGTGCCACATTCCCACAGCAGGGCACCACATTCCCACAGCAGGGTGCCACATTCCCACAGCAGGGTGCCACATTCCCACTACTGGGCACCACATTCCCACAGCAGGGCGCCACATTCCCACAGCAGGGCACCACATACCCACAGCAGGGTGCCACATTCCCACAGCAGGGCACCCCATTCCCACAGCAGGGCACCACATTCCCGCAGCAGGGCACCACATTCCCACAGCAGGGTGCAACATTCCCACAGCAGGGCACCACATTCCCACAGCAGGCCGCCACATTCCCACAGCAGGGCACCACATACCCACAGCAGGCCGCCACATTCCCACAGCAGGGCACCACATACCCACAGCAGGGCGCCACATTCCCACAGCAGGGTGCAACATTCCCACAGCAGGGCACCACATTCCCACAGCAGGGCGCCACATTCCCACAGCAGGGCACCACATACCCACAGCAGGGCGCCACATTCCCACAGCAGGGCACCACATACCCACAGCAGGGTGCCACATTCCCACAGCAGGGTGCAACATTCCCACAGCAGGGCACCACATTCCCACAGCAGGGCGCCACATTCCCACAGCAGGGCACCACATACCCACAACAGGGTGCCACATTCCCACAGCAAGGTGCCACATTCCCACAGCAGGGTGCCACATTCCCACAGCAGGGTGCAACATTCCCACAGCAGGGCGCCACATTCCCACAGCAGGGCACCACATTCCCACAGCAGGGCACCACATTCCCACAGCAGGCCGCCACATTCCCACAGCAGGGTGCCACATTCCCACAACAGGGCACCACATTCCCACAGCAGGGCGCCACATTCCCACAGCAGGCCGCCACATTCCCACAGCAGGGCACCACATTCCCGCAGCAGGGCACCACATTCCCACAGCAGGGCGCCACATTCCTACAGCAGCGTGCCACATTACAGGTTCGGCGATGAGAGTCCTCCTTGCAAACAGGAACTACTGTATGCATTATTTGTTATTACTAATAAAAGCTGGGATTTAAAAAGAGCCTTAAGATAGTGTAGGGGAGAGCATGGAAAAGATATGAGACACTAAGGCTATGGAGGAGCATAACATCACGAGACTGGGAGCCATAGTGGCGCCCTCTGGACGAAGGCGGGGAGGCAGTGGTGGCAGTAATGCAGCAGTGAATGACAGGTGGCGCTGTGAATGGGCTGATAAATGCATTATCGCCATAATATGGGCCCAGGCCTGAGTCAAAGGACATTCGAAAAAAATCAGCGGATTCCATCATGATATAAACTGAATTTAGCCGTCATTAATTTGGTGCAATATGACACGATATCGGATCCCACTCCACTCAACCCCACTCCACCCCACCCACACCCACCCCACCCAACCCCTCTTAACCCCACCCCACGCAACGCCGCCCTACCCAATCCACACCAGACAACCCCGCCCCATCCAACCCCATTGGATTACGCAAAATCCTGTTGTCAACAAAACGTTGGTAAGTCGCCGTCGTTAATTGCCAGCTGCATGCGCTTTTAGTAACACGCGCCCTGTCACAGCACGATGTCACGTGGCTCTGTGGCTGCCACTTCCGGTGCAACCGGAAGTGAAAACGTCGGCAGACAGGGTGACGGATTTAGAACGAGGCCGGTGTCGGCGTCGGGTCCAAAGCATTATCAAGACGTGGAAATGTTGGCCGGGACCGACATACTGGTGTTTTAGTGCTGCATTACTAAGGTACCATATATAACCACCACCATTACCCAACCTATCAGCCATATACTAAGTCATCCAAGCTGTTTGTTCCATATTCCCCACAATGCCGAGTGGTGACAAAATCCGATTTGATTAGTCAGGGATCGAACCCGCGACCTCCGGTTGGAATTTCCTGGCACTCAGCATTGCTGTTGTAGGAGACCTTAATGACACCCACTACCACAAGGGGGCGGTACTGACTACACTGACTCTTGTTGGGCAACATCTAAGGTCATATCAGAATGGGTACCGACTTGTGACAGTGCGCACTCATGGCGACTTTATAGTGCTGCCCCACTGGGAAACCCAAGCCGCCGGCAGCACACTGGCAGTGGCAGACCCTGCGGTGGCCTGTTTCACCCATTGCAGGGTGGAGGTTACGCGCGAACCAACTGGGCATGGAAGTCCCAACTATTCTGACCTGAGCGGAATAAACAGGGAAGGACTGAGGACCGAAGCATCTTCAGCTCGTCATTCCGTCATTCCAATACCCCGAGGTCCATCAGACTAGGATGGGGCAAGAAGTAGTGGAACGAGGAAGACCAGTTGTCACCGATTGAAATTCCTCCTGCTCAATCAACAAATCTACCAAGCAGAGCAAACCAATGGTAGCCATACGACGCTGCAAAGGGCGTCAATACAGAAGCTCGAGGACTGCTTTCATGATTACAAAACCAAGGAATATTTGTTGTCAGCCCGATTTTGTTTGTTTGTTGTTTTATGTCCCAGCAACATCTAAGGTCATATCAGGATGGGTACCAACTTGTGACAGTGCACACTTATGGTGACTTTATAGTGCTGTCCCACTGGGAAAGCAGGCCGCTGGCACCATGACCTGATATCCCACTCAGTCACATTATCCTGACACTGAGCCAAACAGTCCTTGTCCTATCGTAATAATGCCGAACGCCAGGCTAGGAAGTGCCAAGTATCAATTTTTAAGTCATTGGTTTGACTCGACCAGGGTTCGAACCCACGACCCCACGATCTACCAGTACGGGAGATGGACGCTCTAACTCATTCGGCCATCCCGTCTGGTCTTGTCAGCCCGAAAAGAAAAGTTCTAAAACAGGGTTCATACACTTGAAGTAAGTCCAAATTCAAGGTTTTTTTTTTTTACAAGCACTTTCCATGACCTTACTTAGCTAAAAGTGAACAACTTTCTTTTCCAATCTGGCGATGCCATTGCTTGGATTGTGTGGCTCTGTGATTCTCGCATTGCAAGATATAAATGCTTTTTTTAAACCCACAACATTTTAAGTGTTTATATTTTGACATAAGATTATTATTTTCAAGGGCTTTCCAGACCGTAAGATCTTCCAGGATATTCAAGCACATGAATACATTACTTTATTTTCCGAGGGTTTTCAAGGGTTTTCTAGATGCGGATTAACCCTGTAAAACCAAGTGCCAAGATGATGAGCGTTCTACTTAAAATGGCTACCGTTTGAAATAACAACGAATGTTCCATGTCCATAATACGGGGGGTCGCTCCTTTAGCGCTAGCCAACGTTATTTATCGATCGAGACGAAGCACCTCAGTGGCCCTAGGGCCTCAGACCCCATAGCTAACAATAACTGCTGCTTATTCATCACCCCCTGGGGTTGCGCATGCGTTCAGCGATCTGTATCTGCGCCTGCGTACAAGTGCGCGGAGCCTCCTGTGTAACAAAATACTCACACCCACACACCGGGTCTTACCAACAATTCGCCCACCGTGTCGTGTCCAGTCACGTCATCAGTGTCCGCCACCAAACACGCCAACAACTCGCTACAAGTCCAATACCCGTCCTCACATGTTGCCACGACGTAAAACCCCAATTAAATACGCCAAGTACCGGTCTCCCATTAGCCTCGTTTTTCAAAAATAGGTCATACCGACCTTATTGATTGATGCGCATTTGGAAATGAGGCTTGTAGAATCTTTGCCCATTTGTTTTATAATACACTGGCGCCAGTCAAAATTCATTAAATGGAGTTGGAAGTACAAGAGGGGTAGATCACCGCCGCTTACTCGACCTCTATACATCACAGGTAATGACCACCGCAATAACACTGTAATGGAGCGCAATATCCTTTTATGCAGCAAGGAACGACACACGGTGTAACTCGGCTTCAGTCCTGGGGTCGTCCCCTGTTTATTATCACCGCCTGGAAAGAATTAGTGACCCACCACTGCGTACATAACCAGCAGGTGGAAGGAAGCACGCTAGACTGGTAGAAGCCAATAGTGGATTGATCAACCCAGCTATTGCGCTCCATTGTCACTCTGAATACACACCAAATATTTGGGTCATAGCAAATATCTGAGAAATACAGCAATCATAGTCTTTTCATTTCAGAGTGTTTCTGCAACATTAATATCAATGTTGGTGCTATATTACCCTAATCTCAGCATCTAATTAAATTCACAGAACTTACAGCTACAGTCGAATCCCCATCGGTCTAACAGTGCTGCCACCTAGTGGCAGCGTTCACTGTCGGGCACGTGATCTGAGTGGGCGATAATAAAGGTGGTTGTGGTGTTATCACGTGTCTGAGATAACGGGGGTTATTACGAGGGAGATAATGATCACATTGAGAAGATGGCAGTCTACACTGGTCCCTGTGGGACTGGGGGAGATAGCACACGACAGTGTGAAGTGGGGAGTAATGCTGGTGCGTCAGTGCCAGTGTAGTTTTGTAGTTGGTTCCCGCGATCCAGCACAAGTCCCAGGGTAAAAGGCTTAAAGGTTCATAGTCCGATGAAAGCGTCACATTTTCAAAAGCATAACAATTACGGAGAATTTGATTGTATATACTTGACTTAGATATGGGTGCACTTATTAAGCATGTGTTGCTGGATAGAAGGGAATAATAAGTCAATTTAAGGCAACCTGATACTGCTGCAGAATTTTAACGTGCATGCCAAAATTAATTTGAGATCTTTAACCTTCAAATATCTCAATGGTTAGCCATTTAAAGTTGCATAGTCCGATGGCTTTCGAATTCTTGCATCATTTTTGAGATAAATATATCAGGTTGACTATTATAACCTACTATTTATTATTCCTGGGTCATTTCAATGAAAAATGGCTAATTCTGGAGCAATTTGAGCTGAAAGAACTCAACATCTTTTCGGCAAGCTTGTCAAAAGTCTTGTTGTGGCACAGATTCACATCTCGCGATGGTCACGTGATGAGGAATGACCTATTAATGTGAAGTTAGTCTGAAACCTGACTAATGGCATATATGGTACTGGGAATGAGGGCAGGAGTAATAAGGTCATGAGATTGACCTAATTGGTTAGTGGTCTCCCTGTTTAATGGCTGTCTCAAAGTGAGTGTCCAAAGGAATTGGGTTATAAATTCACAGATTATTCTGTATATGCTGTACCGAATCATTAGTTAATGCACTAGTATCTAAATTGGATATATAGGATCAAATGTAGGTGGTTCTTTTGATTTTGACAAAATTATATTTGATCGGACCATGCAACTTTAAATTTAAAGTTACTTCAAACTGGAAGTGTGGGTTATAACAATCAACATAATGTATTTATCTCCAAAAACAGGAGGAGGTGGGAGGGGGAATGGGGGGGGGGGGAGGCGGGAGGGGGGCCAAGGGAGAGAGGAGAGGGTGAGGAGGGTAGAAATGCTGCCTGCCTGCCCTATACAGTAAAACCCCGTTAAACCAAACTTGAAGGGACCCTAGAAATATGTTTGGATTAACCGATCATTGGTTTAACCGAGCTTTGGCTTCGACTTTCACTTGGCTTTGGCAAAAACATGGGTGCATCATGAATTACTAAGCCTATTATTGCACATGTCATATACAATGTATGTGGACACTTTGATTATTGTTTTTTAATATATATGTATAATACATGTATATATACATGTATTAGTAAGCTTTAATGGCATTGTACTTGTCCTCCATTGACTTTGCTTCATGTTTCCTTTTCACACAAACAACACCCACAATTAAAGTTGCATAGTCCGATGGTTTTGAATTTCTGTATTTTTTCTGAGATATATATATTAGATCGATCACTAGTATCTACTTTACATTAGTTTAAAGTTACTTTTATTTTAAATGGTAATCTTTTGAGATATTTTGAGTGCAAACATGGAAAATTAGTTTTGGCAAGCTTCCCAAAACTCTGACACCAGACTTCTGCAGTAACAGGTTCTGTTAAATTGAATCACTATTGCTTTATACACAGACAAAAATGCTTAATAATTTCATCAGTATCTAATTTGGATATGTAAAATCAAATCTAGATAAATGGTTTGGTTTTGAAAATTTGATATTTCATCGGACTATGCAGCTTTAATATATAAACAACTCTCACACTGCCTTGGCATGCAGATGTAAGAGGACTGTTCCAGCTGATTGCATAAGCGGCTAATTGCATAAGCACCCCAATGAAGGCTTCCCAAGCTAACACTTATCAAAACAAGCGTGGTGGTGGGGGCTCAGATGACCCTATAACCACAGGAAAGAGGTGGTGGGGTCTCAAAGTTTGGTTTAACCATACCGAAAGTGGCCTAGTACCGACAATTTTGTTTGGATTAACCAATATTTTGGATTAACCGACTTTGGTTTAACCAACCTTTTTATATGATAAATGGTAGTATTTTGCCGGGCCGCCGAAAAAAGTCGGATTATCCGATGGTTTGGTTTAGCCGAGCTTGGTTTAACGGGGTTGTACTGTATATGACCGCTGTGAATGCACTACACAGACGCCCGCATGGTATCTTTGTGATGGTGACGATGACGTCACCCTTTTACTCTCCATCCGCATTTGATCATAGGAACAGAAAAAAACCCACCATTTAAACTTGTACTGGAGAACACTTATACCTAGTAAACACAGAGTGGTGGGTCATTTTATGTTCTGCTGGATGGAGCAGTATAATAATATTGGCTGTTCTATTCCAGTATATTGCTCTCCTCCCTCCCCCCCCCCCGCCCCCCAACCACCAACTCCGGGAGGTTTATTCAGCTACATTATTGCTCCAGGGGGAGGGTGGGGGCACGGGGGGCGGGGTGCAGGAGGAGGCGCGGGGCAGGAATCAGAGGGGGTGTTTTTATTGCTACATCGGGTAGACACCCGTAACGCGCATACAGTCACAGTGTCTCAGATATTATTACACATATGATATGATGCGCATAACAGTGCTTCCCCACCATGACACCCCCACTTAGTCATATTGTCCTGACACTATTAACTAGTTCTTGCTCTATCCTAGCAATGCTAAGCACCAGACGATGTCGTGGGAAGTGTCCTTGCATGACCTTCCGCGTGAGAAGCAAACACTGTAATGACTGAGCCATCCCTCCCTGAGACACGTGTTGTCTAAGCATGCTTTGTACGAGGTCCGTGCGTTAAATTCAAGTTTTACAAAGTGGAGCATTGCGCCTAGAGCTAGACTCAAACACACACTTCAATCATTCCGGGCTAACGTCCTAACCTTTTGACTTCTTTCTTGAAGATTTATACTGCCTATCATGGATAAGTCTGAATAGATTTGTTTTCACCATTATACAGTTTGTCGATAGAAAGCCCGAGCCTACACTTTTACCGACCCAAGGGATTTTTAACCTCCCAAACCACATAGACATGGTATGAGCACAACTGGCCTTTGATGACGCTGTAAGTTATACACAGTGGTAGAAATCCAAATTGGCAGAGGTGATGGCATGGGGAATCAAACTACTGACCTTCAGATTAGGAGTCTGACCTAGAAAAAATCAGACACTCTAACCACTCCGCCACAGAGAACACGTTAAATCATGTCAGGCTTTTATTGGACTCTTAAGTGGGCGAATCTTACAATTTTTCTGATATTTGGGTTTTTTCACAAGTGGAGGTCTACTGATTCCGGCAAGGAGAGGACACACACCAACATCCCATCCACACACACATACACACAGACACACACACACACAAACACACACACACAAACACGCACGCGCCAGGATCTGGCTTCGGCCAGCCTTCAAATAAAAGCAAGGAGACTGAGAGAATTCACTCCTGAATAGTTCCGAAGTCCATTCGCCAGGGCTCGACACGGCGCCACCAGTAGCAGCAGGGGAACCGGGAGGAGGCGGTGAGAAGGGCCGGGATGATGGTCCAGGGGGAGGCGGGCCGGGACGAGCGGGTGAGGACGAGAGGAGGGCCGGAGGAGGGTGGGAGGAGGGATGGGGAGGAGGGCGGGAGGAGGGCGAGAGGAGGGCGGGAAGAGGGCGGGAGGAGGGCGGGAAGAGGGCGGGAGGAGGGCAAGGGGAGGGCGGGAGGAGGGAGGAGGGAGGGGGGAGGAGGGCGGGAGGAGGGCGGGGGGAGGACTAGACGGGGACGGCAGGGGATGGATAGGAGACGGGTGGCAGATGGGAATGGGAGGGAGGAGTATGCCATTTAGATTAGTGGCTGATGTGGCCACTTGTATCCATGGCAACAGCGTCATACTCCGGACATTCCACAGGCCATAATAGCCCTGTCACACTACGACGTATCTCGCCGGCACGCCGCCAACGCGCAAAATCACTTTTAATCGTCGAGAGACGTCAAACTTCTCGGTGTCAGCGCAATGTATTGGTAGCGTGTTTTGGTGCGCCGTTCTGATATGACCTTAGATGTAGCTAGGATGTAATAAAACAACGACGAAGAAACAAAGCAACAGTTTGGCGCAACATATGGGAACGACCCTCACGCGCGCGCAGCGTGTGCTTACTGTTCGCATAATGTTATTCCAGCGATGTCAAGGTGCTTCTGACGTCGCCATAATGTTGGCACCCACACGTTGTCGCGCTTTGTCGGTCGTCGAAAGTAAACCTTCACCGATCTGATGACAGGCGCTGCCGACCCTCGCCGACCATCGCCGTAGATGAACGAATACAAACGAGCGCCTAACGCGCGTGTAACGCTTCCAGACGTCTCCCAACGTTTAGCCAAAAAATGACACACGTCGACGCGCATTGGTGAGAAATGTTGTAATGTGACAGCACCATAAGGACGGTACCCACTTGTAACAGTGCGCACTCATGACTGTATGTCCTACTTGGGGTCGTTACTATCATGACCCGATAGCATACTCGGTCCCCGTCCTGATATGACCTTAGATGTTGCTAGGACGTAAAACAACAACAAACAAACAAACAAACAAACAACAACAAACATACTCGGTCACATTATCCTGACACTGAGTGAACAAGTCCTTGCCCTATCCTAGTGATACCAAGAGCCAGGCTAGGTAGCAACAAGTATCAATTTTGGAACTTCTTACCTTTTGGAACTTCTTAGCTTCCGCACCGGAAGCCTTCGCCCTACCGATTCGCTCACCGCGTCCCGGTTGGAGGGGAAGGTGTGGGAGATGGGTGGAGGAGGTGGAGGAGGTGGAGGGGAGTATAGGGGGGGTGGGGTTGAGAGAATCAGTGTGAGTTATAGAGCTCAGGCCATGTTAAAGGGGCTGTCACATTAGGGTTTTTTGCGGGAGCATACGGCGGCGTAAGCGTGTTACGTCATATACGTCGGTATACGCCACCATATGCTACGCATACGCTACGCATACGCCGTCACACGCCGTCATACGCCGATCCTCCAACAAGCCTGTTTCCTTGCTCAAAATTTTCAGCGTATGGCAGCGTATGGATCATACGCTGCTCATACGCTAGGCGTATGCTATGCATATGCCGGCATAGGTTATGCATAGGTTAGGGGTATGTCGGCATAGGTTGGGCATACGCTGGATTGACACCCGCCGGGTGTCTCTTGCGTACCCCCAACGTTCTGTAAAAGTGGTGTCACACTATGGCATATGGCGTTAGCGTATGGATTTTAGACCCATACGCCGTCATACTCCGTCATATGCTTCGCATACGCTACACATACGCTACGCATATGCCAGCATACGCCGTCATACGCCCTCATACGCGCGTCCGTCCAAATTCTTTTTGAGCATGCTACACTGTTCGGCGTATGGCGGCGTATGGCTCATACGCTGCTCATACGCTCAACATACGCTATGCGTACGCCGACATAGGTTATGCATAGGTTGAGCATACGCTGAACTTGTCAATCACAACTGTCAAACCTCAGCACAGTACGCCGCACATAGGTCGGGATACGCTTTGAATACGCCGCGATAGGCTAGGGGTAGGTTAGGCATAGGTTAGGCATAGGTTAGGCATAGGTTAGGCATAGGTTAGGCATAGGCTGGGTGTACGCTTCAGATGCCGCTGGGACCTCGTGCGTAGCGTATGACGGCATATGAGGTATTATGACGGTGTATGGGTCGAAAACCGCATACGCCGGCATACGCTAATGCCATACGCCGTAATGTGACAGGGCCTTTAACGGGAATGTGCGTGAATTATTGGTGAAGCAGGAAGGTGCGGTGTGCGGTGAACTATTGGTGAAGCAGACCGTGGTGAGAAGCTCGCAGCCCAGAGAACCCGCCCAGACATGAGCAAATTGGCCTAATTATGTCTGGCCAGGGCGGGGTTAGATAGCGGTGTGGGTGGGGCAGAGGCTGGGTCGTGGGGCATTTGTGTGTGTGTGTGGGCGGGGGGGTGAGGGGGCGGAGACGCCAATCACCCATCATGCACCTGCTCGCTGTGTCAAGGTCAGGAGGTGTGTGTGGTGTGTGTGTGGAGGGGGTGCATATATGCTTATATGGTTGCATGTAACTGATGACTGATTGGGGTTTGACAGCCTAGCAACATCTCAAGTCATTAGGACGGGTACCATTGGCTAGACGGGATGGCGGAATGTGTTGAGCACCCACTTTGTGGGTGGCAGGTTGTGGGATTTGAAGCCTAGCTGTGTCAAATGACTTAAATAGTTATCATTGTCGCTACCTAGCCTGGTGCTTGGCATTAGTAGGATATCGCAAGGAGGAAGACCAAATTAACGTGATTGAAATGCCCCTTACTTAATCAATGAATGCATAGTGGTCTGCACTGACCTCTCAGGCAAGGAGCCGCATAGACATGTAGGCATGGGTAGTGTGTTGATATCAGGGAGCCTAGGTGGTGAAATGGTTAGCACACTGGCTCGGAATGCAAAGAGATGTGGGTTCGAGTCCCACTCTAGGTGCAATATTTCCCATTTTCATCACCCCCATGGCACTGGTTGCCATGACCATGATCCTGTACAAGCTACGCGTTGTATGGTTGCTGAACCTACCCTGTGTATGTATGTCTTAGTGCATTGCCTGTATGTATGTAATTGTAAGCATTAACAAGACTTACAATTCCATGGGGACGACTGGAGTAGTCTGCACTAACCTCTCAAGGAGCCACATAGACAGGTAGGCGTGGGTAGTGTGTTGATATTAGGGAGCCTAGGTGGTGTAATGGTGAGCACCCTGGCCCGGAATGCAAAACAAAAACTGGAAAAAACCACAATCTGCACGAGTTTGATGACATAACATGTTGCTATATCAGATCCACTGGACATCAATTGGATGAGAAAGCACCAGCCGGAATTAGACCCGAAATACACAGTGTAAAACAGTTCAAACAATAAATAGTCACAGTCGGTCATTATACAGTTGTACCTGTCTTCACCGACATTTGGGATGGGCGGACCTCTGCCATGTGCGGACAACATTTTCAATGTACGAACTAGCATTGTTTCATTTAACTATCCCTCCAATGACAAGACACCCGTGAATTGTAATGTCAGGAAAACAGTTGTATGCTGAAGACGGGTTTCTTGCTTTGTTTGGTGGGGTTTCCCGTTCTAGCAACATTTGAACATTTCTAACAGAAAGGGAATAGGATGAAGCTGCACTTGTAAATATGTCGAGAAGTCTGGGCTGTGTTATTGCCCCTTTAACATTGACCATGCTGGTACCCCTTTAACGCCGACTGCTGACCGTGTTAGTGCCCCTTTAACGCTGACCTCTGACCGTGATATTGCCCCTTTAACGCCGACTGCTGACCATGCTGGTACCCCTTTAACGCCTACTGCTGACCGTGCTATTGCCCCTTCAACTCCGGCTGCTGACCTTGCTAGTGCCCCTTTAACACCGACTACTGGCCGTGCTAGTGCCCCTTTAACGCCGCCTGCTGACCGAGCTAGTGCCCCTTTAACTCCGACTGCTGACCATGCTATTGCCCCTTTACCACCGACTGCTGACAGTGCTGGTACCCCTTTGATGCGCGAAAAGGAAGAAAGCAAGGCGGGGGTGGAAATAAGACGTTTTATTTTACGCCTCAACAGAGTATACAGAGGAACAGTTCAAGGGGAGCAATACAAATAATGACAACAGAGGAGATAAGAGGCTCATGAGGAGCAATGCAAAGGCAAGCAATAAACAGGGGGCTCATAAGGAGCAAGAGGAGATAAGGGCTCATGAGGAGCAGGGAAATGTACAGGGTAATGATAAAGTTCAAGCAGAGTCAGTGTCTGAGGGTGGTCAGTGAGGGGTGCCGAGGAGCCCTCCACCAAAGAGTAGGAGAGGGCTCGAGGCGTGCCCGAGGGGGGGGCACGGGGCGCCCGAGGCGGGGGCCGGAGATCTGGGTGAAGGAGGGTCGTGAAGGCGGTGTCATGAGGGTCGGCGGCTGGGCTGTCTGGAGAGGGTCCCTCGTGAGGCTGGGCTGAGTCGTCTGAGGGTGAGGGTGCGAGGGTGGACCCGGCTCTGACTGGGGCGCCGTCGGTGACTCTGGGGGGGTCGGTGGTTGGAGGCGGCGGCTCGTGGTATCGGAGGGTCCCGGAGGCTTGGGCGGCTGTGGTCTGAGGCGTGAGGCCGAGGGATGAACCGGCTGCTGGGCGTCGCTTCGATCGTGATCTGGGGGGTTGTTGGGGTTGGACGGCGGGGCCTGTGGTATCGGCAGAGGGTTCTCGGGGCTGGCTGGGCTGTGGTCTGAGGCGTGCGGCCGAGGTGATGAACCCCGGCTCTGACTGGCGTCGCTTTGATCGGTGATCCTGGGGGGTGTCGGTAGTGGTGAGGAGGTTGTCAGCATGGGTGGTGGTGAGGGCGGAGAGGGCCCCCCGGGCCGGCCTGGGGGGGGGGGGGGGGCGGCGGTCAAAATCCGCCGAGGCGGCCGGGTCTGTGCTCCCGGGGCGTGCTTGAGGTGGCGGGGGGGGGTGCGCTCCCCCGCGACGTGTGCCCGAGGTGATGGGGTGGGCGGTGGGCTGTAAGCCATCCGAGGCCGACGGGCCGTGATCTGTCGGAGGGCAGCCTCGGCGCCCGAGGGCTGGTCCCGAGGCGCCGGGGAGGGACCCGGGGCCGAGCTCGGGGAGGCGCGTCCCGGCGTGCCCGAGGAAGGGGCCGGCGTGGCCGCGGCGGTCGTCCGGGGTCCCTTCCGCGGTGCTTGAGGCGGCGGGGGAGGGCGCGCCCCCGCGGGGGCGTGTGCCCGAGGTGCTGGGATGGGCGGTGTGCTGTAGGCCGTCCGCCGCCTCGGGGTGGGTGGTGGGGTCCCCTCGGGCGCGGCGGTGGGCGCCCGAGGTGCTGGGGCGGTCGGCGTGGTGTAGGCGGCTTGTCGCCTCGGCGCAGGCGAGGGGCTCTCCGGTGGCCCTCGGGGTCCCCCCGATTCGAGGGCGTCCAAGCGGGCCTCAAGATGGAGGAGAGCCTGGAGAATCGCCGTTGTCCCGGTGCCCGAGGCGGGGGTCCGAGGGTGCCGACGGAGACGCCGGGGCCGAGGAGGGTGAGGCGCCTCCCGGCGCGCCCGAGGAGGGTCCCGGCGTGGCCAGTGCGCTCGGCCGGGCGAGCTGTGGCGGCCCGTGCCCTTTCCGTGTCTGGGCATCCTGGAGCGGTCCGAGGGGATGCAGCGGTCCGAGGTGAAGAGATGCCAAAAGAAAAATGGAGTAGAGCTGGAGGCGGCAGGAGGGCGAGTGCCTGAGGGAGGCCGGCGGGCGGCCTTATAAGGGGAGGGGGACGGGCGACAGCAGGTGAGGTGTGAATGCTGCCGGCCCGGGGGAGGGCGAGAGGCGGTGAGCAGCGGGCGTCGGGTGAGGCGCGAATGCTGCGCGACAGGGGGGCGGAGGAGGGAGCGGCGCGCGGCAGCGTCGGGTGAGGTGTCAGCGGCGGGACAGCCCGGGGCGGGGGAGGGTCTCTTCCTTTCCTCGCATCAAACGTAATGCTTCGCATTACGACCAATGCTGACTGCTGACCATGCTAGTTCCACTTTAACGCCGACTGCTGGCCGTGCTATTGCCCCTTTAACGCTGACTGCTGACCATGCTATTGCCCCTTTAACACCGACTGCTGACCGTTCTATTGCCCCTTTAACTCTGACTGCTGACCTTGCTAGTGCCCCTTTAACGCCGACTGCTGACCGAGCTAGTGCCCCCTTAACGCCGACTGCTGATCGTGCTAGTATGCCTTTAGTATCAATTTTGTAAGTCATTGCTTGAAGCAGGGCTGGGTTTCGAACTCCCAACCTTCCGCACGAGAAGCCTGCGCTCTGCCAATTCGGCCACAGGGTCTGATGTGGGTCGGTATAAACAGGGGACCACTCCCCTTATGCTAAAGCCCCCCCCCCCCCCTGCAGTAGGAGAGCGGTGCAGTGTACAGGCAGGCTAAAGCCCCCCCCCCCCCCTGCAGTAGGAGAGCGGTGCAGTGTACAGGCAGGTCTGACTGTGGAAAACTTTCAGATCTATGGAGAGTTGTGCAAACACCTTCAATGCACCACAGAGGTTGGCAGGGCTTGGAGCGCTTCTCTGCGTGCTGATTATTGACGAAGGCGGACAGCAATGTGTAGCATCACCCCCTCTCCTCTGCCCACGTGTTAATTTTTATTACTATTTTGATGCACAATTTTCAAAATGGTTTGTGACGTCACAGATCCCAGTGGTGCAGAAGTCTTAATTTGTCAAATTGCTTCAATGCAATCTTACATGCTGTCCTAGGAGATTATGATAATGTTGATGATGATGATTATGATTATGATGATGATACTGTAAATTTAATGTAGCACACTCACAAGCAAGGATTATTTATTCTAAAAGTGCTGTGCAATAAAACCATGCCATGGCACATTTTAGGATAATTAGTGCATCCTTTTTTTATGTGGCCAGACCTAATTGTGCACCTTATATACAAAAATATATAAATATACAATTATTACCCTCCCTCACTCTCTCATTTCCCCCTTGTATAATATCACTTGCATCCCCATACCTTAAGGAAGTAATGCCAGTTGTGTATGAGAAATACTCCTATTACCGAATTGATACTTGTTGCTTCCTAGCCAGGCGTTCGGCATTATTAGGACAGGGCAAGGACTGGTTGGCTCAGTGTCAGGATAATGTGACTGAGTGGGATACCAGGTCATGGTGCCGGCGGCCTTGTTTCCCAGTGGGACAGTACTATAAAGTTGCCATGAGTGTGCACTGTCACAAGTCGGTACCCATCCTGATATGACCTTAGATGTTGCTAGGACATACAACAAACAAACAAACAACCATGATTTGACTAAGTGTGACACTGCTGTCTCATACAATATGACATACAGCGTCATTCACAAAATAAACTCTCAACATATCACAGGTGTTATTCCATTAATCCAAAGTCACATCCCAAGCTCAGTGACAAAAAAGAAGAAAATCTCACTTGGGTAAAAAGATAACATCGTAGTGTAAAATATTCCGATAATGATGCATTGGTGGGGGAATGCAAATGTTCTATTTGTGAGACAGGTATATAGGGCCAGGTGCATAGATGTGTTTATGTAGTTGCTGGTGGTGCTTGATTCATTGCTTTGTTTGTTTGTTGTTGTTTTATGTCCTAGCAACATCTAAGGTCATATCAGGACGGGTACCGACTCGGGACAGTGAAATAATTAGTTGCAGTCGCACAAAACAATGGGTTTAAGTTTGTGTCATATTTAGTTTAGTTAAATAAATTCAGTTGCTTGTTATAATCTATGACTTCAGTTTGAAGTAACTTCTATGTTAATATATTACCATTGCTGGACATCATGTCCTCAGTAACCATGGTAACAAGTTCTATTAAATATTCTATGTAGCAGCAAATGCTTAACAAATGTGCCAGTATGTAAGTTGGGTATGTGGGATCAAATCTATCTAAGTGTTTTGGTTACGAAAATTTAATGTTTTCATCGGACTATCACCCAACCCGCGGTCATACAGCTTTCTGACTCTACGTATAAATGGTCAATGAGTGACTCGATGCCTTTTTATCGGAACGACGGACTCCGCGGTATGTCACTATTTTTATGTGGCTCACTCTACCAAAGGGCAACCTGTGCCCGTTTTCCATAAATGTCTGTTGTTCTTGGCAGAAGGGGCCCTGACACACCAAATTGGTCTTTATGTAGACTGAGCCTGCAATAGCCACAGAATACCCAAAGTTGGCCCTGGGAGTGTGGCTGAGCCTACATATTTCGTCCAACTTATGCAGCTTTAAGTTGAGCGACCCCCCCACCCCACCCCACCCCTCCTTTAAGAAGACCGGAAGTGCGTGATTTGTGAGCCAGGGAAAAATCCGCTCGTAGAATCTGATCATCTGCTACATTCATGCTTCGATTGCTTCTTGACAACTTTGTGAGAGGATAAAAAGTGTTATTCGCGAACGACGCACTCAGGTGAGACCTGTCTATTCAAACTGCGCATTAATATAACAATAAAACATCATGAAACAGAGTTACAGAACAGTCCATCACTTCTTTTTTTTATCAGATAAACACATATTGTAACGATTTGGGATTTGCTGTCCTAGCATAAGTAGGGCATTTAAGTAGATGTGCAACAGCTTGAATTCATGGCAGCTTTACAGCCTTTGTTGATCTGGATACCATCCCACCAGCACTAACTACGACGAAATAGCGAAATAGCGAATGGTAGACAGGAAGTGTGAACACTTATTTGTCTCTCATTTTTGCTTGAGTGCAAGTAAATATGCAACACTAGCATTTGGTGAATAAGGGGTCAAATTTCCCTGGATCATCAGCCCATGCTTTTTCTAATCTGTTCTTGAATGAATTTATTGACTCGGCATCAATAAGACTGTTCCATATATTTATGATCCTGTTTGAGAAACTGTGTCGCCTTACCTTTGAAATGGCTCTGGGTTTTACTAGTTTGAGAGTATGGCCCCGACTGCCTTCTCTTTTATTCAAGGTGAAAAATTGGTTCATATCTATTTTATCAAAACCTTTCATAATTTTAAATACTTCAATTATGTCACTTCTTTTCCTTCTGTAGGAAAGGGTAGGACGTTTCAATTCTCTAAGCCGTTGTTCATAGGGTAAGTCCTTTATAACTGCAACTAATTTCGTTGCACGTCTCTGAACCTTTTCGATCTCCAGAATATCTTTCCGAAAAATTGGGCTCCAAATTTGTGGACAGTATTCCAAAATTGGCCTCACAAGAGACTTAAATAGAATGAGAAAATTGTTCTTGTTGAGGTGATGGAAAGTTCTTTTAATTATTCCTACTCTCTGGTTAGCATTTGAGATGATAGTCCTCATGTGTTTCTGAAAGGAGAGTTTGACTTTGTGGGTGGTTCGTAACCTTGACGGTTACTGGCTGTAGGACTGCAACAATAGAAAACGGCCCCGGTAATTTGGTCCGTTTTTTGGATGAAGAGTAAACTTCAGTGGGGACGATTGTAGAAGCGGGGGGTGGGGGGTTCTTTACAACAATAACGACAAGTCGTTGGAGTGGTACTGGTTCACTGCTATCTGCATCAAACCCCTTATCTGTGGACCAAACGGGTTGGCCAAATACGTTGAGTGTCCGTCTCCCGTTTTGGTAGATTGTGTAATTCGAACTCTGATCGAGTCAAACCAATGACATACAATTTTATACTTGTCGCTTCCTAGCCAGGCACTCGGCATTATTAGGATAGTGCAAGGACTGGTTGGCTCAGTGTCAGGATAATGTGACTGAGTGGGATATCAGGTCATGATGCTTGTGGCCTGGTTTCCCAGTGGGGCAGCACTATGAAGTCACCATGATTGCACACTGTCACAAGTCGCTACCCATCCTGATATGACCTTAGATGTTGCCAGGATGTAAAACTCCAACAAACAACCGCCCCGCCCCGCTTACATCCCCGGTACGACTTTGGTAATTAAATGTTCGTCACTGACTCACGGGACGTAATCGATTAATCAACTCGGGTCACCCGGGCCACTTTTTTGGCACATGCGCACTTCTTACAGACTTGGGTTGAATAAACGAATACGCTCGGGGTGGACAGAATGGTGGCTTAATATAAAACTTAATATTTCTTTTCAATAACTGATATAAATAGAGCAAAATAGGATTTAAAGTATTTTATGATTGTAGAAGCTGACAATCTGGGTTATTAAAAAAAAAGCATTAAAACAACACATAGGAGTTATACTGGTAGCTGTTATCATACAGGTACCAGCACATATGTGACGTCATCGCTCCTAGCATAATTAAATGTCAGCTTTGGATCAAAGCACGTTAATTTACTTCTAGTTTAAAGGATTAATGTGGGAGATACTTGTGAAAACAAACCAATTTATTTGTGACATTCATAACGAAATGCTGGACATGGGCTTTCTTAAAACCCATTTTCGAGCATGGCACAGGAGCAGCAAACTGCAATAGCCGTCTAATGAGTTGCCTATGTAGGATCAAATCTAGGTCAGTGTTCTGCTTTAGAAAGTGCTGCAGCTTCAAAATCAAAGATGGCGCAGTGAGACCGGAAGTCACGGAACTGCATGCAGTTGCCCTCAAGGTCACCGTTGGTACGACTCATGACCGATAGAGGGCGACTTCTCAAAACTACCCATAGTACCAAGCGCTCCCAGATCCACTCTAAAGCCCGTCCAGATAACAAAATCTCCCCTTCCCCTTCAGCCGCCAGCCTTCCCCTACCACTCACCCCTCACTCCCTCCCCTCACTCCCTCCCCTCATCCTCTCCCCTCACCTCGCCCCACCACGCTTCAATAAACCCACTGGATACCCCCGTCCACTGCAGGCAGAGCCTTTCTATCCCTCACAGTCTCATATCGCCCCCTGGCTACATCACCGCCTCTCCTCCATCCCTCACAGTTTCGTAGCGCCCCCTGGCTATGTCACCGCCTCTTCTCCATCCCTCATAGTTTCGTAGCGCCCCCTGGCTATGTCACCGCCTCTTCTCCATCCCTCACAGTTTCATAGCGCCCCCTGACTACATCACGCCTCTTCTCCATCCCTCACAGTTTCGTAGAGCCCCCTGGCTACATCACCGCCTCTTCTCCATCCCTCACAGTTTTGTAGTGCCCCCTGGGTACATCACCGCCTCTCTCCATCCCTCACAGTTTTGTAGCGCCCCTGGCTACATCACCGCCTCTCTCATCCCTCACAGTTTGTAGCGCCCCTGGCTACATCACCGCCTCTTCTCCATCCCTCACAGTTTCATAGCGCCCCCTGGCTACATCTCTGCCTCTTCTCAATCCCTCACAGTTTCGTAGCGCCCCCTGGCTACATCACCGCCTCTTCTCCATCCCTCACAGTTTTGTAGCGCCCCCTGGCTACATCACCGCCTCTTCTCTATCCCTCACAGTTTCATAGCGCCCCCTGGCTACATCTCCGCCTCTTCTCCATCCCTCACAGTTTCGTAGCGCCCCCTGGCTATGTCCCCGCCTCTCCTCCATCCCTCACAGTTTCGTAGCGCCCCCTGACTACATCACCGCCTCTTCTCCATCCCTCACAGTTTCATAGCGCCCCCTGGCTACATCACGCCTCTTCTCCATCCCTCACAGTTTCGTAGCGCCCCCTGGCTACATCACCGCCTCTTCTCCATCCCTCACAGTTTCGTAGCGCCCCCTGGCTACATCACCGCCTCTTCTCCATCCCTCACAGTTTCGTAGCGCCCCCTGGCTACATCACCGCCTCTTCTCCATCCCTCACAGTTTCGTAGTGCCCCCTGGCTATGTCACCGCCTATTCTCCATCCCTCACAGTTTCATAGCGCCCCCTGGCTATGTCACCACCTATTCTCCATCCCTCACAGTTTCGTAGTGCCCCCTGGCTATGTCACCGCCTATTCTCCATCCCTCACAGTTTCATAGCGCCCCCTGGCTACATCACCGCCTCTCCTCCATCCCTCACAGTTTCATAGCGCCCCCTGGCTACATCACCGCCTCTTCTCCATCCCTCACAGTTTCGTAGCGCCCCCTGGCTACATCACCGCCTCTTCTCCATCCCTCACAGTTTCGTAGCGCCCCCTGGCTACATCACCGCCTCTTCTCCATCCCTGACAGTTTCATAGCGCCCCCTGGCTACATCACCGCCTCTCCTCCATCCCTGACAGTTTCATAGCGCCCCCTGGCTACATCACCGCCTCTCCTCCATCCCTTACAGTTTCATAGCGCCCCCTGGCTACATCACCGCCTCTTCTCCATCCCTCACAGTTTTGTAGCGCCCCCTGGCTACATCACCGCCTCTTCTCCATCCCTCACAGTTTTGTAGCGCCCCCTGGCTACATCACCACCTCTTCTCTATCCCTCACAGTTTCGTAGAGCCCCCTGGCTACATCACCGCCTCTTTATCCCTCACAGTTTCGTAGCGCCCCCTGGCTACATCACCGCCTCTTCTCCATCCCTCACAGTTTTGTAGAGCCCCCTGGCTACATCACCGCCTCTTCTCCATCCCTCACAGTTTCGCGATACTCCCTGACCACACCCCCATCTCTTCTCCATCCCACAGTTTTGCGGTAACCCTGACACTCCTTGTGTCGCCTCCCCATGGTACAATGCCATAAAGCAATCATCGCGGTTCTGCACAACCTACCCCACCCCGATTTCCGCCACCTCTCTCCCCCACACCTCACTCCGACAGCCCCTACAGACCTACATCACTAACCGCACAACTCAAAGCGAGGGTGCTATCGTGTCATAACCTCCACCAGCCACCTCCTCTTGTCACCCCCTCCTGCATTATCCTCCTGTCACCCCCTCCTCTATTATCCTCCTGTCACCCCTCCTGTATTATCCTCCGGTCACCCCTCCTGTATTATTCTCCTATCACCCCCTCAAACATTATCCTCCTGTCACCCCTCCTACATTATCCTCTTGTCACCCCTCCTGCATTATCCTCCTGTCACCCCTCCTATATTATCATCCTGTCACCCCTCCTGTATTGCCCTCCCGTCACCCCTACTGTATTATCCTCCTACCACCCCTCCAATATTATCCTCCTGTCACCCCTCCTGTGTTATCCTCCTGTCACCCCGCCAGCATTATCCTCCTGTCAGCCCTCCAGCACTATCCTCCTGTCAATCCTCCGGCATTATCCTATTGTCATCCCCTCCTGCATTATCCTCAATGTCACCCCTCCTGTATTATCCTCCTGCCCCCTTCCTCATTATTCTCACCTCTCCTAGTCTCCTGTCACCCCTCCTGCATTATCCTCATGCCCTCCTCCCTTCCTCATTATTCTCACTCCCTCCTAGTCTCGTGTCACCCTCCTGCATCCTTCCTGCATTATCCTCCTGTCACCCATTCCTGCATTATCCTTCTGTCACCATCCTATATTATACTCCGGTCCCCCCTTCCTGCATTATCCTCCTGTCACCCCCTGTTGCATAATCCTCCTGTAACCCCTCCTGTATTATCCTCTTGTCACCCATCTATTATCATCCTGTCACCCCTCTGCATTGTCCCTCTGTCACCCCTCCTGCACTCTCCTCTTGTCACCCCTCCTGATTCCACCTTTCCCTTCCTTATCTGACATCACAGAGCTACAAAGAATAGCCACATAGCACTCTGCGAGTCTAATGCTGCTGGACAGATCAGTCTCTACCTACTGGGTTGGACCTCAAATAGCCCATCCATTCTACTTGTAACACGGGTGAACTTTCTGCAGTAGGAATATTGCATTATTAAAGCTGCATAGTCCGATGAAGCATCAAATTCTCAAAACCAAAACATTCAACTAGATTTGATTCTACATATCAAACTTAGATACTGATAAACTTAAGCACTTGTTTCCACATAGGTGTTCTCTGTGGCTGAGTGGTTAGAGTGTCTGACTTTTTTCTGGTCAGACTCCTAATCTGAAGGTCAGTGGTTTGATTCCCATGCCTCCACCTCTGCCAATTTGGATTTCTACCGCTGTGGATAACTTACAGTGTCATCAAAGGCCAGTTGCTCTCAAACCATGTCTATGTGGTGTGGGAGGTTAAAAATACCTTGGGTCGCTAAAAGTGTAGGCTCGGGCTTTCTATCGCCAAACTGTCTAATGGTGAAAACAAGTCTATTGAGACTTATCCATGATAGGCAGTATAAATGTTCAAGAAACATCGAATGGCATACTGAGTCAATTTAATCAAAACATGTCATTCCACCAGAGCCTATGGTGTCAGAGTTTGTGCATGCTTGCCAAAATTAATTTTGCATGGTTGCACTTCAAATATCTCAAAAGTTAGCCATTCAAAATCAAATTAACTTCAAACTAAAGTAAGGTAGAATATAATAATCAACTTAATATATTTATCTCAGAAAAATGATAGTAACCCCACTATTCAACTTTAAGATACATCGGATATTCATGTAAGGAATACACTGCAAAATCAGGTGATCCTATCCTAAAAGCAATCGCTCTAAGAGCGGACCTGCAACAGCATCCAGCAACCTGCTGGTACCCAGGCGGCGGGTACAGGCTGCATCTGGGGGAGAGGGGAGAGGGGACAGGAGAAAGGGGAGAGGGGAGAGGGGAGAGGAGAGGGGAAAGGGGGGCAGGCCACCATGCGCTGCGCCCAGAACTCCAAGACAACTGGGCTCAGGTGGCTGAGTTAACAATGGGGAGGAGAATTTGTGACGCCATTAAGCCCCAACCAGGCACGAGCTTTGTTTGTGTGAAGGAGTAACTCTACACACCAGGGGCCATATGCAGGAGTCAGTGTTAGCGGGGTTTGGTGTTAGAACCTATTACCGTTTAGCTATCACCGACATCGGGAACTGTGTCAAGTCGTATGCAGGAGCGCGTAACACTTTCATTATAGCTAAATGTGAATTTATTTATAGATTTGGGAAATCCCTCTGAGTCTGTACCCATATATTAGGCTTAAATCTATTAAATGCTATCATATTTAACAGAATTAAATATGCAATAAGTGAAATTTGAGGAAATTAACCCTACATTCGAAGCAATATTAACGCTGCCTCCGTAACGGCGGCGATATTAATATTTATATTTTCGAATCGACGAGCGTAAAGTAAACAAATCGCTAATACATTGCCGCCAATGCGTAGACGTCGGCCAGTATGGATGTCGACGTCGACGCGGCGGACGCGACGGCGGCAATTTGTTTACTTTACGTTCGTCGATTCGAAAATATAACTATTAATATCGCCGCCAATGCAGCGGTAGCCTTAATAACGCTTCAAATTTAGGGTTAAATTGATAAAATTTCACTTATTGCGTATGTAATTCTGTTAAATATGACAGCATTGAATAGATTTGGGCCTAATAAACTCGCTAAACCTAATATTTTTTAGCGGTAAGGTAACACCGGTTAAGCCTTTAGTGTTAGGCCTAACACTGACTCGTGCATACCATTTTTTCGCCGCTAAACCGGAATTCCCGCCAAACACCCGTTTGCCTCGCTAACACTGACTCCTGTATACGGCCCCAGAGAGCCTTGGTTGCTTAACGCCTGCAGCTGTGCACTTAAAAATCTGGTCACATGACTTTAGCATGTTAGTTAGTGGTAGTTGCTTAGTAGCGCTGTAATGACAGCAAAGTATTAAGGATTTTAATATGTATAATCCTTTCATGAATAATTATTATATCTCAACAAAATATTTCAATTTTAGTAATATTAACTGCACTGCACATAGATCTACTAAGAATAACCATGCGGTATTTCGGTGTAAAGGTTCTGGACAGATCAATCCTTACTTATTGGGTTGTAGTTCAAATAGTCCATTCCGTGACGTCATACAGGGAAGGGATAGGCGGTATTACATAGGCCAGAAGGCCTGGTTGTAGGGATTAAGATCCAATAGTAGTCCAAGTAGGCTTTGTGCTACTTTTCCATGGGGAACTCTATTGCACTGAACGGCTTCCTTATAAGCTTTCTCAGTCCCTCCATAAGCAATCATCGCGGTTCATAAACATAAATATATTAGGTCATGATTAAATGTCAGCTTTGGATCAAAGTGCGCTAATTTATTTCTAGTTTAAAGGATTAATGTGGGAGATACTTGAAGTGAAAACAAACCAATTGACTTGTGACATTCATAATGAAATGTAGGTAGCAGCTCACTGTGCATCATGCTCCGTGGAAAAGGTCTTATAGATGATTTCCACCACAAATCCTCCCTCTGATAGTGGCAAGAACTAATGTAGGTAATGACCCATGAATCTAAACCTGCTTCAATTCTGTTGTATAGTCAAAGCCTGTCCTACTGTGTAACCATTCCCTGGTCTCCGCTACCAGGTAAGGAGGGTCAGTAGAGATGGATGACCCGAATAGTCACAGTTTCACTACAGAGAACGCCAGCCTAGATTGGACCCTAAATAACTCTCACAGAATAGATTGTTTGTTTGTTGCTTTATATCCTAGCAACATCTAAGGTCATATGAGGACGGGTGCCAACTTGTGACAGTGCATACTCATAGCAACTTTTATAGCGCTGCCCCACTGGGAGACCAGGACGTTGGCACCATGACCTGATATCCCACATAGTCACATTATCCTGACACTGTGCTAATCAGTCCTTGTCTTATCCTAATGTCATGGGGATGATGAAAATGTGAAATATTGCACCTAGAGCGGGACTCGAACCCACATCTCTTTGCATTCCGGGCCAGTGTGCTATAACCATTACACCACCTAGGCTCCCTGATGTCACCACCCTAACCACGCCTACCTGTCTATGTGGCTCGTTGCATGAGAGGTCAGGGCAAACTGCTACACTACTAAATAAAGTTAATAGAACTTGTCAGTGCTGCAAGCATTTTGACATGCACAGCAACATATTTTACATGTGTTTTCATTTAAAATGTCTCCATAAGTTAGTAAATTTTAATCAAAGTTACTCCAAACTAAAATAAATTATAACGATCAATTTATTCTTAAAACTTGGCAAAAAAATAAAAAATGTCGGGTTATCCAACTTTAAGTCAGCAATAGCTTAGTCGCTGGCTTTCTAAAATGTGCTATTGTATTTGATCATTTCTATGTCATTTTCCAATAGTCTTGTGTTGAATTCTGTAATTTATATATTCTTTTCCAATAGTTTTGTGGGGTGTTTTTTTGTTGGTTTTGGTCAATATCCAGTGCGTTAGATTTTAGGTCCGACCAACCACATTAGTTCTTGTCACTGCCACCAGAGGGAGGGTTGTTGGTAGAAATCCTTTATAAGAACGTTTGCACAGACTCTGCTGTACAGTGGGTTGCTACCTACATTAGTTCTTGTCACTATCAGAGGGAGGGTTTGTGGTGGAAATCCTCTATAAGACCTTTTCCACGGTGGTCTTGGAAAGCGTCTATTCCAACTCTCACCACATATCACTCAGACACTGCCCCCCTCCACCACCATCCTATATATAGTAGACCCTTCCTCCCAACCAGTCAGTCACGCCTTCTCTCGCAGCAGTCACGTGTCATGGTACCACGTGATGAATTGGCGCGTTCCACCCGTCTTTATGGTGGCAGAGGGGGCCCGGAATGGGGGCAATAAAACATGGCTACGGGGAGGGGGGAGGCCGTCTACCTGATGACCACCCCTGCGCCTCATGAGTTATGAGCTCGTCCAGGCGGTCTACCAGCGAAACCACCAGATTCACACCAACACTCCAGGAGGTGAGGCCCATCCCATAATACCAACCACATCCATGTACACAGATTAGCGAAGCGCTAGGTGGAAGTGTACATTATGTTTATCACCACCCCCGCCCCAAGAAATATATTTTTAAAAAGGAGAATATAGGAAAAGTCATAGTTGAAGATACCAGGTGCTTAATTTCTTAGACGACCAGACTAGTCTAACATTGGTCATGAATGAATATGAGTAAATCAATTTAACAGTTTGGTTAAAGTTGCATAGTCCGATGGCTTTCGAATGTTTCCCTCATTTAGCTAAATGTATCAAGTTGACCATTATAGCCTATTATGCATTATTCTGGAGTCACTTTGATTAAAAAACGCCTAATTTTGGAGCAATTTGAGCTGAAAGAACCTAAAATAATTTCGGCAAGCTTGCCAAAAGTCCAGTTGTTGTGGTCCAGATTCACATCTCGCGATGGTCATGTGATGAGGAATGACCTTATGTCCTGGAACCTGACTAAAGCCATATATGGTGCTGGAATGAGGGCCAGACTAATGAGGTCACGAGATTGACCTAATTGGTCAGTGCCCTCTCTACTTAATGGCTGTCTCAAAGTAGGTGTCCAAAGGGATGGGGTAATAAATACACTGATTATTCTGAATATGCTGTACCAAAGCATTAGTTAATGCACCAGTACCTATGTTGGATATATAGAATCAAATATAAGTAATTGTTTTGGTTTTGAAAAAAATATGTTTCATCAGACCATGCAACTTTAAGAAACTGTTTGCAGTCAGCGAGGAGACATAAATATATCCCACCAAATACAACACTTATTAGTGCATTCCCGTGGTACTGGGGTGATTTCTGCCCCGAGGAATGTCCATAGTTCCATATGAAGTTGTTGGTTGGTTGGTTGTTGGAGTTTTACGTCCTGGCAACATCTAAGGTCATACCAGGACGGGTACTGACTTGTGACAGTGTGCACTCATGGTGACCTCACAGTGCTGCCCCACTGGGAGACCAGGCTGCGGCACCATAACCTGATATCCCACTCAGTCACATTATCCTGACACTGAGCACACCAGTCCTTGCCCTATACTATCCTAGTAATGCCGAGTGCCTGGCTAGGAAACATCAAGTATAAATTTGGTAAGTCATTGGATTGACTCGACTGGGAATCGAACTCCCGATCTCCCACACGGGAGGCCTGCGCTCTACCGATTCGGCCATCGCGCCCAGTTATATGAAGGTGTAATGATCGTAGGTGCGTGTGGGTGATAATGGTAGGGAACAACAAGCATGTATATCAATTGCTGTACATTCATTGTCAGTCTTCAAATATCCAATGGCATATTTTGAAAACTTTGAAAATTCAAAAAAACTAATATAGAAACTACTAACACCCAAAACTGCAAAGGTTGGCCCGAGAAAGATCAGGTAAACACTCCTGAGTGCGGGACCAGCTCAATCCAGTATCACAGCTGTCCAGCGTTGAAAACAAGCACCCTCACTGGAGCTTATACGTTATGGGCAGAATAAAAAACTTGTCACCAAAAAAAAAAAAAAAAATGTCATTGTCAGTCTTTAATTGTACAATGAAAAAAACCCAGAAACAACTCCATGATTTACATGTGTAGGTATCAGTGTTCGTAAGCAGGATGGAGTGCGTTCAAATGGGCATCTGCTTTTCACTTTGGCCCCTTTGAAATCACTCCACCCACTTGCGCGGAGTAATATGTATGCCTACACTAATGTAAAATTCAAGCTTATTGAATGATAATATTTGCACTACATAACAACGGAATACGCCTCTGATCAGTTTCTACAAGAAAGAAGTCGTGGAGAAACGATCTCAATGGCTGTTCGTTAAGGCGCTACGTTGTGCATTGCGAATTAATCTCTCTAAGTACATCAAATATACAGTCCTACCTAATGCATCCAACTGGCAGTACGATAAAGCTTTTTTTAAATTTTTTATTTGCTTTATTTATTTATTTATTTATTTATTGAGGCTGTATTTATACTGTCCATAGCATAGCATAGCTTCAGATGTTAAAGTTACATAATCCATAATCTGGTTGGGTGTGCCTGCCAATATAAAGAAGATAAAGGTATTTTTGTTGATTGCTATAAGTTATTTTAGTTTGGAGAAACTTTGATTAAACATAGCTAACTTTGGAGATATTTGCAGTGTAAACATATCAAATAATGTTGGTGTGCACTGGACATCACAGGGGTGTCTGACTTGCAGTAGTGACAGGTTCTATTAAGGTGACTTAGTGTTCCTGGTGTAGTGAAATCTGACCTGCCTAATCACTGCACTGCTTTCCTATCCCACTCTGCCAACCGCGACAGGAGTGGACTGGCCACCTATTTATACTGAACCAAAAGGTTGTCAGGTGATCAGCGCTTCCTGCCATGGCAGGGTATTTAATAGCCCGCGACACATGCCTCAGGGTTATGGTGCTGTCACATTACCACGTTTCTCGCAATGCGCGTCGACATGTGTAATTCTTTGGCGAAACGTCGGGATACGTCAGGAAGCGTTACGCGCGTGTTAGGCACGCGTTGATAGATGTTGATGGACGGCGACGGTCAATGAGGGTCGGCGGCGCGCGTTAGGGGATCGGCGAAGTTTTGTGCTTGCACAAAACTTTCGACGACCGACAACGCGTGACAACGCATGGGTGCCAATATTATGGCGACATTAGGGGGTCGTCGAGATACGTTAGAAGTGCGTTGGAGGTACGTATACTTTTTTTCCACTGACGCCGCACGTGAGGCTCATTACGACACGTTGCGCCAAACTGTTGCTTTTTTTTGTCTGTGGTTGTTTTACATCCTACCAACATCTAAAGTCATATCAGGACGGCGCTCCAAACTTTTTATATTTTTTTCGCACAACGTCGGCTGAACGCTACCAATATGTTGCGCTGATGCTGAAAGCTTGATGTTTCTCGAGGATTAACAGTGATTTTGCGCGTTGGCGGCACGCCGGCGAGATACGTCGTAGTGTGACAGGGCTATTAGTCTGTGTCCAACAGCTGACCTCTCAGGGGGAATAAAAGTCTGTACCGATACTCCACAGTTCATCTCTTTGGTTCCGAAGTTCAAGTAGTGAGAACAAACCACATCACATTTCTATACAGCCATAAATGTTTAACGACTGCACCAGTTTTTAAGTTGGATAGGGAGAATCAAATGTTCCAGGAGGGTGCTTTGGTTTAGAAAATAATATGCTTTCAGCGGATCGTGCGGATTTAATCTCACTGAGTAGCGAAAGTGAGCAGTTCAACAGAATGCATCTCACTGGAAGTTGGGTTTGATCGGTGGGAATATGGTAAGGCTTGAGATGTTAACGACAAGAGAGATATATATAGTAACAGGTTTGATTTGTGTGAATATGGTAAGCCTCAAGATGTTAATGACAGGAGAGACAGATAGTAACAGGTTTGATCTGAGGGAATATGGTAAGCCTTAAGATGTTAATGACGGGAGAGACAGATAGTAACAGGTTTGATCTGAGGGAATATGGTAAGCCTTAAGATGTTAATGACAAGAGAGGCAGATAGTATCAGATTTGATCTGAGGGAATATGGTAAGCCTTAAGATGTTAATGACAAGAGAGACAGATAGTAGCAGGTTTGATCTGAGGGAATATGGTAAGCCTTAAGATGTTAATGACAGGAGAGACAGATAGTAACAGGTTTGATCTGAGGGAATATGGTAAGCCTTAAGATATTAACGACAAGAGAGACAGATAGTAACAGGTTTGATTGGTGGGAACACGGTGAGGCTTGAGATGTTAACGACAAGCGAGACAGATAGTAACAGGTTTGATTGGTGGGAATACGATGAGCCTTGAGATGTTAACGACAAGCGAGACAGATAGCAACAAAGTGCAGCATGATTCACGGGTCCCCTACTAGGGCCAGGTATCTCTTTTATCTCCTGTTATCGGGGCTGAGGCCCTGTTAAAGTGTTTTACGACAAAAGCAGTCTCGGCGTCCAAGAAAGCGCCAACAAGCCACACCAGTCCGCCAAAGTTAACATGGCACAACAGAGCCACTTGGTGAATACTCTCAAAATTACGCATAAAATTAGGGTATGGCGTCATTCTCTCTCGACCGAACGCGGTGGCTGAATCGGTTAGAGTGCAGGCTTCTCATGCGGAAGATCGGGAGTTCGAATCCCGCCCAAGTCAAACCATTGACTTACAAAATTGATACTCATCGCTACCTAGCCTGGCGCTCGGCATTGCTAAGATATGACAAGGACTGGTTAGCTCAGTATCGGGAACATGTGACTGAGTGGGAAATTGGGTCATGGTGCGAGCAGCCTGATCTCCCAGAGGGGCAGCACTATAAAGTTGCCATGAGTGCATACTCTCACAAATCGTTACCCATCCTGATATGACCTAAGATGTTGGCACCGGACGCGGTGGCCGAATTAGTAGAGAACAGGCATCCCATGTGGAAGGTCGAGAGTTCAATTCCCATTCAAATAAAACCATTGACTTACAAAATTGATACTTGCCGCGTCCTATCCAGGTGCTCAGCCTTATTAGGATAGGGCAAGGACTGGGTAGCTCAGTGTCAGGATACTGTGTGGTGGTGGTGGCCTGGTCTCCCAGTGGGGAAATACTATAAAGTTGCCATGAGTGTGCACTGTCACAAGTCATTACCCATCCTGATATGACCTTAGATGTTGCAAGGACGTAAAACTCCAACAACTAACCAACCAACTTGATGTTTCCAGGATGTAAAATCCCAACAAATATCATTTCCTGTCCCCGTCCTGATATGACCTTAGATGTTGCCAGGACGGAAAACTCCCGACAACCTACCAACTCCCCCCTGTTGACAACAAACAGTCAGTGGGGCTGTGGGGATGTGGGGATCCAAGGCTTGAGTGCAGCCCTCACAGTGGAGGCTTGGTTTGATACGCGTTCTGTGGACAGCTAATGGGCGTGGTGTCTTTACAACATATGCACTAGACAGGCATCAGTGTGCAAGGCATGTCAGAGTGACATCCATCACTGGACGCAGGGAAACAAGGCACTCAGTCCGATGTGCCCAGGCGGTGCACGGCGTTCCTAGCACGGTTTGTTGTTGGGACGCTGCTTTCCTGTTGCTATGATGCTATATTGTAATTAAGGCACGTTCTTGTTGCTGTGGACCCGTGTTTCTTATCTCTCACAGATTATTCCAGAACACAATAAATAAAAATTAAATTTTACAACCGATGCAATACAGTCAAGTTCCATAAACGCCGGGTACGTACAGATATGGAATTCAAAGCTATTTCAAGGCTTTTTAAGTTTGTTTTTGATAGCAATTCAAGACTATTTTCATTTGGATTTCAGGGGGGGAAAACAATGGCACAGACGATTTCGGACTAATTTGGATCAATGGGGACAGTTTAATGAAATTCAAGCCTTTTCAAGAGTACTTATTCAAAATAGGTTAAATTCAATGCTTTTCAAGGCCTTGAAATGGGGAAAATGAAGTTCAAGACTTTTCAAGACTTTCCAGTCCCAATACCGATGATATTTTAGTAGTCACATTATGAGAGCCACTACCACACTGAGGTGGTCTCGACTACGCTGACCCTTAGCATGTCAGTCAGTGGACCGTCAGGTGGTGGCATGGTAATGGGTGGTTACGATAGTGGACCATTCCACTTCTTGCTACAGCCATCCCCCAACAGAGGTTACGTGTTACACAGCTGCGCAGTGGTAGGTCACTCTCCTCCCCTACCTGGGCAGAATAAACCCGGGAACGACCGTGGGGACTGACGCATGCTACAGTGTGTCGTTCTTCATTACATTTTGTAGTAGGATAGTTACCAGTCCAGAACACTGCAGCCATGACCAGGATTATGTACACGCTACGTTTTGCATGATGCTTAACCTGCCTTGTATATGTATGTATGTATATATATATATATATATATATATATATATATATATATATATATATATATATATATATATATATAAGTTGTCTGTATGTGTGTACTCATAAGCATTAAGACGACTTATGGATATAGACCATTTAAAGAACGTACGATTCATGGAGAACAAGTGCATTAGTCTACACTGACCTCTCAGGCCAGGAGCTGCTTAGCCAGGCATGCATGGATGGGGTTGATTGCATCAGAGACATCAGATTGAATAATGGTTAGGTCGCTAGCCCTGGAATGGCAGAAGTATGGGTTCAAGTCCCACTGCAGGCGTGCTTTGCCCTGTCCTAGACTTGTTTTCATTTCCAATATCTCCAAAGTTAACTCTTTATAAAATAAAAGTTACTTCAAACTAAATTAAACTACCTTATAACATCAACTTAATATATTAAAATAAATGTAAACAATTCAAAATCATCTGCCTATACAACTGCAATCAAAATATTTCCAGATCGAACTATCCCCAGACATGTTCATTCCCACATATTAAAGCTCTCAGTCGGATAAATCCAACCATGCCAACAGGTTAACCTGTTGGTATGGTTGGATTTGGACCCAAAAAAACACGACACATAGAATCCTGTATTTTCACTTGATTATTTCTAGATTATAACCATGCCAAGTAGAATTAAGAATTAATTATGTTCAATATTTATTTATCTATCCACCACTTAATGCACACCCTCAGAGTGTGAATGGTAGGGGTGGGGTGGGGAGTGGGTGGAGGCAGTGTGGTGGGGTAGGGGTGAGTTGGGTGTTTTGGAGTGCGGGTGTGGGTGGTGTTGAGGTGGGGTCGGGCGGGAGTAGGGGTTAGGGTGGTGTGGTGGAGGTGGGTGTTTGCGAGTAGGAGTGGGGCCTGGGGGGGGGGCAGTGGGAGGTATGAGTGTGGGGTGGGGTGTGACGAGAGTAGGAGTGTGGGCGGTGTGTGGGTGTGGTGTGGCTGGAATAGGCGTGGGGGCGGTGTGGTGGATGTGGGGTGAGGGTTTCCCAGCTGCATTAGATTAATAGAGTGATATTAAAAAGGCACAAATCCATTACAGCATCTCGCCGCCGCGTGTCACTTCACGCGCCTGCGCAGAGACTCTGCTGGTGATGCACCACACCACCACACCACCACACCACCACACCCTCACACCACCACACCACCCTGTCTGCCACCACACCACCCTAGAACCAGACACTGGCACCACATCACCGCGGCACCAAACCATTATTCCATCCCAGGACCACACCACTTTGGCACCACACCACCTGGCACTAAGATAGTCTAACCAAAGGGATTCGGTTTAACAAAAAAAACAAAAAAACACGACACAATTGCATGTTAATATTTAAAACATACATAGTGATGTCTTTCCACTGTTAGGGTTATAGGCTATACCTCTCATGGCTTGATATTAAACTAAACGAGCGTACATAAAAGCCAAGTCTATATAGTGATCGTCTTTCCACTGTTAGGGTTAGAGGACATACCTCTCATGGCTTGATATTAAACTAAATGAGCGTACATAAAAGCCAAGTCTATATAGTGATCGTCTTTCCAATGTTAGGGTTAGAGGACATACCTGTCATGGCTTGATATTAAACTAAACAAGCATACATAAAAGCCAAGTCTATATAGTGATCGTCTTTCCACTGTTAGGGTTAGAGGACATACCTCTCACGGCTTGATATTAAACTAAACAAGCGTACATAAAAGCCAAGTCTATATAGTGATCGTCTTTCCACTGTTAGGGTTAGAGGACATACCTCTCATGGCTTGATATTAAACTAAACGAGTGTACATAAAAGCCAAGTCTATATAGTGATCGTCTTTCCACTGTTAGGGTTAGAGGACATACCTCTCATGGCTTGATATTAAACTAAATGAGCGTACATAAAAGCCAAGTCTATATAGTGATCGTCTTTCCACTGTTAGTGTTAGAGGCTATACCTCTCATGGCTTGATATTAAACTAAACGAGCGTGCATAAAAGCCAAGTCTATATAGTGATCATCTTTCCACTGTTAGGGTTAGAGGATCTCTCACGGCTTGATATTAAACTAAACAAGCGTACATAAAAGCCAAGTCTATATAGTGATCGTCTTTCCACTGTTAGGGTTAGAGGACATACCTCTCAAGGCTTGATATTAAACTAAGCAAGCCTGTATAGCAGCCAAGTCTAGTTGGATATTAATCTACGATATCTAAGTTCTGTATAAAGAACTAATCATTCATTACTAATCATTCATTACATTCATATAGTTTATTATGAGATAGAGACATCATATTTGTAATAATTTATTTTGAATTAAATATTAAAATTGAAAGAAGACGGGGATTAGGTTCTTCTCCATTTCTGTTATTCTTTCTTGTCCAAACTGGCCTAAATTGAAAGTAGTTTGATTATACAGGGAGGTTAGCGGAGAACGATTGACGACCTCCTACGTCACGGAAAGTGGTCCCCTCCAGCGTTTGTTGTGTAATACACCACAATCATATGGTTTTATAGTGCTGCTGCAGTGCTATACCATATCACCAGCACCATGATAAAAAATCCGACTCAGTCATAGTAACTGATGCTGAACCTATCCCAGTAATACCCAGTGCCAACTGAGGTGGTGACAAGTATCAATTGACTCGGTGCGGGATCGAACCAAAGATCTCCCACATTGGAAGCAGACAGTGTATCGGTATATGAGACTGTCTCAAAAGGTGCTAAGCAATATGGGACAACACTTTGTCCATTGTAACAATCAACATACTATCTGCTTATACATTTGCTCAGGATAAACTGATTTGTTTTTTACATGGTGTTTCATAATCCCAATAGAATACATATTGATTTGAAGCAAATGTCCTTGTGTTTTCAGTGTAACCGTTTCTGTGCTGTTTTGTGTCAATCGTTACAATGGACACCCCAAAAAAGAGTTATCACCTTTTGAGACAGGCTCATATGCCAATCTCCTAGCCATGTGATATGCGCACTGAAGAAGCCGATGAGACTGAACACACTGAAAGCTGCCGCCACAAACTGACGCGCACACACAGGGTGAATAAGGTCACCTCCACCAGGGGGGAATTAGGCGGCCTGCAAACACCCCGGAGCGCACCCAGCGGCACGGCGCAGGAACCACACACCGCGCAGGGTCTTGGTCACGGTGGAGCGGGAATGGGGAGCGGGAGGAGGGGGAGGGTGGTGAGAGGAGTTGGGGGGGGGGGTGGATGGTGAGGAGTGGGGGAGAGTGTGTGAGTAAGAGGAGGGGGGTGAGAGGTTGGGGGGGGGGGTGATGAGTTGGGGGGTGTGGATGGTGAGGAGTGTGGAAGAGAGTGGGAGTAAGAGGAGTGGGGGGTGGTGACAGGAGTGGGGACAGGTGAGAGGAGTGGGGGGGGACGGATGGTGAGGAGTGGGGGAGAGTGTGTGAGTAAGAGGAGGGGGGTGAGAGGTTGGGGGGGTGTGAAAGGTTGGGGGGGGAGGGGAGGGTTGGTGAGAATAGTAGGGCGAGAGGACCGGTCGTGAGAGGAGTGTGGGAGGGGAGGGATGGTGAGAGGAGTATAGGGGAGGGGAGGGAAGAGGTGGTGAGAGAAGAGTGAGACTGAAAGAAGACTGAGGCAGCAGGCTCTGACCAATCAGTTTCCTCCTCACCCTCTCCTTACCTTCTCCCCCCCCCCCACTCCCCCCTCCCACCCCGATGTGGCGCAGATCCGGCAGCGTGGTGGTAACCAGTGGGAGCCGTATTAACCTTGCACGAACTGTTATCGCCATTGCTCCGGCCGTCTAAACTGAATCCCACTTCAGACAGCACTTCCAGCTACCCCGTCCTGATATGACCTTAGAGGTTGCCAGGGTGTAAAACTCCCAACCAACGTCCAGCTCTAAGCCAGGATTTTTTGTTGTCATCGTTTTCTAAAAGAAAAATCAAACCAGACGGGATGGCCGAATGAGTTGAGCGCCCGCTTGCTGTGTAGCATGTCATGGGATTGAAACGCCATGTTTGAAAGCTGGACACGTCAACCCAATGCAAATGTATACTTGCCACTACCCAGCCTGCTGCTAGGCATTATTTAGATTGAGTAAGGAGCAGTGCAATGAGGAAGAACAATTGTCCGTGATTGAAATCCTACCTGTTTTACATGTATACATGTAATCAATACAATAACAAATTGACCCAATAAACTAGTACAGTACAACCCCGTTAAAACAAGCTCGGTTAAGCCAAACATTCGGTTAATCCAAACTTTTTTCAGCGGCCTGGTAAAATACTACCATTTATCATATAAAAAAGTTGGTTAAACCAAAGTCGGTTAATCCAAACTATCGGTTAATTCAAACAAAATTGTCGGGCCCCAGGACACTTCCGGTACGATTAAACCAAACTTTCATGTGATTATAAGGTCATCTGAGACCCGACCATTTTTTTATATGATAAATGGTAGTATTTTGCCGGGCCGCCAAAAAAGTTTGGATTAACCGATCGTTTGGTTTAACCAAGCTTGTTTTAACGGGGTTATACTGTATATACATAAAAAACAATAATCAAAGTGTCCACATACCTTGTATATTAAAATTATTACATTCATAATGCACCGGCGTTTTTGCCAAAGCCAAGTCAAAGTTGAAGCCGAAGCTCGGTTAAACCAATGATCAGTTAATCCAAACAAATTTGTATGGTCCCTTCAAGTTTGGTTTAACGGGGTTATACTGGTTTGGTTTAACAGGGTTAAGATAAGTGCGTGTTCTCAGCCCGAGACCGAGACCTCGGAGGATATTTATCGATGTCCATTTTGCATCGGTCAGTAGGCGTCTCTCAGGTCCTCAGACATCAAACTTGACACCATGCATTCAGTGCTTAATATTCACTAATTAATGCAAACATACTCATATTATTATTAGTAGTAGTATCATTATCATTATTATTAGTAGTAGTATTATCATCATTATCATTATTATTATCATTATTATATACGCATACTATTCCGGATTCATGTACGGTCATATTTGACACAACCAATCAGATTTAATTAATTGTAAATTATTCCCTCATCTCATATTGATTGTGTAGTATGTGTGGGCACTGTGGATTTACTGTGCATTATTTACACCGCTTGAATATAGTCAATATGGTTATTAAATAATATATCTTACAGTAACCATATCTGACACACCCAAATCAAGTGTGATTTATCTAGGTTTTATTTCGTATTATTTATGAGTGTGTTGAATTCAGCCGACATTGATCATTTCCTAAAGTGCCCATAAACACAAACAAAACAGTCATGGTTCATTGCACAGGGCCTCCGGATATGGCTTCTGCACATAGCTTCTGTGCATGATGTCTGTGCAGTGCTTTTGTGCAGGGCTTTTGTTCAGGGCTTCTGTGTAGGGCTTTTGTTCAGGGCTTATGTTCAGGGCATTTGTTCAGGGCTTCTGTGCAGGGCTTTTGTTCAGGGCTTCTGTGCAGGGCTTTTGTTCAGGGCTTCTGTGCAGGGCTTTTGTTCAGGGCTTCTGTGCAGGGTTTCTGTGCAGGGCTTTTGTTCAAGGTTTCTGTGCAGGGCTTTTGTTCAGGGCTTCTGTGCAGGGCTTGTATGCATGGTCTGTGTTTGGTTTCCGCACATGTATTCTACGCATGCCCCCTGCACATGGCGTTTGTACGTGGCTTGTGTGCATGACCTCTGCACATGACCTCTGTACATGACCTTTGCACATGACCTCTGCGCATGCTGAACTTGGCCGATAAGGCGCGGATTTCTTACATAGTCTCACGAACTGGTGTGATTTCGAGCACCATTTACTAAAAGGCAGGCGAGCGGCCAGCGAAGTGTTGGTGTCCCACTGAGTCACGAGGGACCTTAAAACACTTTGACTTGTAGTCAATAACGGCCAAGCCCAAAGTGAGGCGGCCCTACTGAGTAGTTCCACCGCGACCCGCCAGGCGGCGCTGGGGGCGCTGGGCGGGTACAGAGGCTGCGCTTTACACTTAGATAGAGCCGCAGCTTATAAATTGAAATATCGATTTTTATTGGGACCAAGTCAGGCAAACCAAATTACGTAAATCCCGGCAGGGCTCCACTCGCCCACACCGGCGCGCCGGCCGGAATGGCACAGTAGCTAGAGCGTCCGCTTCGTTGGAGGGAGGATGTCTGCTTCATCGAGTGAAATGAAAGCTTACTTACAAGTCAGTAGGGGTCGCTACCTCATCGGGCGCATGGCATTACTAGGATAGGACAAGGACTGGTTGGTTAAGTTTCAGGATAGTGTGACTTGAGCAAGATATTATTACATGACTGCCAGTGACATGGTATCCCAGTGGGGCAACACTATAAATCTACCATGAGGGATGTGGGATGAGGGATTGTCGGGGTGCGGGAATGCAATGGTTACAGGGGTAGGTAAGGGTGGCTGTGGGTAGATGCGGGTGTGTGGGTGTTCGGGTGTCAGGTGTGGGTGTGCCAGTGTGTGGGTGTATGGGGGTGAGTGCGGGTGGGTGCATGAGCACGTGTGGAGGTGTGGGTGCGGGTATTAGTGTGGGTGTTGTTGGTGTTGCGGGTGGGGTGGGTAGGTGGTTGGGTAGGTGTGCATGTATGTGTGGGTGTGGGTGTTGAGGGTGGGGTGTGTAGGTGGGTATTTGTGTCTGAATGGGTGGGTGTGGATACGTGTGGGTGTGAGTGTGGGTGTTGAGGGTGGGGTGGGTAGGTGGTTATGTGTGTGTGGGTGGGTGGGTGTGGAGGTGGGTGGGTAGGTGTGCATTTAGGTGTGGGTGTGGTGTGGGTGTGAGTGTGGGTGTTGAGGGTGGGTGGGTGGGTGCGGAGGTGTGTAGACTCCGTCTGCCCAGGGACTTTACAGTCCGACTGCGCACCCAACTTGGGCAACCGGAAGTGCCGTGTGACTGCCACTTCCTGTACAGGCGGACATTGCTCAGGGCGCGGCCGTTCTACCGGCACTTAGTCCTGTACACTGAATACTCGGTCCGACTGTCTACAAGAGGACCTGGTAAATCAACCGCCATTCTGTTTAACCACATTCCTTTGGACGGGCCCGGACACGGTGGCCGAATCGGTAGAGCGCAGCCCTCCCGTGAGGGAGATCGGGAGTTCGATACCCGGTTGAGTCGAACCAATGACTTGCAGAATTGATACTTGTCGCTTCCTAGGTTTGGCGCTCGGCATTAATAGTATAAGGCAAGGACAAGGACTGTTTAGCTCAGCGTCAGGATAATGTGACTGAGTGGGATATTGGGTCATGGTGCTGGTGGCCTCATTTCCCAGTGGGGCAGCACTATAAAGTCACAATGAGTGTCCACTGTCACAAGCCAGTGCCTGTCCTGATATGACCATAGATGTTGCCAGGATCTAAAACTCCAACAAACAACAACCTTTAGACGGGGGCACAAGAATTTGAACCATGGCCGAGTCAAACCAATGAATGAAACAATTAATACCGGTCGCTACCTAGCCAGGCGCTTGGTAGGACTAAAATATGGCAATGAGCGGTGGAATGGGGAAGACCAATTGTTCGCGAATGAAATTTCTGCTGTTAAATCAATGAATGTAACAACAAAAATGTAAACCCACTTCCACGGCGATTACTAAGACCGATACTAAGACCCAAGATGGTGGCGTAGAGAAAGACGCTTGGGGTGGTGACGGCACTGTCATATCGCATTGATTTATTAAAAAGCAGGTGTTAATCGGAACGCCGTAAATGCTGCCGGATTGGCAATCAGTCAGCACACAGCACTCGTACAAACAGGACTAATGACAGCCACCCGCCGAGAAATTAGAACCGGAGCATCAATCATGGCCCCCTGTCAATTTGTCGTTTGCTGTAATGTTGAATCTGTCGTGTGTGATAATTCTGAATCTGTCATCTGGTGTAATGCTGAATCTGTCATCCTTTTTCATGTTGAATCTCTGATCTTTTTAAATGTGGAATCTGTTGTCTGTTGTAATGTAGAATTTGTCACCTGTTTTATTGTGGAATCTATCATCTGTATTTAATGTTGAATCTGTAATCTGTATTCATGTTGAATCCGTCATTTGTTTTCATGGTGAATCCGTCATCTGTTTTCAGGTTGAATCTGTCATCTGTTGTAATGTGGAATTTGTGACCTGTTTTACTTTTGAATCTATCATCTGTATTAAATGTTGATGATCATCTGTCGAATCCCTGTTTAGTTGAATCTGTCATCTGTTGTAATGTGGAATTTGTGACCTGTTTTACTTTTGAATCTATCATCTGTATTAAATGTTGAATCTGTCATCTGTATTCATCTTGAATCCGTAATCTGTTTTCATATTGAATATATCGTCTGTTTTAATGTGGAATCTGTCATCTGTTATAATGTGGAATTTGTCACCTGTTTTACTGTGGAATCTATCATCTGTATTAAATGTTCAATCTGTTGTCTGTATTCATTTTGAAACCGCCATCTGTTTTCATGTTGAATTTGTGGTCTGTTGTAATGCTGACTTCGTCATCTACAGTAATGTTGCATCCCTCACCCATTTTAATGTCATTGTCCTCTGCTGTAATGTAGAACTTGTCTACTTTAATATACCAACGCAGATTCACTCGTTTCCGCTCTACCCACAAACGCTGATCATGCATTATGCAGCGGTATAGCACTGTGCCGTCATGGAGAAGCCCCCCCCCCCCACACAACAATACACAATATCCTTCCCCCATACCTCTCTATCTCCACCTCATCACCTCGAACTGCCGCCGAGACACAACACATTCATCATGTTGACAGAAAAGTATTATATTAATTAGCTTCGCTAAACATTATGTCTCCTTGCGGTTGTTGTGTTTATTTTAACACTTATTTCTTCAACTTTAAAAAGAAAGTACAAGTGGCGTTCTTAGTCATAAATGATATTGTCTTCTCCGTGAATTCAGTCTGACCTCAAACTTCCACATATTCACTCATCGTGAGCAGGACCTGATGATAATGAAATGACAGGACGCCGTGGCCGAATCGGTAAGAGCGAGAGACTTCCCGTGAGGAAGGTCGGGAGTTCGAATCCCGGCCGAGTCAAACCAGTCATTTACAAAATGGACACTTCTCGCTACCTAAGCTGGCGCTCGGCATTGCTATGATAAGGCAAGGATTGGTTAGCTAAGTACAGTATAACCCCGTTAAACCAAACTTGAAGGGACCCTATAAATTTGTTTGGATTAACCGATCATTGGTTTAACCGAGCTTTGACTTTGACTTGGCTTTGGCAAAAACCGGGGTGCATTATGAATGTACAATGTATGTGGACACTATGATTATTGTTTTTTATGTATATACAGTTTAACCCCATTAAACCAACCTCGGTTAAATCAAACGATCGGTTAATTCAACTTTTTTTTCGGTGACCTGGCAAAATACTACCATTTATCATATAAAAAAAGTCTCAGATGACCTTAAACCCACATGAAAGTTTGGTTTAACTGTACCAGAAGTGGCCTGGGGCCGATAATTTTGTTTGGATTAACCGATACTTTGGTTTAATCAACTTTGGTTTAACCAACTCTTTTATATGATAAATGGTAGTATTTTGCCGGACCGCCGAAAAAAGTTTGGATTAACCGATCGTTTGGTTTAACCGAGCTTGGTTAAACGGGGTTGTACTGTATCAGGATAATATTACTGAGTGGAAAATCAGGTCATGGTACCGGCAGCCTGGTTTCCCAGTGCAGCAGCATTATAAAGTCGCCACGAGTGCACACTGCTACAAGTCGGTATCTGTCCTGATATGACCCTAGATGGTGCCAGGATATAAAACCCCACAAAACAAAAGGTTAATTTTATGAAACAGATGTCTACCCTTCCGACCCTTCCCACCTTGAGAGTTGCCCACAGGGTTTAGGGAGGTCAAAGGCACAGCAAACTTTCATTAATACATAATGCTTCGAGTTGGTAGACGCGCTGATTCTAAATTGCTCGAAGCCAACAGGTTAATGAGGTCAAGTTAATGGTGATTAATCATCTCAGCTGGTCTGTGGGGTCGAGGATCATCCCCCGCCACCCCCCCAACCCCCACCACCACCACCACCACACTCAGACTGCTTGAGACCAGACTATTAAATATAATACCGGGCCAAGCTATTAGCCAATGGAGTTCTGCTGATCCCTCAGGAAGAACTAAACCTGCAACCCAGTGTAAAGTCGACGGCTGGCATCTGTGGGTTGTGTAGGCAGGTTTGTAAGGAATCAATACAGGCAAGAAAAGAAAGGAAGAGTATAAAGACTGAAAGTAGAGTGAGAGCTTGCACCCTCAGGTGTATTATTATATAGTGGTACATGGATCTGATATGGCATACCACCTGACCATTATCTCCAATCAGGAACAAGCATTTCTAGTTCCACCAATGAACAGTAAGCATTCTGGGGTCACCATGGCTACTGTGATCTTCCGACCACCACCATGCACTGTGGCTGCTTGGCCTGCACCTGCCTGCTGTGTGTGTGTGTCCTGATCCGTGACTAACAGTTGGGGGGAGGGGGTAGTGAGTAGAGCTCTTAAGGCTCCTTACACACTATCACTAGTGCCTCATTCACACTCTCTACTTAATACACAATGACTATTGACCACAAGTAAAGAGTCACCAGCAACTACATAAATACATTCATGCACCTGGCCCTATACATCATTTACATTAATAGACCATTTGTACTCCTTTATAGACCATTTCGCATTCCCCACCAATGCGTTTTATCAGAATATTTTTCACCAGCATGTCGGGTCGCAGCTACGGCTTACCTGGCGGAAGGTGAGTGAGTGACTTGGAGGCGGAAGGTGGGGGAGGTGGTGAATACACAGACACTATGGTACACAAAGTGGTGTTTTTATCTCCTGTAATACCCCTGTCACACTACGATGTAACGAGCGAACGTGAGCCTAACGTGGTCATTTTTCGTCATTACGTTGACATACGTTGGGTTACGTTATGATGATGTCAGAATGACGTTAGACTGACGTCAAGCTACGTCACATTACGTCGAGTTACGTCGAGGTTTTGGACATGTTCAAAACTTTCGACGTACCTCGAACGTAAGGGTTTACGTTCACCGTACGTTCTGTACACGTTCAGTGAACGTCAATGACATTAAACAGACGTTAGTCAAATGCTGCTCACTACGTTCAACTAAGTTCCACTACGTTGACCCACATTAAACTGGGTGGAAATATCCACGCGGCGTAATGGGAACGTCAGGAGAATATCAGGAGAACGTCAGGAGAATGTACGGTCAACGTATGTTCAACGTTTTGCCACCGTGTCATGACATATGTAACGTCACGTAACGTTCTTCTGGCGATGGAATAACGTTCATAACGTTCCGTGAGCATAATGACGTTGTCCTCTCTCGTTGAATGACAGTATCACTATGCTTTACCGACGTTACGCTCTCGTCCACTACGCTGCATCCACGTTCAACTTGTGCCCAAATTTGCATACTACGCCGAGAAGTTCAACGTTTTTCACGTTCTCCCTACGCTGACGTCGTCACGTCGTAGTGTGACAGCCCCATTAAAATATTTGCTCGGACAGTTTCAACGCAATCTACATTAGAAACAAATGTATGGGAATAACCATACAAAGTTTGGTCATCAGCAGGCATGCGGTTATTTACTTATACAGTTATAGGCACAAACAAAGTGAGTTTAATGTATAGGATCTACAGTGAAGGATAGGGTTGGGAGGGAGGCACCAACCCCAACTTGCACCATGTAAGCTGCAGCTGGGGAACCAGACGGGATGGCCGAATGAGTTAGAGCATCCGTCTCCCGTGCTGGTAGATCGTGGGGTCGTGGGTTCGAACCCTGGTCGAGTCAAACCAATGACTTAAAAATTGATACTTATTGCTTTCTAGCCTGGCGCTCGACATTATTAGGATAGGGCAAGGACTGGTTTGCTCAGTGTCAGGATAATGTGACTGAGTGGGATATCAGGTCATGGTGCTGGTGGCCTGGTCTTTCAGTGGGAAGCACTATAAAGTCGCCATGAGTGCGCACTGTCACAAGTCGGTACCCGTCCTGATATGACCTTAGATGTTGCTAGGACATAAAACAACAACAAACAAACAAACAGCTGCAGCTGGGACCTGGCGTCTGAGTCATACTCTGAGTTTGATGCGCGAAAAGGAAGAAGGCGGGGGGAGCTTGAGCAGGGAGGACGGCTGGAAGGCGAGTGACTGAGGGAGGCCGGCGGGCGGCCTTATAAGGGAGGAGCGGGGAGGCGAGAGGCGGGGGAGGTGAGAAAGCGGCGGTGGCAGGGCGAGAGGGCGAGGTGGGAGAAAGCTGAGGGGAAGATGACAGGGAAGGTGAGAACGCCGGCGGCGGCAGGAGGCGGGGGGAGGGTCTCTCCCTTCCCACGCATCAAACGCAATGCGAGCATTGCGACCAAAGTTGCAGAGTCCGATGGTCTTGAGGTTCTCTGAGTTAAATATATTTTCTTGATTGTTATAGCCTCCCTTACTTTAGTTTGAAGTAACTTTTTTAAATGGCTAACTTTTGAGATATTTGAAGTGCAACCATCCACAAATAATGTTGGCATGCACGCAAAAACTCTAACACCATAGGCTTCTGTAGTGACAGGTTCTATTAAATTGGCTCTGTATGCCCTTCTATATGGCGACAAGTGCTTAATATATGTGCACCAGTATCTAAGTTTGATATGTAGAATAAAATCTGGTTAATTGTTTTGGTTTTGAAAATTTGATGTTTTCATCAGTCTATGCAGCTTTAAAGTCAGCAGGAACAATACCAGACATCCCGTGTGCTGGGCCTGTGGGTGTGCGTCGTTATTTGATATAGCGCGAAGTTGAAATAACTCCATCCGCTCGCAGTCCTTATATGACTTTAGATGTTGCTAGGACGTAAAACACCAATAAACAAACTCCATCCGCCCAGAAAGCTATTATATTGTCTACACTTACGTTACCATTCTGTTTTTAGTTTCATTAGGCGAGTACTGGGTTATTTTGTTATTCACTATGGAAACAGCCGTCTCTATGGAAACAGCCTGATGACTTCCTGTGGCGCGGGTTCCATTCGACTTATCAGAAAGCACTCCGGTGTGAAAGAAACACAAGTGCAATAATACAGCAGACAATGTGTCGATAACCTGGTGGTTAAGCCCTGCAAACGGCTGTCGGGTCCGGTGTCTACCGCCATCTTGTATTGTGCTGAAAGGAGCTGACTGTGCAGATTATTGCCGAAGTCGGGAATTTATGAAAAGCTCTTAAAATGCACATCAAGCAAGGGGGGGGGGGGGTGAGGTGGGGGAGGAGGTGGAGGGAAGTAGAGGTGAGAGGGGATGGGGGAGGAGGGATGAGGGAAGGGGGAGGAAGGAGGAGAAGGGGGAGAGAGGAGGGAGGGGAGGTGGGAGGGACATATGGAAGGACGGAGGAGGGGCAGGGGAAGAAGGGGGAAGGGTGGAGGCGTGGGGAGGGGGAGGACAGGGGGAGGGGGAAAGGAGAGGGGATGAGGAAAAGAAAGGGAAAGTATGATGTGAACGAAGGAAGGAAGGGAAAGGGCGAGGGGGAGGTGGAAGGAGAGGGCGAAGGGAAGGAATGGAGGGGGTAAGGGAGAGCGAGATGAGAGAGAAGGAGACTGGAGGTAGGAGTAGCAGGAAGGAAGGAAGGAATGGAGGAAGGAATGAAGGGGAAGGGAAGAAAGGGAGTAGTGAGGAGGACTTATGGACGAGAAAAGGGACGAGGAAGGGAAGGAAGAAGTGGAGAGGAGGGGAGAGGGTGGTAACTGACAGTGGCACAAAATCAATCTACAACCGAGCCCGGGGTAATAACGGCAGTGGGGGGGGGATGAGTGAGTGGAGTGAGGGGAGTTGATGGAGTGAGTGGAGTGAGTAGAATGAGTGGAGTAGGGCGATGGAGTGAGTGGGGTGGGTGGGTGGGTGGGGTGCGTGTAGGCTGCCAGTACAGCTCTAATGCGCTGAAGATGCTGCGTCGGTCCGGACCATCTTTACTCTATAATCGAATCTCAGTCCATTAGGAGGATTCCCCCAGTCACCCGCAACCTCCCCCACTTGCTTCCGGTCCACCCCCTCCCCCCACCCCCACCCCGACACGGTGTGGGTATCAGGGTGTCGGGAGGTGGGGCGGGGTGTGGGGGATGAGACACGGACCGAGGGGTGCGGGTGGGGCTGTGGGCTGGAGGGGGCTGGGGGATGGGGCGAGTAGGGTTGACTTGGACTGTAGCCCGTGATCTTGTAATCTTATTAGTTTTACTTCGCTATTGACTTAATTGCAAAAGCGAGGATTTAGATGTGCGCGCGTGTGCGTGTGGGTGAGTGTGTGCCCGTGTGTGTGCGCGCATGTGGAGAGGTGGGTTAGTGCATGTGCGGGTGTCTGCGCGTGTGGATGTGTGTATATGTGTGCATGAATGCGCGTGCGTGTGCGCGAGAATGTGTGTGCGTGTGTGAAATACGGCTACGTGACTTCCTGATGTATCCATCTCACCTTGTACAGCATATGTATATATAAATATTATTATATACATATAATATATATAATGATAATTCGAATTATTGCCCATAATAATCGGGAGTAGCCTGTGTAACCCTTCACTCCCATCTGCGAAGGGGTTCTGCCATCCAGATCCGGAATGGCGTCTCTCTCTCTATTATATGGATGTATGTATGTATTTAAATCCGTCCTGCTGAGAGGGAGCGGTAGTGGTAGTGACCAGGCGCAGCTGGTATCATGCGGTCATGAGCTGCTCACAGGTGGCAGTGCAGTGGAGAATGAAGGAACTAACCTAGTCCTATGGTAGTAATAGCTCAGTGACATTAGGGTATAGAGTAAGTAAGGGAGAGAACTGCTAGGGGGTAGTGTCCTTGTTTATATTCCCATAATAGATTATAGAGCACATATATATATATATGTATATATGCATGTATGTATGGATGGATGTATGAGTGTGTATGTATATGTGTATGTGTGTATGTAGGTATGCACATATATATGTATAATATATATATATATGTGCTCTATAATCTATTATGGGAATATAAACAAGGACACTACCACCGAGCAGTTCTCCCCCTCTATTTACTCTACACCTGAATGTCATGTGACTTAGCTAGTACCCACTCCTATTCATTGAGTTACTACTACCCAACCTGCTATGCCTAGCTTAGTTCCTGCATCCACCACTGCACTGCCACCTGTGAGTGGCTCATGACTGCATGATACCAGCTGCGCCTGGTCACTACCACTGCCGCTCCCGCTCAGCAGGACGGATTTTAAATATATCAGAGGGGGAGAGATTGTGATTATACAGAAATTACCACATGTAATATAAGCATATAAGTATATACATGTAAATAGAAGTAGTACAGCATGTCGGACCAGGCATACTGGTAGGCCAATAAATAAGGAGTGGTGCAGCATGTCGTACCAGACATGCCATGGCTTACCGTGCCGCTTCTCTTTCGTGACTCCAAGCATCTATCCAGGCAGTTAATTTAATTATACACACACACAATATATATATATATATATATAAATGATGCATAATTTAGTATACGACTACAAATAACATAAGGTTCTACTTATTGTCATTTCCAAGTATGCGTACCTTGTTCATACTGAACTGACTGCTAGGCGCCACAGTGGTGCTTTTCTTAATTAAACACTTACAGCTGACTGTCACTTTTTGCAGACATTTCTTCTTTCTTTTGTATCGCTAAAGCTAAAATAACCTTGCCAGAGATTATACTTCTGTTACTCAACCCACGTTTCTTGTGTGTCTTAAGAGTTGATATTATGTATAAGTATTATGCGAATATACAGGCACGGACTGTACTTCCATCATTATTGTTATTACATATATACCCATTTGCTACTCTGTACATCCTGACCACCATGATCTGACTGGTGCCCCTGCCACCGGCCCTCCTCGTCCCTAACAGACGCACGCATATGTTCATTCGTACCGAGGAATTGTTACTATATAAAAGTCAAACTTTTAGAACTATAAAGAAATTGCCAAATTCACAGCCAGACATCACACGTTACACTTCCACCTCCTATGAAGAAGATAAATGCATTGACAAAGAAAAGAGTGAAACAATATAGAGAAACAGTTTTCAAGCAGCAGTCTTCAGCAATCCCCCAGATCGGCGAACCCCTGCCATATGTGGACTTAAGGGGATGTCACACTACGACGTATGGCCTTATCGTATGCCGACATATGCGATTGCCTTGAGCTAGCTGATGATGACAATATCAGACTACATATAAATATATTGTGAATAACTGTATTGTCACATGGCTGGAAGATCTGTGCCACGGCGCCGACAACAGACTTTATTCAATAAATAAACTATATTTACCACAACAACAACAACAAAAATATTGAACGTATAAATTACCTTTGCTTAATTTGATTGTCCCTTCGTTGTTAGGACACCTGCTATATCAGGACACCATTGGTTCGGATGCAGAGTTGTCCGTTGAAGACATGTACTACTGACCCTGCTAAATGCCCAATCTCCGTTTACAAAGAACCGCAACGAGAGTTGGTTTCTGGGACGGAGTGCGTGCGGGAGGAGGAGGTGTGCACACGGGGACACTGACTGCCTCAATTAGGTTATTATTCTACTTCCCGGAGTGGCTTGTTCCATGGTACGCCCAGGTCCCGCCAGGGGGCGCCAGGGGGTAACTACCCACGTGACACCGCCTGACCCCACTCTTCCCGCCACTTTCTCCCTTTCCTCCCTCCTTCCCTCCCCCTTCCTTCAGCAGTGTGTCGCCAAGGGAGTTGAGGTCGTCATGGTGTAGTGGTTCTCTATGGGGGACGGGGCGGGGCGGGGCGGGGCGGGGCGGGGCGGGGCGGGGCGGGGCGGGGCGGGGCGGGGCGGGGCGGGGCGGGGCGGGGCGGGGCGGGGCGGGTGAGCGGATAAATGGAAGTGGCTGGTCTGAGAGCCTGTTTTGTATCACGTGTATCACCAGGGCATTACCGCCTATAAGGCCAAGGCCTCCCAGGGACACAGCATACCCGCCTATTAAAATTGTATTTAGTAAATGGCCTATTCATCGGAATATAGCACATTTCCAGCAACGAAGTCCCATTCTTCAGGCCAAGAGGTATTTCCACAGCTATGGGCTGTAAACCGAACATTCAGTCTCAAATAAAATGAGATCGACTCAAATACAATGAGATAGACCACCTCCTCCTGGTCCCAACACCTATCCGTGGCTCACCATGCCAGCCACCAGGTGTAGAGTTGACGAACTAATTACCCATTTCCCCTGGTCCCAGCGCCTCACCCTGCTGGCATCCGGGTGTAGAGTTAGCGAACTAATCACCCACTTCAGCCAAGTCCACCTCACGTCGAGCGTTTTACAAAAGTTGGGCGAGCTGGTTTCCAAATTCAAAGGTTTTTGGTATAAAAAAACAAACAAACAAAAATAGTAAAACAAAACTCTCAAACCAACCCGAACAGGTCACGCAATAGGTTTCGTTGGGAATTCGCTATCAAAAACCCGAAAAAAAGGTACACAACATCACTCACACGGTTCTCACCGATCGGCAAAGTTAGGAAACGTCAGTACTTGGATGGATGACCGCCAGGGGATACCTCACCTGATGAACCCAACCGCGCTAACTAGTGATAATTCGCAAGGGCATGCATACGGTGCCTCCAGGTCAGGTGCGCACAAATGTGAAAAGAGCCGTGGCATGTCGCTATGGCGAACGGCGCATGCGCATGCGCAGTCACGACTTCCGGTGAGTGCTAAATGGAGGCGGAGGGATAATTGGGGTTAGGAGGGTGGGTGATAATGGGGGCGGCTCTGGGTGGGGAAGGGTAATTACAGTAGCCCCAGCGACAGTCCAGTGACATTGGAAACACCCTGAAGGTCAAGTTCCAGCGAATGGCATAGTTATCAAAGAAGCTTACTAATCCGGTGTCTGTTTGAAATTCATGGGTGTCCGTGGGTTTGTTGGGTTAGGGTTCTTTTTCTGGTGGTATTTAAAAAGAGAATTTTGTTATACAATGTTTTTTTTGTATTTTTGTTGTTGTTGTTGTAAAACCAGTCGCTATAGTTACAGATCCAATCACACCACACCAGCTCCACACTGCTACACAATAACACCTCCCAGCAGTAAGTGATGCTTTCCGGATTTACCACCGGATGTGCGTCTGCTCCGGATCGCGTGATCACCAGGACGCGTATGGCGCGGAACCGGAAGTAAGCAAACACGTCGTCTGCTGCCTGTTTAGTAGATGCATGTAAGTTGAGAGGACATTTGTGGTAATAGACGATTTCCATCACCAGTCCACCCTCGGGCAGCAGTAGATGCGGTAATGTTGTTGGTAGCAACTCACTGTTTTAGCATAATCTGGGGAAAAACATATCTTCTAAGTTCTAACCTGCCCTCTGACAGCAGTGCTGAGAACTAATTATTGGGAAGCAGCTCACTGCGCATGCTCTACTGATAAGGTCTATTACCACTAGCTTCTTGTGGGATAAGTATCTGCACACTAATTAGGAATCACGTCAAATGCATTTTATTTTTGTTAATATAATTTCATCATGATGGAGACGCTTGGTTGTGTCAAAGACCCTATAATACTAAGACGGTTCACTCAACCTGTACTGTGTAATCAAAATGATCAACCCCACCACTTGGTGTGCTGGCTGTTCTCTTGGTTAAACAGTTGCTATATTATATGTATAAATGTATATATGAATGTGAAAGATGTGTGATGATGGTGATGATGATGATGATGCTGATGATGATGTGTATTTGTTCATAGCAATTTCATATTGATGTGTATTCATACTTACCTATCTCATGTATAATATAATTGTATGTGTTTACATGTGAAACACCAACCAGCAGCAGGGCTGATCAAACCCACCACAAGGTGGAACTGCAAAATTGACATTACCATGGGAGAGATAGGGAGTGAGCCGTCTTTGTATTATAGGGTCTTTGGTTGTGTCTATGTGAGGGTGGGGTGGGTGTGTAGGACTCATTATTATGTGTATCGAGGGGTGAGTGTTGTCTTGGTGGGGGGGGGGGTATTGTGGGGGGGCGGGGGGTAAAGCACGCCTCGCCCCCACATTCTAAACATAGTGTTCCATCTTAAAGTTGCATAGTTCGATGGATTTGAGTTTCTGTCACTTTCTGTGATAAATACATTAGGTTGATCATTATAATCGACCTTACCTTTCTTTTATCCATAGAATTATTACCGGTCCATCACGCTACTAATTAAGATAATTCAATTTAACTTCTTTATTTGTTTCATAAGCCGGTGCCAAACCAGAAGTAGCGAGCATCAAATCTGTATCAACATGAGTAATACTCGGAAAATAAAGAAATAAAGATTCCAACAAACAAATAAAACAAAGAGACAAGGATTGTGTTGGGGCTGAGCCCACCTACCGTGATTATATCAGCACGACTGTACATTTGTCACACCAGAGTCTAACGTAGTCACGTGTCACCACAGGTAATGACACCTCATGTGAACATGCGCAGATCTGTCAGCGTTTTGTGTCGCTGGTGGCGTCATTCACAGCCCAGAAGGCTCTAATGTAACTCTACAGCACCCCGCTCCTTTTTTTACCCTCTTTTTTTGTCTTCCCACGGAAATTGATCGGGCTGCCATAGCTCATGCTGGTTTTTGTTCCCTTGTCTTTTTTGTGTGTGTTTGTTTTTGTATGACGTGCCGATATGGTCACACACTATGTGTCGCAGGTAAGAAAGATACGAAACAGTGGCACAAATTGGCTGCAAGATTAATGTGTCACCTAGTTTAGGTTTATGTGAAGGGCTTGGCACAAGTTTAGGTTTATGTGAACGGCTTGGCACAAGGGTCCATCCTTACAGCACCATTTAAATTTCAGTTTTCTTAAGTTCAACACACAGATACATAGAGAAGATACACACCCAGATGGACACACACAAAGAAGACACATGGGCACTGCACAAAGACACACAGACACTGCAAACACAGAGAGAAGACACATAGGCACTACACACAGAGAAGACACACAGACACTGCACACACAGAGAAGACACATAGGCACTGCACGCAGAGAAAAGACATAAACACTGCACTGCACACACATACATACACACATACAGATAAGCTGAAACATGATTCACACAGAAAAAGTGCAACACAACAAATCAGTGCATTAAAGAAATCTAAAAGAAAAATTCACCACAACCCAAACAAAGAACAATTGTGACGAAACAAGTGGTTAATCCAAGTTATTTCCGGATAATGTGGGTCGTTCTGGATCAATACCTATTACAATGGGTAATAATGAGTCAATATGGGTCTGGGTAGGTCATTCTCGGTTTGTGTGGGTTAATATGGGTCAGTCTGGGTCATTATGGGCTAATAATGGTCAGCATGGGACTAATATGGGTTATTGAGGCTTAATGTTAAATAATATGAGTTAATATGGAATGTGTCTGTCAATACACAGGTCAGTATGTCTCAATAGGGGTAATGATGGGTAATTATTGGTTAATCTGGGCTAGTATGGGTTAATATGTGACAACATGGGTCAATATGGATAATTAAAGGGTAAAGTAGGTCATTATGGGTTAATTAGGTCATCGTGAGTTAATACGGGTTATCATGAGTTAATTAATACAGGCTATATAGGTCTGTTTACAACATACCTGTCGCTCGTTCGTCGCCTGTGAGAAAGTCAGAAAATAGATGAACAACTTAAATAAACATAACAGAGTCTATAAGGCATTGATAACATAGCAACATGAAGAGTCCCAGGTTAAATCTATGCAGGTGTTGGTAACATAGCAACATGAAAAGTCCCAGGTATCTACACAGGTGTTGGTGACATAGCAACATGAAGAGTCCCAGGTTAAATCTATGCAGGTGTTGGTAACAGCAACATGAAGAGTCCCAGGTATCTACACAGGTGTTGGTAACATAGCAACATGAAGAGTCGCAGATTAAATCTACATAGGCGTAGGTAACATAGCAACATAAAGAGTGGTCACCAGGCATGTCAGTGCCTCGCATGTCAGTGTTTTGCATGTCAGTGTCCGGCATGTGACCGACATGTCAGTGTCTGGCATGTCAGTGTCCCGCATGTGACTGGCCTGTCACTGTCAGTTTTGTTTGTTTGTTGTTGTTTTACGTCCTAGCAACATCTAAGGTCATATCAGGATGGGTACCGACTTGTGACAGTGCGCACTCATGGCGACTTTATAGTGCTGTCCCACTGGGAAACCAGGCTGCCAGCACCATGACCTGGTATCCCACTCAGTCACATTATCCTGACACTGAGCACACCAGTCCTTTTTAAGTCATTGGTTTGACTCGACCGGGGTTTGAACCCACGACCCCATGATCTACCAGCACGGGAGACGGACGCTCTTACTCATTCGGCCATCCCGTCTGGCAGGTACTCCAAACTGAATTTTTCTTTTTATGAAGTTAATTTGCAAATGGTACAGTTGGAAAGCGCTTGTCAATCTGATTACAAATATATATCATAATGGAAAGTTGGTCTATTAGTTCCTGAGTTATGAATTATTTAATATTTAATTGTTGCCCTTAATTTCACACACATTTTTCATGATTCTGCAAATGCTTAAATCCTGTTGTTTGAAGCTGCCTACTGAAGGCAAATTACATTTTAATCACATCATTATTCTTTTGACTTATTATTTCTAATCTCAATTTTTTTCAGACCTTGAAAATAAATATTTGTTGAACAATTTGACATCAAACATGGCAAATCATGTGATTTTCACTAACTGTCCATGATCAAATCTTTAGAAAAGTAATATCTCTGGTTCTATTGGAGATATTGACTTGATTTCTGTATCAAAGTGATCAGAATGCAAATATCTATAATGTGATTGATTACATTGTCATTAAGCTATATCCACATTTCAAAAATCTAAAAAATTAGATTGCTCTAATTAGCATACCCATTCTATGGTTAAGTCCAAACTGCTGAGAGTGAGTGCTAAATGGTGGTTAACAATCTACACAGATTTGTAGAGAAAGAATTTTTCTATGTAATATTATATTTTTCATGAACAATATTTCGTGAAATCAGGTTTTATGATTGTTCCAAAGTTTTCAAACCTCAATTTTTCAATTTTATTCCACCTGAAGTCGGCTGTAATGGATACAAAACTAAAGCTAGTGATCTTTATTTTACGGTGAAAGTAGTTATTTTTAGCTCTGATGCACTCACTCGCAGCAGACAACGTTCAAAGAGGGGTAGTATGCTGAGAGCAAGTCTCCTATTTTTCCCAATCAGCATCAGCATCCAATCCATACCTACTGTCAGTGCATCGTATGTCAGTGCCTGACATGTGAGTGTCTGCCATGTGTGCCATGTGACTGGCATGTCAGTGTCTGGTATGTGACTGTCCTGTCAGTACATGGCATGTCAGGACCTGGCATGTCAGTGTATGGCATTTTACTGGCATGTTAGTGCCTGGCATTTCAGTGCCTGGCATGTCAGTGTCCGCCATGTGACTGGCATGTCAGTGTTTGGCATGTCAGTGATTGGCATGTCAGTGTCTGGTATCTGACTGGCATGTCAGTGTTTGGCATGTCAGTGCCTGGCATGTCAGTGTATGGCATGTGACTGGCATGTCAGTGTCCGGTATGTGACTGGCCTGTCAGTGCATGGCATGTCAGTGCCTGGCATGTCAGTGTATGGCATGTGATTGGCATGTCAGTGTCTGGTATGTGACTGGCCTGTCAGTGCATGGCATGTCAGTGCCTGGCATGTCAGTGTATGGCATGTGACTGGCATGTCAGTGTTTGGCATGTCAGTGCGCGTGTCTGGCATGTCAGTATTTGGCATGTCAATGTCTGGTATGTGGCTGGCATGTCAGTGTCTGGCATGTGACTGGCATGTCAGTGTTTGGCATGTCAGTGTTTGGCATGTCAGTGTCTGGTATATGACTGGCATGTCAGTGTTTGGCATGACAGTGTCCGCCATGTGACTGGCATGTCAGTGTTTGGCATGTCAGTGTTTGGCATGTCAGTGTCTGGTATATGACTGGCATGTCAGTGTTTGGCATGTCAGTGTCTGGTATATGACTGGCATGTCAGTGTTTGGCATGACAGTGTCTGCCATGTGACTGGCATGTTAGTGTTTGGCATGTCAGTGTTTGGCATGTCAGTGTCTGGTATATGACTGGCATGTCAGTGTCTGGCATGTCAGTATTTGGCATGTCAGTGTCTGGTATGTGGCTGGCATGTCAGTGACTGGCATGTGACTGGCATGTCAGTGTTTGGCATGTCAGTGTTTGGCATGTCATTGTCTGGTATGTGACTGGCATGTCAGTGTTTGGCATGTCAGTGTCTGGTATGTGACTGGCATGTCAGTGTTTGGCATGTCAGTGTCTGGTATGTGACTGGCATGTCAGTGTCTGGTATGTGACTGGCATGTCAGTGTCTGGTATGTGACAGGCATGTCAGTGTCTGGCATGTCAGTGTCTGGTATGTGACTGGCATGTCAGTGTCTGGCATGTCAGTGTCTGGTATGTGACTGGCATGTTAGTATCTGGTATGTCAGTGTCCGGCATGTGACTGGCTGGCATATAGATGATGCCATTGTAAGCTCCGTAAGAGGGCCCTGTCCCGCTGTGAGCAGCCTGTCTGTATGTGTGTGTGTAGGTATGTGTGCCTGGACATTGAAGGACTCAGCGCCTTAACCCAACTCACCCTGCCAACACACCGGTGCACATCCCACAGGCTGGCGGGTGGAAGGTGGAGAAATCTATGTGTTGGGGTTTTACGTCCTAGCAAGATCTACAGTAATATCAGGACGGCTACCGACTTGTGACAGTGCGCACTCATGGCCACTTTATAGTGCTGTTCCACTGGGAGATATGGCCATTGGCATCATGATCCGATGTTCCAGTCAGTCACATTATCCTGCTAACCAGTCCGGGGTAGAAGTGACTGACTGGAAGTTTAGTAAACACACATTATACATGTAATTCCACACACATAGATGAGAGTCGGCTAGGACGAACTCTATCAACCTCTCTTATTAAAATAAATTCAGGGTTGAGTGGAGTGTTGTAGCCCAAGATGAACGGCGTGAACCGTAGTGTATGCCGGGATGATTCCCCTCCCCACCTCACCCCCACCTAATTTCTACTCACTCCCACCTCACCCCCCCCCCCACTTCACCCCCACCTCATCCCGCCACACATAGATGGAGGGGGTGAAGTAGGAGCAAGCTACACACCCGGAATTATTACCTGCAACAACAGGACTATTCCATGCCTGACATTGTGGATAAATATGTCTATATCTATCTATATGTCTACATATGTTTATTAATGCTGCAGTCACACTACGATGCTTCTCACCGGCGTGCCGCTAATGCGCAAAATTAGTTGTACACGTCAAGACACGTCAAACTTTTCGGCGGTGTTGGAAAAACGTTTGGCGCCAATGCACCGTGTTAGTAGCGTGCGGCCAACATGTGTCGACGCGTGCGGAAAAGTTTTGCGCAACGTCATCATATGACCTTAGATGTAGCTAGGGCATAAAACAACAAAGCAACCGTTTGGCGCAACATGTGGAGACGACCCTCACGCGCACGCGGCGTCTGCCTAGCATTTGCATAACGTTATTCCAGTGCATTTAACGGAGCTCAACACGCCACTAACATCCCCATAACGTTCGCACCCACACGTTGGCAAATGTCGAAAGTTTTGTGCAAGCACAAAACATTGGACGCGCGCCGACGATCCTCGCCGACCGTCAACATCCATCAAGGTGTACCGACGCGTGCCTAATGCGCGTGTAACGCTTCCCGACATTTCCCGACGTTTCCCGACGTTTCGCCCAAAAGTGACACACGTCGACGCGCGTTGGAGAGAAATGTTGTAGTGTGACTGCAGCATAAACGCCTGCATAGCGTTGATAACATTCTCTATCGTGATCCACATTACAATGCCCGGCCCTATAAAATAGCCGGCAGCACCAGGCCGGCCAGACTAGTGTAAAGGTTCTGCGGATTAATATAATTTTGCTATGGCTGGTTATTTGCTCAAATATAAAGTAAATTTAAATTCCAGTTTCTACTGATCATGATGTCATCTAATAAAATAATGCATTGCCCTAAAAATGGGCTTCTCTAGGACAAGAGGGACAATACAGCTTTTGCATGGAACATGCATGGTGAGCTGCTACCCACAACATTGCTGTCAGAGGGTGGGTTGGTGGTGGAAATCCTCTATAAGGCCTTTTCCACCGAGCATGCTGTACAGTAGGCTACTACCCATACATTAATTCTTCTATTCACGTGAAATCACATGGAAATCATCTATTCATCTATGGGTGGTCCTGTTCTAGAGAATGCAATATATGTTGCCTGACGCTACCAGTACTCAACTTGTAGTCGCGGGTTTGATCCCCGGCCGAGTCAAACCAATGATTCATCAAATTGATACTTGTTGCTACCTCTCCTGGTGTTCGGCATTACCAGCCGGTCAGGTGACTAGTTCTGTAATCCTGGAAAATTGTGATTCGGCAGAACCCCTCAACGGAAGTGGAGACAAAACCACGAGATCACCTGGTCTAAGTACACATCCGGAACAAAGATAAATACAGTATAACCCCATTAAACCAAACTTGAAGGGACGCTAGAAATTTGTTTGGATTAACCGATCATTGGTCTAATCGAGCTTTGGCTTCGACTTGGCTTTGGTAAAAACGCAGGTGCATTATGAATGCAATATACAATGTATATGGACACTTTGATTATTGTTTTTTATGTATATACAATATAACCCAGTTAAACCAAGCTCAGTTAAACCAAACGATCAGTTAATCCATACTTTTTTTGGCGTCCGGCAAAATACTACCATTTATCATATAAAAAAAGTCTCAGATGACCTTATGACCACATGAAAGTTTGGTTTAACCATACCAGAAGTGGCCTGGGGCCCGACAATTTTGTTTGGATTAACCGATCATTTGGATTAACCGACTTTTTTTATATCATAAATGGTAGTATCACATCAGGTCAGCTTCTGTCATGGGGGGGGGGGGGTTGCAAACACAGAGGACATCATACCTAGAGCGAGACTCGAACCCACAAACCTGCCATTCCAGGGCGAGCGTTTTAAATAATAGACTATCTATGCTCCCTGTTGCAAACAACATATCCACACCTACTTTGGTATGTGGGATTTCACGTGGGGAAGTGAGTGCACTTCACTACAGTCGACCACCTGGAATTGTAAATCTCATACATAGAAATATAAATATCCAGGTAACCCACTTCAATTACATACAGGGTTGGGTCAACATTAGCATATACAATATCCTGGGCATGGCACCAATGTCATGGAGTTGTTGAAAGAAATAGGATACTCTGTCTAGAATGGGCCTCGAACCCATATATCTCATACCGAAGTGAGCATCCTAACCATTATGCTATCTAGGCTTCCTGATGCAATCTACTTAACCACGCTTACCTGTTTATGTGGCATTTCACCTGGGGGAGAGGTCAGTGCACCTCATTGTTCACCGGTACAAACGAACACGGACATTCATGGAGATGGAACAGTAGAACAACAACTTTTTGAAACATTGGACGTATTCGACTGGGCCTCTATATTCGCATATCAAAATATTTCTTTACAAATTCCTATTCGACTGGGACTGGAAGTGGGTTTCTATACGTATGAATCACATCATGTGTCTTGTCGCTCCATCCGCTCCATCCATAAATCTTGCGGATAGAAAGGCCCCAGTCGAATGCCTCCATTGAATACTCTTAGTTGCACATACTTAAATCGAGACCACACACATTATGGGAATTCCGAGTTACTCTGTAGGTGCCTCGTGAAGAATTGAAGTTGTGACACATCGTGTACACACGCCGGATCACAGCTTCGGTTTACACGACAGAAGGTGGGGTGGGGGGGTGGGAGGGGGGAGGTTAAGCGGTACTTTATATAATGTAAAATGTTTGCTAGAACAATTTCACTGCAATCTACATTAGAAACAATGCACAGCAAGAATGCTACTAGGTTCGAACCCTGGTCGAGTCAAACCAATGACTTAAAAATTGATACTTGTCACTTCCTAGCCAGGCGCTCGGCATTATTACGATGGGGCAAGGACTGGTTGGCTCAGTGTCAGGATAATGTGACTGAGTGGGATATCAGGTCATGGTGCTGGTGGCTTGGTCTCCCAGTGTGGCAGGACTATAAAGTCACCATGAGTGTATAGTGTCACAAGTCAGTACCCGTCCTGATATGACCATAGATGTTGCTAGGACGTAAAACAACAACAACAAACAAACAAAAAAAGAACCCTACCAGGTTTGGAAATCACGAGGAGTGTGGTTATAAATGGAAAGCGAGTTTAAAGTTGCACAGTCTGATAAAAGCGTCACACTTTCTAGACCAAAAAGGTTATCTATATTTGACCCCACAAATCCAACTTAGATACTGTAACACTTATTACGCAGTTATTGCTACATAGAAGGATGTGTTAAGTCAATGTAAAAAGAACATGTTCCTGCTTAAGCTATGGGGGTCAGAGTTTTGATAAGTATGCTAAAATGAGTTGCATGTTTACACTTCAAATATATATCCCATGTTAGTCATTTAAAATCAAAGTTACTTCAAACTAAAGTAAGATATATTATAACAGTCAACCTAACATATTTAGCTAAGAAAATGGCCGACAGAATCGACATGGCTGTGTAACTTTAGAGCATAGGGTCTATAGTGAAGGATAGGGGCTGGAGGGGCACCAACCCCAACTTCCGGTGTGTAAACTGAAGCTGTTACGCCGGGCTGCTGAGGAACCAGCGGAGCCGTGAATACCCGCCTTATAAACTACATCACGGTTCCGACTGCGCATGCGCTGAAAACGGCGTTGGGAGCAAAGCAAATGCGTACGGCCATTGAGTTTCCCTATACGCGCAGTGAAAAACGTCAGTTTTATTCAAAATTAATAGAAATCCAAAACCCTAACCATATCAATTTAATATAATCTTTTTGATAAACATGTTCTCTATATGTGTTACAAGCGGGTTGTCTCTAGGTGGTGTGGTTTTATCAATATTTTACTTTTTCTGTATGGAGATTGCTCACTGCCATTGACAATGCATTGAGTACTCTGGCTATGGCTCTAACACTAGTCTGAATGCCTAGATCTTTCTAAATCTAAATGCACATGGCATACGATCTGCTGATTATATTGATGTAAATGCAATGCTGGATAAAAGATTAATATCTTAATTTATTATATATATTTTTTTAGCTGGTATTCTATGTTTCAAACAAGAGCTGAGATGATCTGAAACTAGCACATTTCATAGCTGCATCCAGTGTATTAGCATGTGCCATGTGCTTTTGGGGGGTATGTTTTGCTCTGATGCATCCCACAATGCACCGCGCCGCTGGAACCGTGATGTAGTCTATAGATGGCTATTGTACAAACAGTGATAGGAGTAGAGGAGGCTGCCTTACCTGCCGACTCTTCTTGTCCTCACGAGATCGCGTCTGCGGGGACGAGAGGTGGTCCTTCATGTCCTGCAAGTCATCACCAAACACATAAACAGACGCCATCTTGTACACGCGGGGAGAGTGTATCACATCACAGTATGGGAGCGGAGAGTGTGAGGAGAATGCGCCGAGACGGCAGATGGCGGGAAACACAGGCTCCGCCTCTCTCTCAAAACTCGTCTGGTGGTTATTATTTCTCCTCCGCTATATTTAAATCTCAATTTCCCGTCAATAATGATTGCAAAGTCAGCCAAATGGAATTGTTATTCTTCCAACTTTGCGAACATGAAACAAGTGTGGCCATTTTCATGCGCGCACCGAGTGGTGACCATAGCAACGATTCTGCTCCATTTTTCGTCTGATGCTGCTGCTAGATCACTAAGCACTGGCTAATCACGGATTAGTCAAACATATCCTTCTTAAAGAACCACTCGATGAACGTGTGCCATAAACATGTCCTTCTTAAAGAGATACTTCATGAAAATGTACAGTCAAAACATTCGTAGAGCTACTCCAGGAACATGTAGCGTAACAATATCCTTAAAGAGCTACTCCTGGAAATGTGCCGTTAAAAACATCCTTAAAGAGCTACTCCAGGAAAATGTGCCGTCAAAACATCCTTAAAGAGCTACTCCAGGAAAATGTGCTGTCAAAACATCCTTTTTACAGAGCTACTCAAGGAACATGTGCCCTTAACACATTCTCCTTAAAGAGCTACTTGATGAATATGTATCGTTAATGCATCCACCTTCAAGAACTCCATGAACATATCTTACTTAGAGAATTACTCCATGGATCTGCACCTACTCCGGCGTTAACACATCCTTCTTAAAGAGCTACTCCGTAAATATGCGCCCTTCACACATCTTTCTTAAAGAACCACTTCATGGATATGTGTCTTTACACACCCTTCTTAAACAGGCACTTCATGAATATGTGGCCCTTACATATACATCTTAAAGAACCACTTCATGAATGTGCTCCCCTTACACATCCTTCTTAAACAGCCACTTTATGAATATGTGCCCTTAACATATCCTCCGTAAAGAGTCACACATCCTTCTTAACGAGCTACTCCGTGAATATGCGCCCTTCACACATCTGTTTTGAAGAACCACTTCATGAATATGTGCCTTTACACATCCTTTTTAAAGAACCACTTCATGAATATGCGCCTTTCCACATCCTTCTTAAAGAACCACTTCATTAATGTGCGCTCTTAGCATATCCTTCTTAAAGAGTCACAAATCCTCCTTAAAAAGCTACTCCGTGAATATATGCCCTTCACACATACTTCTTAAAAAGCCACTGTCTGAACGCGCATGCTCTCCGGCGTTCAGTTAGTCGGCAGGCACACAGAGGACAGGGTTGGGGGTTCCATCCCGTGAATTCCCGCAGGTCTGCTATTTGCTAAGCTCGGCTCCTATCTATCTCCGAGCCGCCGTTGGTGAAGCTGGATTTACTCCGGCCCAAATCGGACATTGCGGTTGCACTTCGGCGTCCCTTGAAAAGCGATGCAACACGGGAAGGGTTAGCACAGACCGACATGCGCACATGTGTACAACGCGCATGCGCAGATAGGTCCAAATCACACTGCTCTAAAAGCATGATTATATTACCCCCCCCCCCCATTACCTCCCCCAACACACACATGCATCTCTGCTCTCAGCTAGGAATTGGTAAGAATGTGCCAATTGGCCGATCACTGTAGAAATTACGAGCCAGGGAGTGGGGGGTGGGGGGTGAGGGGGGGGGAGCCCGAGGTGCCAAAATGGCGGCATACATCAGCATTCGCAACATTTCGCTGATTTATTACTTGTGTGGTTCTCATTGAAAACCGTGAAAATTGCTATACGAACACCAAAAACAAGCGCAATACACTCACAGATCCACACCAGTTGACAACAAACTGCGTAAATCCCACAACAGTGCAGTCTAGCTGATACCCCATTATATAGTCATACGCTTTACTTGGAAATACAATTTAATCTAGCTGCGAAAGAAAATGGTGGGCAGTTGGGTATGCTATAAAAAAAAGGGGGGCGAGAATCTTAGCAGCGGCTTAAAAGCATTGGCGGAGTGATTGATGGACGCGTGGCAACATCTGTATCCGTCCGCGCTCGGAGAACAACGGTCAGAACCATCGATATTCCTCCGGCGGCTAGTATCTGACGTCCTACTTTCAGCTGCCCAAGGATCCCCTTTGTGGACTGTACCCGGCCCTATGTGGCCCCACGCCCCGGGAATCGCCACCTCTCACCATCACTCACCGGCACCCAGCGGCGCGCCGCTCACTCCAGCAGACGACATTCAATGTGTCCACCAGTTCGCGCCATTCATCACTGCAGAGGGACCCGGCTGAAAACCCCGCTTTAAAGTTGCATAATCCGATGGAGCCGCAACAATTTTTCTAGACCAAAGGAATTGTCTATATTTGATCCTACATATCCAAGTTAGATAGCGATGCATTTATTATACATTTGATGTTGCACAGAAGGAATATTAATGCTGCATAGTCCAATTAAATATCAAATTTTCAAAACCAAACCAAATATCTAGATTTGATTTGACATATCTAACTTAGATACTGATGCACTTATAAGCATTTGTTTCTGCGTAGAAGGCAATACTGAGTCAATTTAACAGAACCTGTTACTGCAGAAGTCTATGGTGTCAGAGTTTTGGCAAGCTTGCCAAAACTAATTGTCCATGTTTGCACTCAAAATATCTCAAAAGTTTACCATTTAAAATAAAAGTAACTTTGAACTAATGTAAAGTAGATACTAGTGATCAATCTAATATATTTATCTCAGAAAAAAATACAAAGATTCAAAACCATCGGACTATGCAACTTTAAGTAAAGTTAATAGAACATGCTACTGCTGCCAAGTCATACAAGCCTATCATGTCCAGCATTTCAGTGTGGACACCAAACACAAATATTTAGCATATTTTAACTTCAATTGTCTCCAAAGTTAGGTGGTATTAATTAACGGCAAAAGGTGACTTCAAACTGAATTAGATTATATATGGGTTAAACTTAAAACCATCGCATTATGCAACTTTAATAACCGTCCTACCCCCTAACCCCCCAAAAAGAGATACACTGCCTGCTCTAGATATGCACTGCACTTGTATTCAGTTCACGACTTTTCCCATTTATCGCTCAGCGGCGAGAGGGAGAGAGTGAAAAAAGAAGTTGTGACTAGTCGTCTTCTAGATATACAAATCAGCGGGGAAGCCATGTATAATTCATGTGCATACAGGGAGTCGATCAGGGAAGGGCATCGACTCAATGGTGGGTTTTACTAAGTGTTCACTGAGAAAGATTAAAAGTTACATGCCATATTTGATTAAAGATAGATATATTAGACTGATCATTAAAATCTGTTACGTTAGTTCGGCGTAAATTTGATTAAAATGGATAACTTTTGAAATATTTGGAGTGAAAATAGCAATATGAATTTAGGGCACACACAGACATGCTGAACCTCATATGCTTCACAGTATGACTTACAGAGGTGACAAGTTTGATTACATGCACGTGATATTCCTTCAATGCAGCAATAAATGCTTAATAAGTGCACCGATATGTAGGAAAGTACTTTTATTCAGAAAATTGTATCTTTTTATATCTTTTCATAGGATTATGCAATTTTAAGCAATTATTCTGAAACCAAGTCAACGGCCCCACTATATCTAGTGTAATAATTTAAGTGCTCTATAATGACGTTATGGGAACATAAACTATGATGTTTCCCATACAGTTTATATGATATCCATTACTGGGTCTTGTATACTTAACTACCTATACACAGGGGCAGTGCCTTAGTTCCCATTTCTCTCACTGGCGCCACCTGCGAGTAGGCATTTCCCTGTGGTCACGGCCTGCCCAATTTTAACTGCACATATATATATATATATATATATATATATATATATATATATATATATATATATATATATAAGTATATATGTGAATTTATTTAAATTCATAAGGATGATATATATATATCTTCCTTATGAATTTAAATTCACCAACAAAGGTGTAAAACGCCACAGTATGGACCAATCCACACATTGGGATGGGTGTACTCAGCAGCATCCCAGCAATATATATATATATATATGTGAGATATAAGAATTATATATATATAAATTGGTGGCGCTGCCTTTTTATTGCTCATTTATTTATTTATATTATTATTCCATACATTTACATATGCGATTTGCTCCGGACCTATTGCCGCCGCTGTCACTTCCGGTCCCAATTACCCACCAAATCGCCATTCCCTACGAGATTGTACCTTTATGTACTAGGTAGGGCGTTTTTGCTCGACCATAGCCCGAGAAAATAAAATGAGGGCTTCCACCACACTGTCATCTGTTTGTCTCATGGATTGATGGATTTTACAGCTAGACAAATTTATATATATATATACATATATATACATATATATATATTTATATACATATATACACATACATATATATGGTGCTTGGTAGAAGCTAGAGCTCTAAATGTGTCAGACTTCCAGCGAGTTCCGTGTAGTGTATTAGTGTATGGATATACGTGTTGTAAAAGGAATTATAGAAGTATAAATTGTGAAACTGTTCTGTATCCTCAGTATCAATTATTCAGTATGGCTAGAGGCGTCGCCACCGTGCGCCCACCACACTAACCGCTCCCCATATCCGTGTCACTCTTTTTTATATATTCTCATTGTGTACTGGTGGCACCCCCATCGGCTCCCATCCTCACTAACTGACTGTTGCTAGTAGTCTCATTCGGCGCAATAAATCTTTGTGAATTATTTCATATTATACTATTATAGCTTAGAATAATTTCATCGAATGTTGTCGTAATAGTTCCATTCAATGGTACAAATTCGCTATTTACACACAATAGGAAGGTTCTTAGAGACTTTTGGTAAATTGGTCACAACACATTCAAGGATGCTGTCACCACAGCAGCTAATGAAGGCCTTGTCCCACGAGGTGAAAGGTCAATCCGCACTCCCCACAACGTCACATTGTCATCTGCACCGACTAAATATCGTCTGTTCTATCTATATGTTGCCTGTTTCTGCTAAAAAAAATGCCTCCTGCTCCTACAAAATGTTGTCTGCTGTTGCCAAAATGTCACCCGCTGCTACTAAATTTCACATACTACCAAATGTCGTCTATGTTGAATAAATGTCGTCTTCCTTGACGAAATTCTCACAACATCTAAGGTCCTATCAACACGAGTACCGACTTGTGACAGTACGTACTGGTGAGGGCTTCATAGTGCTTCCTCACTGAGATACCATGCACTCAGTGCTGATGATCGACTGTTTTCAAATTATCCTGACACTCAGCCCTATCCTAGAGTGTCAAGTAAGCAGGTAGCGTGTCATACGGCAGTGTCATGTAGCAGTGTCATGTAGCGGTGTCAGGTAGGAGTGTCAAGTAGAAGTGTCAGGTAGAAGTGTCAGGTAGCAGTGTCATGTAGCAGTGTCCGGTAGCAGTGTTAGGGTACACATGTCCAGTAGAAGTGACAGGTAGCAGTGTCATGTAGCAGTGTCAGGTACCAGTCTCAAGTGGACATGTCAGGTAGAAGTGACAGGTAGAAGTGTTAGGTACCAGTGTCAGGTAGAAGTGTCAGGTAGGAGTGTCATGTAGCAGTGTCCGGTAGCAGCGTCAGGGTATAAGTGTCAGGTAGCAGTGTCATGTAGCAGTGTCAGGCAGAGGTGTCAGGTAGCAGTGTCATGTAGCAGTGTCAAGTAGAAGGGTCAGATAGAAGTGTCAGGTACCTGTGTCATGTAGCAGTGTCAGGTAGCAGTGTCAGGTAGAAGTGTCAGGTACCTGTGTCATGTAGCAGTGTCAAGTAGCAGTGTCAAGTAGAAGTGTCAGGTAGAAGTGTCATCTAGCAGTGTCAAGTAGCAGTGTCAAGTAGAACTGTCAGGTAGAAGTGTCATATATCAGTGTCAGGGTAGAAGTGTCAAGTAGAAATATCAGGTAGAAGTGTCAGGTACCAGTGTCAGGTAGCAGTGTCAAGTAGAAATATCAGGTAGAAGTGTCAGGTAGCAGTGTCAGGTAGCAGTGTCAGGTACCAGTGTCAAGTAGAAATGTCAGGTAGAAGTGTCCTGTAGCAGTGTCAGGTAGCAGTGTCAAGTAGAAATATCAGGTAGAAGTGTCAGGAACCTGTGACATGTAGCAGTGTCAGCTAGAAATGCAATGTAGCAGTATCAAGTAGAAATGTCAGGTAGAAGTGACAGGTAGCAGTGTCAGCTAACAGTGTCATGTACCAGTGTCAGGTACCAGCGTCAAGTAGAAATGTCAGGTAGAAGTGTCAGGTAGAAGTATCAGGTAGAAGTGTTCGGTAGCAGTATAAGGGAGCAGTGTCAGGTACCAGTGTCAGGTACCAGTGTCAAGTAGAAATGGCAGGTAGAAGTGACAGGTAGAAGTGTCAGGTACCAGTGTCAGGTAGCAGTGTCAAGTAGAAATGTCAGGTAGAAGTGTCATGTAGCAGTTCCGGGTAGCAGTGTCAGGTAGCAGTGTCAGGTACCAGTGTCAAGTAGAAATGTCAGGTAGAAGTGTCATGTAGCAGTTCCAGGTAGCAGTGTCAGGTAGAAGTGTCAGGTACCAGTGTCAGGTACCAGTGTCAAGTAGAAATGTCAGGTAGAAGTGTCATGTAGCAGTGTCAGGTAGAAGTGTCAGGTACCAGTGTCAGGTACCAGTGTCAAGTAGAAATGTCAGGTGGAAGTGTCATGTATCAGTTACAGGTAGCAGTGTCAGCTACCATAGTCAAGTAGAAGTGTAAGGTAGCAGTGTCAGATACCAGTGTCATGTAGCAGTGTCAGGTACCAGTGCCAGGTAGCAGTGTCAGGTACCAGTGTCAACTAGAAGTGTCAGGTAGCAGTGCCATGTAGCAGTGCCAGGTCGGCGTGTTAAGTAGCCGTGTCAGGTAGTAGTGTCAGTGGCAGGTACCTGTGCCAGGTAACACTGTTAGGTAGTGACAAATACTAACTTTGTAAGTGTTTGACATAACCCAACCTGGGATCGAACCGAAGACGTTCCATACAAGAGGCGGCAACCCCCAGCCCCCCACCCACCCCGCTACGGACTGGTTGGAACCCCCTCGCCGCCCCTGTGGTGGTGGTGATTAACTACCACAGCTTCCGCTAGTCCTGCCTTGACTACGACAGTCCACATTACCTCCATTTGCATGGAGTAACCACAAGAACAAGTGGCCCGATTTGTGGCCCCGTGGTCTGTGTCAGGAGGTCACACCGGGGCCCCCTCCTTCCGCAGCAGATCTGTATCGGGCCTTCCGTGCAGACTGCTAATGTCTTCAGCCCGTGCCAAACCCACACACCACTAAACTACTCACAGTCGGCTTGTCAGATGGCGCCAGTCGCCTAGCAACGCGCAGATCTAGATGCGAGATGACTGCAGTGAACTCCAGCTGGGCGCAGTCCGAAGCAGTTAAGCCCAACACACACTGCATTGGTTGCTTTTTATTAGCCCGTGTCCTCAAAAAGATTAAAGATGAATAGTCCGATGAAAGCTTAACATTGTCAAAGGCAAAATACTTATCTAGAATTGATTCTACATTTCTAACTTAGATACTGGAGCACTTATTAAGCATGTGTTGTTGCATAGAAGGGAAAACCAAGCCGAGTTATTAGAATGTGTTACTGCTGAAGCCTCTGGGGTCAGAGTTTTGGCATGCATGCCAAAAATAATTTGGCACGTTTACACTTCAAATATAGCCAAAGTCAGCCATTTTAAATCAAAGTTACTTCAAACTAATGTAAGGTAGATTATAACGATCAATCTAATATATTTATCTCAGAAAATTTCAGAAACTCATAACCATCGGACTATGCAACTTTAAGGTTTACCATTATAGCGGCAGCAAGATCAGACGCTTTCCACAAACTTGGCAGGGGAACGTTAGCGTAGGGGATTGGCCACCTATTTATAGAGTGCCACAATTCCACCACTAGTGGTCAAATATCCAACCCTCCCTGGTAGGGTGTGGTGTTTAAGACCTTGGGACACATGCCTCGGGGTGGGACCATGACTAAACGCCCGACCTCTCAAGATAAAAGTCTGAACTGACAATCAAGTGTTTGCAGCCTTTTTTTGTGGTTCCGAGATTCGAGTAGGGAGAACCAAAGACCATATAATACTAAGATGGCTCACTCACCCTGTACTGTGTAAGCAAAATGATCAAACCCACCACTTGATGCGCTGGCTGTTCTCTTGGTTAAACAGGTGCTATATTATATGTATAAATGTATATATGAATGTGAAAGATGTGTGATGATGGCAATGCTGATGATGATGCTGATGATGACGGGTATTTGTTCATAGCAATTTCATATTGATGTGTATTCATACTTACCTATCTCATGTATAATATAATTGTATGTGTTTACATGTGAAACACCAACCAGCAGCCGGGCTGATCAAACCCACCACAAGGGGGCACTGCGAAATTTACATTACCATGGGAGAGATAGGGAGTGAGCCGTCTTAGTATTATAGGTTCTTTGGGAGAACCAACCTCATCTCGTGACTATGAATATAAAGACAAACTGCATTATCTTTTATTCAGATACGATGAGATTTTATGGATACGGGAACGGATGCGAATACAGACATAAAAAAAGAAGGGACTGGGTTCTTTTCCCCGGAGTAGTCTATCAAATATGAATCTGATCATAGAATTGTTCCCAAATCTTCCTGATGAAGACTACACAAATGATGCACACAAAAAGTATACCCAAACGATGATCAGATCAACTCACCCCGCAGCAAGACAGTGAATGACCCGCACAGCTGTCGCTGGTATCCCCGTGCAACAGTTTGAGACTTGAGCATAGCCAGGCGACACTCCACGACTGAGTTTGCCGGAATTAGACGAACCAATCCGGACGTGAAATCAAATGAAGCTACGGACAGCATTACTTGGGTGTTAGGATCGAATCAAATGTGATCGCAATAGATCTTTGCTGTGGAGCATGCGCAGTGAGCTGCTGGCCACATTAGTTCTGGCAACTGTCTTCGGAGGGTGGGGTTGGTGGGTTGAAATGGTCTGCAAGATCTTGTCCACAGAGTATCCTGCACGGTTTGTTTGTTGTTGTTTTACGTCCTAGCAACATCTAAGGTCATATCAGGACGGGTACCGACTTGTCACAGTGCGCACTCGTGACGACTTTATAGTGCTGCCCCACTGGAAGACCAGGCCACCAACACCATGACTGATATCCCACTCAGTCACATTATCCTGACACTGAGCCAACCGGTCCTTGTCCTATCTTAATAATGCCGAGCGCCAAGCTAGGAAGCGACAAGTATCAATTTTTAAGTCATTGGGTTGACTCGACCCGGGTTCGAACCCACGACCCCACGATCTACCAACACGGGAGACGGACGCTCTACCTCATTCGGCCATCCCGTCTGGTTATGCTGCACGGTAAGCTGCAACACACAACATTAGTTATTGCCACTGCCATCAGAGGGCAGGTTGGTGGTGGAAATCTCTATAACACCTTTTCCACTGAACATGCTGCACAGTGAGCTGCAACACACATTAGTTCTTGCCACTGCCATCAGAGGGCAGGTTGGTGGTGGAAATCCTCTATAAGACCTTTTCCACAGAGCAGGCTGCACATAGAGCTGCATTAGTTCTACAACCACTGCGCCAGCCGCCTGTGTCTGGCCTGCGTGCGGGTGGAGGGGAGGCCGTGGGGGGGGGGGGGGCGGTAGGTCGCGGCGCAGGGTCAGTACGTGGTTACACAAGCAGCTGTCCTACCAGCACACTGCACCAACTATCTGTATCACTGCAGTGTGACACGGACCCACTTAGTGCGGCCCTCCACATGACCAATGGCCAGAGGTGCGTTTTAGTACTATACATGGGCCCCAGTACCATAAGGTGGCGGCCTTCTCTACAGTGACCTTCGTCACGTCAGAAAGACCAGCAGGTGGCAGCACGCTACACTGGGGGATCCAAGCAATGACCCCCCTGTCAACCACCAGCCGCCACCCTCCCTGTGAGGTTATATAGAACCTGACATTGCAGTTGTACAACTTGTAGGTCACGCCATTCTCCAACCATGTGGTAGTAAACAGTGGCGACCCCAGGACTGGAGCGGAGTTACTGCATCTCATTCCATATTGCGTAGGCGGATAAACCAGTCCATCACAGATCTAATGCCATCACTGAGAAGTGGTATTTACTGCAGTGGCTTTGGACATGGGACATTACATGTACACACCGGCACCCCCCCCCCCCCCACCTTCCCGACTAGCCCAGCAGGCAGCCCTCCGGGGACCAGTGTCGACAGCGCCGAGAGCAAGCCGGAAGTGACCTATAGGCATGTGGTGATGTAGAGCGTAGATTGTGAAAATGATTTCAGATGTTGCATCTCTCAAAGCACTTCTACCAGACAAGCTCATAACAGGACCAATATCACCTCTGGTTGTTTCTTTCCATGTCTCTTTCTCTGTATTTTTATCTGATCCTTTCTTGCTGTCCCTTACTCTGTCTCTGTCATGCTATGTCTCTTCCGCCGTTCCCGTTTCGCTCTCCTTCGTTGTACAAGGAAGAATGGGGGAGGGGGGGGGGGTGAGGATGATGAGGAGGGGAGAGGGGGAGTGAGGAGGGGAGTAGAAGGAGAGGGGGGGTGAGGAGGGGAGTAGGAGTGAGTGGGGAAGGGGGAGTGAGGAGGGCTGGGGAGTGAGGAGGGCTGGGGAGTGAGGAGGGATGGGGAGTGAGGAGCGATGGGGAGTGAGAGGATGGGGAGGGAGGATGGGGGTGAGGAGGGGAAGGGGAGTGAGGAGGGGATGAGGATGATGTGGGGAGGAGGAGGGGAGGGGGAGTGAGGAGGGGAGGAGGAGTGAGGGGGAAAGGGGTACTGAGGAGCGTTGGGGAGTGAGGAGGGATGCGGAGTGAGGATGGAGGGTAGTGGAGGACTTGGGTGAGGAGGGGAAGGGGAGTGAGGAGGGGAGATAGGATTGGAGAAGAGGAGAGGCGGATGGTGAAGGAGAGGGGGTATGGAGGTGGAGAGGGGTGTCGAAAGGAGGAGGGAAGGGGAGGGAGGCAGAGACAGGCAGAAAGAGGAGGGGAGCGTATGGATGGGCGGTATGAGGGGTTTGAAAGGGAGGGATGGGTGAGGAAGGGCGTTGAGGGGAGGGGAGGAGAGAAGGGAGGAGAGTGGATGGGATGGGGAGTGAAGGAGAGATGGGAGTGGAGGGAAGGGTAGGGAAGGGAGGGGTGAGTAGGTGTGGAGAGGAGGGGTTGTGGAGGGGTGAGAGGTTGTGGACAGGTGAAGTATTGTGAAGGGGTGAGGGGTGAGGGGTGAGGGTGTGTGGACGGGTGCGGGGTGAGGGGTTGTGGACGGGTGCGTGGTGAGGGGTTGTGGACGGGTGGAGAAGGATGAAAGGCGACAGGCCGCCGGCACACACAGCCCCAGGGGCGGCATCCCGACCTGGGCAGAGGGTCAGGTCGGGCCGGAAACAGGTGACTGGGACTGATCGGCTCGAACCACAATGCACCGCACCACTGACACCCGCCCTTCCCGCACGGGACGGGGCGCCACCGCACCGGTCACAGTAAGGGTCGCCTCACATCTGTACAGGCGGTGTGCAGTGAAGGAGGCACAATGGAAACCTTAAAAGACACCTCCCTTCTATTCTAACCTGATGTGAGCAGTCTGCTAGTGCCTGTGTAACACACAGAATGGCGTCCTTAGCAACACTCACAGACAACCGGCAGTAATCAATCACTGGCTTGAAAATGAGAACATTTAGTGAAATGAGGAGCTGCAAAAGTGAGAAGAGTTCAATACTGTTGTACAAGACAACGATATTGGCAATTACGGCCTGCAATTACATTGACTGTGGGTTACTCACAAACTAGGGCCGCAAAGAACACAAAACAGAGCCCTCAGAATGGTCTTCCAGTGCAAGGTGCTAAGTGTGCCTGAAATGTAGGCCAGACTGACCTAGATTGGACACCCGGGAAGAACGATGTTTGTTTGTTTGTTTTGTTGTTGTTTTACGTCCTAGCAACATCTAAAGTCATATCAGGATGGGTACCGACTTGTGACAGTGCACACTGATTGCAACTTTATAGTGCTGTCCCACTGGGAAACCAGGCCACCGGCACCATGACCAGATATCCCACTCAGTCACATTATCCTGACACTGAGCCAACCAGTCCTTGCCCAATCCTAATAATGCCGAGCGCCAGGCTAGGAAGCGACAAGTATACATTTTTAAGTCATTGGTTTGACTCTACCAGGGTTCGAAGCCACGACCCCATGATCCACCAGCACGGGAGACCGACGCTCCAACTCATTCGGCCATCCAGTCTGGTCGGGAAGAACGAAGGGACTTGCACCTAATGACACGTAGGTACACACGTGATGGAGACAAGCACTGTGTAGACTACATGACCAAAGTTACAAGAAGCGGGTGGGGGTTGGGGTGGGGGTGGGGGACGGTGGCGTCTAGCCACATCAAGGTACCCAAATCTGCCTTAAATAAACTAACCAGAGCATCAACCTATAATGGAACTGTCTCATGGAATGTTCTCCCTAGAGGAATCAGAAAGCCTAACTCATTCCTCGCCATCACGACCTGCTACAGAGTCCACCTGGTTGCTCAGGCCTGAAATCAGGCCCTGTGAAGAATGGTCACTGCGCTTTTGGCAAAGCCCTTCATCGCTCGGTCCCCAGACACTTCCTGTCCGCTGGTTCTCGCCCCGCCCGCTGCGTGCCCTTGACATCCTCCTCACTTCGATAACCAGAACTCCAGCAGTAGCCCTAAAGTAACAAATTACCCGATGGGTTCCAAGAATCCTACTACAGTATAACCCCGTTAAACCAAACTTAAAGGGACCCTAGAGATGTGTTTGGATTAACCGATCATTGGTTTAAGCGAGCTTTGGTTGCAACTTTGACTTGGCTTTGACAAAAACATGGGTGCATTATGAATGTAATATACAATGTATGTGGACACTTTGATTAATATTTTGATGTGTATACAGTATAACCCCGTTAAACCTAGCTCAGCCAAATCAAGCAATCGGTTAATCCAAACTCTTTTCGGCGGCCTGGCAAAATACTACCATTTATCATATAAAAAAGTCTCAGATGACCTTATAACCAGTTTGGTTTAAACCTACCGAAGTGGCCTGGGGCCCAACAATTTTGTTTGGATTAACCGATACTTTGGATTACCCGACTTTGGTTTAACCAACTTTTTTATATGGTAAATGGTAGTATTTTTCCGGGCCGCCGAAAAAAGTTCGGATTAACCAATCGTTTGGTTTAAGCGAGCTTGGTTTAACGGGTTTGTACTGTACCATGATAATATAATGGCACCCACTAACATCGCTGAAACCCACAGCAATTACCACACCACACTAGCACGAAATACCATCTTATACGTGACTGACCTGCGTAACCTCACACTCCAGTAATAGTAGTATGCACAGATTACTGACCAACCGCACACCCTTCGCCACCTAAACCACAACAACACCGATATTGCAACCCAGTAAATACCACCTAATACATTGAAAACTATTCCTGTGACTTAAGATACTAAGCATAAACTATCAATCTATTAAAACACTATGTCTACCATATATTTGTCTACATTTAGCAAACACCTATTCTACAAAGTGTGACATGCCGCACAGAAGGGGCAATGACCTTAGATGTTGCTAGAAGTCTTAACCCCAACACACGACCGCTCATAAAACAAAATTCCCATACCACATTAAATAAACCAAATCACATTTCCCGGGAAAGATGGCTCACATCACGACAGAGAGTTTCCACCATTAGCCTTACAGGACACATCTATCATGTATTGATGTCCAAATACACGAGGCCGGGCCAGCAATTTGATGGCGGCCCGGCAAAATACTACCACATTCCCAGAGCCCCACTGTATATCAATCCGCAGGTAAATCCTGTAGCCTTAATGGTGGAAAGATGACGCTAATTATTTATTAGACCACCCTCATAGTATTCATTATTACACGGTTCAGACCCATTTTGACATTATCAAATCCCAAGACTTTCCATGTTTTTTAAGACTTTTATTCAATTAAAAAATAAAACACATATATGCCCAAAAAATTAACATAGACTACTAACCAGACCAGCCAACTATGTATCTGCTACTGAAATGCAGGCAATCAAATACCTTATCAGCAGCTACTGTGTGATAAGATAACACCAACACTACAGCTGGCCAGCATTGAAAACAAGCCTGAATACCCAGGCTTATATGCTATGGACAGTATAAATTCAGCCTCAATAAAAAATTCTTTTTTTAAAAGTACCCCGAAACATGGCCGTATTCATAGTCGACTCACTGTGTAAGATGCGAAGTATAATTAAGCATAGAAATAGCTACGGATATATGTATAGTTTTAACATCAACATCGAGAGGCAGGATAACAAACCCACAAATTCACTTTAAATACAAGAAATATCACTGATTATAGTTTGGGCATGTCAGCAAATATAGATTAAAGAATATATATAGTCATGATTTTCCATTTTCCAAGATGTTCAATGAACTTTAAACAAAATCCATGACTTTCCAGGCCTGGAATCATGAGTTATCAAATTCCAGGACTTTCCAGGTTTTCAAGGACCCGGACGAACCCTGTATTATGTAGAAACACCAAATGTGTAATCATCTATTTGGGATTTAATATTTAAACTAAGAGAAGACAGATTACTTTCGTCTCAATTTTTCTTCGTTTGTTGTCTCAACTCTATAGCCAGAAATTGTTGTTTGTTTGTTTGCTGTTTTACGTCCTAGCAACATCTAAGGTCATATCAGTGACAGTGCGCACTGATGGCGACTTTATAGTGCTGCCCCACTGGGAGACCAGGCTGCCAGCATGATGAGATGATATCCCACTCAGTCACATTATCCTGACACTGAACAAACCAGTCCTTGTCCTATCCTAATAATGTCGAGCGCCTGGCTAGGAAGCGAGACGTATCAATGTTTAAATCATTGGTTTGACTTGACGAGGGTTCGAACCCACGAATCCATGAGTTCCAATCCCCCGATATCCCAATCCCAAAACAGGAGACGGACGCTCAACTCAATCGGCCATCCCGTCTGGTCGCGAGAGATTGTTTAGTATCAGACTAGTTCAGTCAGAACGGGTTCTAGATTGACAGTAGTACCAGTCAAATGATACAAGTACCGTTAAGCGACAACTGCCCACCACATACGTCACCGAAAACGTTAGTGTGGCAATAAAACTCAGAATGCGCACAGCCAAATCCCCTAGCACATTAAATAAACAAAACCCCATTTTCCGGAAACAAGGGCTGACATCACCACAGCGCGCAATATGGCCGACAGAGTTGGTTAGCGTTCCACCAGGTGGTGTGAGGAGTTACGCCTGTGTGTAATCTAACTGGCCGGCTGCAGCCGCCCGTGGCGCCCCCTGGTGGGAGTCTCGACACGCCGTGTACATACGCCAGGCTACGTGAGGGGCATACCAAAGCGAGGCTTCTTACTCACAGAGACCAGTAGAATTCCAAGACATGACGATATTACTTTTTAGGGATATCGTATATAGACTAAATTGATTTTGGTAGAGAATGTGTGACTCTTATTTATACTCTTAAATATATTTTTAATATTCTCGAGTGTTTGTTTTTTAATCAGGATAACAATTCGATGACATTTAATAGATATATATGTAAGTTGGAGCCAATGAAAAACGAAACCGCAAAATATCATTGCTATTGTTGTCGGTTACATTCAAGCACTTTTCCGGGACATGGTGGAATTTGGCTGTTTATACAAAGACTTTCCAGGATTTCCAGAACGTGTACGAATCACGATGCACATATCCAGAGCCCACAATCACCACACTCAGTGGGGCTTTATGATCTAGCAACAGCTGAGGTTATATCAGCATGGGTACCCATTAACTCATGGGCTTTCATAGTGCTGCCCCACTGCGACATCATAGAACCGACTACTGCCAATGCTCTCTCTTGGCGGTTTATAGTGCTGCACCAATGGGATACCCTGCCTGGGCACTATTTTGTTGTTGTAAAATCATTTATTCTGGCGCTGAGCCAATCAGTTCTTGCCCGACCCTAGTAATGCCGACCACCCGATAAGGTGGCGACAATGTATGCAATTTTGTTTTGACTCGGGTAGAGATCGAACACACATTCTTCTTTCTGTATGTGGGAAGCAGGCGTTCTACCCACTAGTCCATATCGTTTCTTATCCGGCTGAATAACAGCGAATACTCATCTAAACTTCTTATTCCTATGGGTGTCTTTGTAAAGTTGAAGATGCCATACTGTACTCAAATTTATAGTTGCATAGTCCAATGGTTTTGGGTTTATGTCATCTTTCTGAGATAAATATATTAGGTTGGTCGTTATAATCTAACTTACTTCAGTTTGAAGTAACTTTTATTTTAGATGGCTAACTTTGGAGATATTTGAAGCGGAACCATGCAAAATTAATTGTAGGCTTCTGCAGTAATCTGTTCTTTTCATTTGTCTCAGCATTCCCTTCTGTGCGATGACAAATCCTTAATGAGTGCACTAGTCTCTAAGTTACATATGAAGGATCAAATCTAGGTAATTGTTTTGCTTTTGAAAATTTGATCTTTCATCGGACTAGGCAGCTTTAACCAAACAAACAATTCTTGTTCAGCTAACCCCCGCCTCCTACCCCCAACACACACACTCTTCTCCACCCGTCCCTACTCACTTCTCCACCTCCCCTCCCTATCTCTCTCCCTGTCCTACACCCCTACTCCCTCCGCCTGCCCCCCCCCCCCCCTCACCTGGGATTAGGCCAGGTGACCGGCGCTAAATGGGTTTAGTGCTGGGGCGGCCTGTGGAGCGGAGTAAACCTAGACCACGTCCACCTGTCCATCAGAGGCAACACCTTAGGGGCAAACTGGTCCCACCAAGGTGACACAAGCTCTCCGTGTAGGGGTCATGGCAGAGTAGCACTGTGGCATCAGCGTTCCCTCCTGACCCTGCAGGCAATTACCCTGGTCCCGCCACACGGTGCACCTACACATACATACACTGGTGGAGTAGCACTGGGGACCGTGCGGCTAGATGATAGTCGTATCTTTACACTCTTCGTTTTTTCCCGGCTAGAAACAGAGCAGCTGACAAATGTCATCTCTTATCCCTTTTTTTTTCTTTTTTTTTTTCTTTTCTTTCACGCCTTCTTTCCTCTATCTCTATCCTTGTTTCTCCGTATCGATTGGTCACTTTTCCTAGCTGTCTTTCTAACAAATTCCGAGACAGACGACAACGTGCGTCGCTGGTTCCGGGCGATGGCAAATTGTGAGGAGGACTCAGCCAGCGAGGGTGGGTACCAGCGGCCCTTAGTTACGAGTGGAGCATGGAGGGTCGAGGGTAGAAGGTCGAGCCGGGTGAGTGGAGGATAGTGAGTGGAACATGAAGAGTGGGGGTGAGGCATAGTAAGTGGAGGGTGGTGAGTGGAGTATGGTTACTGGAGTGTGGTGAGTGGGGCGTTGTGAGTGGAGGGTGGGACGTGGTGAGTGTAGAGTGCAGAGTAAACGTGGTGAGTGGAGAGTGGTTAGTGAGGTGGAGTGAACGGAGCGTGGTTAGTGGGGTGGCGTGAGTGGTGCTTGGAGAGTTAGAGTAAATGTGGTGAGTGGTGCGTGGAGAGTGTAGAGTAAACCTGGTGAGTGGTGAATGGTGAGTGTGTAGTGGAGTGCGGAGCGTTGAGGGCCCTCTGGTCGGGGGTGCCGAGCGGTGGCAGTTTTGATTAAGTCCCGTCCCCCAGGGGGCGCCACCGTCTGCCTGCCTCTTAAGGACGCGTCAATAACCACCAGGACCGCGCCGACCGCCACTCGGCATCGCTCGGCACAGCTCGGGTACCGTCGGTACCGTTCGGGTACAGTCGGCAGCAATCGGCATGGCTCGGCTACAGTCGGCCACGGTCTGCACAGCTCGGCCACGGTCTGCACAGCTCGGGTACAGTCGGCACCGCTCAGGTACAGTCGGCAACAATCGGCACAGCTCGGGTACAGTCGGCAACAGTCAGCACAGCTGGGGTACAGTCGGGACAGCTCGGGTACAGTCGGGACAGCTCGGGTACAGTGGGGCCGGCTGGGGTACAGTCGGGACAACTCGGGTACAATCGGGACAGCTCGGGTACAGTCGGCACAGCTCGCCAACAGGCGGGACAGCTCGGGTACAGTCGGCACAGCTCGCCAACAGGCGGCACAGCTCGGGTACAGTCGGCCTAAATCGGATACAGTCGGTACAATTCAGGTACAGTCGGCACAGCTCGTCAACAGTCGGTACAGCTCGGCAATCGTCCGTAAGGCTGGGTAGTAGTCGATACTGCTCGGCAACAATCGGGACTACTCAGTAACAGTCTGCACAGCTAGGAAATAGTCGGCACTGCCCGACACAACTCGGCAACTATCGGTACAGCCTCTCCCAGCGTGGACACTGTCGGCACGGCTCGGCAATAGTCGGCACAGCTCGGCGATAGTCGATACTGCTCGGCGATAGGCGACACTGCTCAGCAATAGTCGATATTGATCAGCGACAGTCGATCGTTTTCCCCAATAGTCGATACTGTTTGACAAAAGTCGGCACTGTAATAATCGGCACAGCTGCGCAATAATCGACACTGCTCGGTAACAGTCGGCAACGCTCTGCAACAGTCGGCACTATTCAGTAACTGTCGGAACTACTCGGGCCCAGCTGATGAGGTGACGGCCCACAGGGACCGTGGGGGCGGTGTGGGGGCGGTGAGGGGGCGGTGTGAGGGCGGTGGAGGGGGGGGGGCATCCATCTCTCAGGTGCACATCTGCTGATAGCTTCTCAGGAATTGCGGCGTGATTAGACAGCCATCACAAATTGCTAAATACTGTCAGGCGTCAGACGCTGTCATTTGTGGATATATATTATATACACCGCTACAACTAATACAAGTCGGGGGCACTGTATCCCAGTGAGGCAGCACTATATCGTCGTCATGAGAGTGCGCTGCCACAAGTCGGTATCCAGCCTAAACATGACCTCAGATGCTGCTGTGATACAAAACTCCCGTCAATTAATCAATTTGTCAGAAGTATCACGCAAAAGAAAAATCAATAAATGTGTGTGTGGAAGGCGGGGGTATTGAACGTCCAAGTACAGTGCAGTACGTTGGGGTTGAATGGCAGACACACAAAGCAAAACGCAGGATGGCCAACTGAGTTGAGCCGAATGAGTTGAGCCGAGTGAGTTGAGCGTCAAATTGGAATTCTATCTTTGAACCCTGGCCAAGTGGGACCAATGATTTTAAAATGTACACTTGTCAAACTATAACCTGGCACTTGGCATCGCTAAAAGATCTGGCAAGGAGCAGGGAAATGAGGAAGACAAATTGCTAGTGATTGACATTTCAATGAATCTAACAAACAAATGAAACAGCGGGAAATACAGGTCTGGTTATAAGTGTCAGTGCTGGAATGTATACAGCGTGAGGTATCACTGACCAGTCAACCGGCTCACCGTGTAGAGCTGCTGCAGTGTGTGCAGTGTGCGCTGTGTATTGGGAGGGGGGGTGGGGGTCTGCCTCCTGTACAGTTCTGAGGTTTGGGTATTAAGACCAGTTTATACTTTTGACGGTGTGTGACAGTGCCAGACGGCGTTAGACAGTGCAAGCCAATGCTCCCATTTAGACTTTGCATCGACGCTTAACAGCGTTAGATGCCACAACATGGTGCAAGCGTTGACCGGAGTTCAACTATGTTGAACTTTCAAGGTCAGCACTTCCACATGGTGCGCATTCCCCACCATTTTGCGCCATCACACGGCACTAACCGGCGTAAAGTTGATGGCGTCACACGCCGTCAAAAGTATAAACGGGCCTTTACTGTCTCTCCTCTCACACTGTGAGGTGCTCACTGACCACCCCAACCTGCTCACTGCGTAGAGCTGCTGCAGTATGCGCTGTGTGTGTTGGGATGAGGGGGGGGGGTGTCTGTCTCCCGTGTTGCTCTACGGTTCGGGTAAGGCATTAAGATATTTTTATTCACAATTTCCCTACATAGTACACGTACATAAATTAAGCTGTTGACAATAGAAATTGCAGGGACAGTGTAACTATTCATGGTTGTCTAACCTAAAGGAAACCAAAGCTTTGTCAACCCTGTTTATGCAGAAAATTATCTTTTGTCTCAACTAAATCATGGGAGTATTAAGGAATGTCTCTGCTCTCAGACTGTGAGGTCCTCACTGACCACCCCAACCTGCTCACCGTGCAGAGCCGCTGCAGTGTCAGCTGGTATCAGCGGCCGTCTTGGCTTTCCCACAGTGAGACGGAATGGCTGAATGAGTTGAGCGTCCGTCTCCCACTTTGGTAGATCATGTTCGAAATCTGTTCAAACCAATGACTTAAAAATGTATACTTCCCAGTTAAACAAACAAACAAATCCTAGCCAGGCACTCACCATTATTAGGATAGGGCAAGGACTGGTTGGCTCCGTATCAGCATAAGGTGACTGAGTGTGATATCAGGTCATGGTTCTGGTGGACTGGTCTCCCAGTGGAGAAGCACTATAAATCGCCATGAGTGCGCACTGTCACAAGTCAGTACCCGTCCTGATATGACCATAGATGTTGCCAGGACGTAAAACCCCAACAACTAACCACCCTCGCACAGTGAGCTGCTCAGCGGGCCGACAAAGGGAACGCGATCGCCATGGCGACGGTCTAATTAACGCCCATTCTTGTCATACCCAGTTGAGGAAATAAAAGCTCAAAACGCCTCAAAACTCGATTGGCTCTGCTCAATTCTTTTACCGGCTGCGCTCTGTCTTGCCCATTCTCCCCGTCCCGGTGAGCGGATAAATGTTTATTGAATTCCAGGACGGGAGCGTTTATGCCCAGGAAAGCGGAAGTGGAAGTGTGCTGCGTCTGCTCAGTGCGACACGCAAACAGAGCGTGGGACCTCCTCACGGTCACCATGGGAACAGGCACAGCCGGGGACAAGAGCGCCGTGAGGGGGTGAGGAGGCGACTGAGGAGGTGGGGTGGCGGGGGGAGGGGAGGAGGAGGCGAGTCAGGGGGGGAGGCGTTGAAGAGGGGACGGGGGAGGAGGTGACTAGGAGGGTGGGGTGACGGGGGTGACAGTCACACACTTACAGCGCAACTCCATGCCACACGTACACTAACCGGCATAGCTACTATTACTAACACAGTTGATTGCCTCTAATTTATATTGTATGCTTTCAATTCAAATATCTCAAAAGTTAGCCCTTTTTAATCAAAGCCATCCTAAACTAGAGAAAAATACATTACAACGATCAACCGAATCTAGTTATTTTTTCAAATGTAACAGAAACTCAAAAACCATCTGATTATGCAATGTTAACAGAACTTGCAAGTGATGCAACCCTATGATATCGGTGTGGACACCATATTTATTTGGCATGGTTTCATTTGAAATATCTCCAAAGTTAGCCATTAACAAATAATATCCTAAACTAGAGAAAAGTAGATTATAGTGATCAACCTACTATATTTATTGTAAAATTAAGATGTAACATAAAAAGAAACATGGGGTTATGTAACTTTAATTCGGTGTACACTTTGAGGGTGTGGTGATGGTGGTGCTTGGGGTAGAGGGGTGGGGGGTGGGGGGGGGGGGTTAAAGGGGGTTATAACAGACTGTACATGGAAATCGATGTTTTAGTGATTTTTTTTGTAGCAAAACCTAGAAGTCTCGCGTGTGATTGCACTTTGTGTGGTATCCATAACCAACCATTCATTGTCGCGCGCCAACAGTGGGGGGGGGGGGGGGGGGGAGGGAGGAGGAGAGGGATGGGGAGATGGGAGACGGAGACGGATGGGCAGGGTAGAGGGGCGAGGGGGGGGGGGGAGGAGAGGGGGGAAATCGCCACAGAGAAAAAATGGCCGCAGCAACGCCATTACAGCGACGGGCTCAGCGGCCACCAGTCACGCTGATTGGCTAATAAAACAGCCAATAATACACAAGGGATTCGACCAGCGGTCAATGGGTGGCATGAGTGTGGGCAGGGGACAGGGGAAGAGACAGCGAAGGCGGAGAGAAGGGGAGAAAAGAACAGAGGGGGCTCGTGAAGAGATGAGACTGGGTGAGTGGGGGAAGGGGTGGGAGGAAAAGGGTTAGAGGGAGAAGGAGGAGAGAGGGGAAGAGGGAAGATGGGGGAGAGGGAGAGGGCGATACATGGGGAAACGGAAAACGGGCGAGAGGGAGAGGGAGGAGAGAGGGGCAGAGGGAGAGAGGGAGAGAGGGAGATGGGGAGAGGGAGAGAGGGAGAGAGGGAGAGAGGGAGAGAGGGAGAGGGGAGAGACGGAGAGGGGGAGTGGGGAGAGAGGGAAATGGGGAGAGAAGGAGAGTGAGAAGGAAACGAAGAGGCGGATATTGAGTGAGAGAGGGGGAGGGGGAGAAGGAGAGGGAGAGAGGGAGAGGAGGGGGCGACATTGAGAGATCGGTTGGTGGCAGATATTGAAAGAGGGGGAGAGAGTGAGAGTGAGAGATGGTGAGAGGTGAGAAGGTGAGAGGGAGATAGGGAGAGAGTGGCGTTGTGGTCAAGCTGGCAACACATTCTGCTATTCAATGCAGTATCTCAGTGGGCTTTCATTACGCGTTCTTTGGTTAGTGTCAGTACGCAGTAACTGTCCACACTCCACTACCACTCCACTGTACACCTAGCCATTGAATAACGTATAATGTTACATTCGCTGATTAAGCAGGAGAAATTTCAATTGCAGACAAGTGGTCTTCCTCATTCCAATGTTCCTTGCATTATCCTAATAATCCAGAATACCAGATTAGCTAGCGACAATTATCAATTTGTAAGTCAGTAGTTTGACTCAGCAGGTTTGAAATACAACCTGCCACACAGGAAGCAGGTGCTCAACACATAATTGGCCATCCCGCCTGGTTCATCTAAAGGTTCCCCCAACATGCCCAATTCATCAGTACGAAACTGAATCGGTAGAGCGCAGGCCTCGCATGTGGGAGATGGGGAATTCGGTTCCCGGTCGAGTCAAACCAAGGACTTATAAAATTGATACTTTTTACTTTCTAGTCTGGTGCTCGGCCTTCATGGGATAGGGCAAGGACTGGTTAGCTCAATGGCAGGATAATGTGCCTGAGTGGGATATCGGGTCATGGTGCCAGCAGCCTGATTTCCCAGTGGGGAAGCACTATAAAGTCACCATGGGTGGACACTGTCACAAGCCGGTATCCGTTCTGAAATTACCTTAATTGTTGCCAGGACGTAAAGCTCCAACAACCAACTAACCTCCTTCACCAGCGCGTTGGCTGCAGGAACCTGCGCACAGGGCCTCACTGAACTAACAATTCACCCATGAGCATTGCTTAGGCGTTAAAGTTGCACAGTCCGATGGGCTTGAGTTTCTGTATATTTTTTTGAATAAATATATTAGGTTCGATCGTTATAATCAGTTTGAAGTACCTTATATTTTAAACAGTTAACCTTGGAAATACTTAAAGTGAAAATACGCAAAAGCAATGTTGGAGGACACACTGAAATGCTGGACAGTAACAGTGACAGCGTCTTTTAAATTGACTTTGGATTCCTTCTATGCAGCAATAAATGTTCAATAAATACACCAGTATCTACGTTGGACATGTAGGATAACATCTAGGTAATTGCTTTTTATGTAACCAATTTGACGCTTTCATTGACTTATGCAGCTTTAAACGAGACAGTAGAATGACCAAACCAGGACAGGTACCGACTTGTGACAATGTGCATTCATGGTGACTTTATAGTGCTGCCCCACTGGGAGATCAGGCCACCAGCACCATTTCCATGATCTGATATCCCACTCAGTCACATTATCCTAACACTAAGCCAACCAGTCCTTGCCCTATCCTAATAATGCAGGGTGCCTGGCTAGGAAGCGACGAGTATCAATTTTTAAGTCATTGGTTTGACTCACCCACGATCCCAAGATCTACCAAATCCCATGATTCACCAAAACGGGAGACGGACGCTCAACTCATTCGGCCACCCCGTCTGGTCTTAGTGTGTGAGGTAGGGTGAGGGTGGGGTGGGGGGGGAGCTTTATTGGCGGCGTGTTAGTGAGACGGGCTGGTTATATTGTCCCCTTAGTCACCTCATCAGTATTGATGGCTCAGTATATACACACACCCGGGAGAAGCAGCCCGCCGCCGCAGTCACACCCACAGCAACCATACACAGCAGGCGCCCCATGCATACAGGCCGCCAAGGTCACTGCCAAGGTCACCGCCAAGGTCGCTGCAATGTCATTCAGGTGTAGGCTCTTAAAGAACCATCCCTCCCGATGTAATCTGGTTGCCTAACAGAGTTCTCTCATTCTCTTCTACATATATATATATTTATATATATATATATATAGTAGCTGTCTGGAATTCCTTATTCCGTGTGACTTGGATATATACGCCCTAATGGCTGAAACTACACATATCCGTTTATCTTCCGGAAAACTATTTATATCTACTGTGGACAGTGGGTCCCCTGTGCGATTCGACTTTAGTAATGTCTCTAAACTGAATGTTGCCTCATCCTTATCTATCTCTAGTCCACCCAGTGAGAGAGCCACTATAGTTTAGCCTCTGTGTCCCATCACTAGCAGTAATAGCACTGCTAATTTAAATCCTAGTTCCTGCATTGATAAATGTCTATTACTAGGTAATGACTTGAATAACTTAAATACTATAGACACATCCCAAAACCTACTATATTTGGGTTTGGGTGGGTTCTTTCATTCACCGATCTAATGAACCAATGTATTACCTGATGCTTTCCAATCGTTTGTCCATCTATCCTTGGTAGAATAATTGAAAGTGCACATCTTGCTGCATTAATTGCACCAAAACCTAACCCTTCATCTTCTAATATTCTTAGAAATCTTACTATCTGGGCTATTGTAGATTTTAATAGTTTGACTCCTTTAAGCAGACAATGAAGTCCCCATTTCTTTAAATAACTTGTGTATAATTTCACCATTCCTTTCCTCCACGCATGTGAAATGAGTCTTTCTTGTGTAATTTTTTCTAAACCATATTGTTCTAAATGTTTTCTGAGAAACGGAATGCCAAAAGGGGTGTTGTTAAGACGTCTCCGTGGACTGTTAGTGGTCCCTGATGTTGTAGGTTGTCCCTTTCTTGTGGGAACCTGAGCGCGTCTTTTGCTGCTAATGTTATTGCCGCTAGCCATGGTTGTGTGTCCCATGCTGGTACTATCAGTGCTGCATGTGAGTGATCTGTCTTGATCTTCCTGGCCACTCTGCTGATAATGCTGAATGGTGGGAATATGTATTGTAATAGAATTTATTATTCCAAATTAATGAAAATGCATCTACTCTCCAGGGTTCTGGCTCTGGATGCAAAGACACATATTTGGGTAACTTTATGTTGTTGCATGATGCGAATAAGTCAATTTCTGGTTTGCCCCATCTATCACAAATATGGTTGAAAATACTTTGATTTTAATTACCATTCTAGATGGTCGTGAAAATGTTGACTCTTCTTGTCAGCCAAAGTATTTTGACTGCCTGGAATATGTGCTACTGTTAGCCATATCTCGTATTTCTCTGCCCAGTCCCAAATTAGTTTGGTTAAATGGTTACATGGTTTGGAACGAGTCCCTCCCATATTACATATGTAAGCCATAGCTGTTGTGTTATCTGTTAATACCCCTACATGATTTTTAGGTCGGGGAACTAGACTACGTAATCCTAGATAATTAGCTCTAAGCTCTAGTACATTTATGTGATTAGAGATTTCATCATCCATCCACCGACCACCTGTTGCCTGTTGGTCTGAGTGTGCAGACTCATAATATAAACGAATAGGCATCCGGGGGCGGGGGGCGGGTCCCTGCACGGAAGACATGGTCCGCCCACATCCCACTCACAAGGAGGGATAGGGAAGAGCCATTGGTTACTTCCTAATTATTACCCGTGGTGAGGGGCTTATCACCATCCATCCATTATATATATATATATAGTGATAACCACTTTATCGCGGGACATAATTTCGGGGAGTGCCACTGGCTCCTGTGCCACCCGTCCCTCCATGCAGATATTGGAGGAGGGGTGGGGGTATGGGTGGGGGCTTCCCGGAGTGGTTCGTGCCATCTATCTCTGAGGGCCACCAAACTCCACTATGACTGTTTATTTATATATATATATATATATATATATATATATATATATATATATATATATATATATATATACACACATATCTTTCATCCCCAGAACATATTATATAATACATATCACTATATATACATATATATACATATATATATGTGATCCATAAGTAATATGCTCGTATAATTATAAAGGCACAGAAGGAAAATTATTGTTATTATATTGCTATTAATATATATCCATTTGGTATGGAGCATCCCCACCGCATGTGACCAGTGGCGCCACCACTGCTATCAATCCTAACTATGGAAGCTCAACTCTATCATTAGGCTAGGGCTTAATATTCCCTATGCCAAAGAATACATTATCTCAACCCACTTCTTGTGTTCCCTCTTTGTACTGTAGCCGGCCTTTATATATATTCATGATTATAAAAGCGTGTGTGCTTATGCGCGTGGAGTAGCAGCCTATCGTCAAAGGACAACTGTCGTGATATACTTTGCAAATATATACAGCAGGTTCCCTGTCATTGAAAGGACAGTCAAATGAGACAAAGATACATTGCAAAATTGTTCACACATGACATGGGGTCATCGATCACTAAATACATGATATTAAATCAGAGGCATACATAAGAGTCTAAGGGTAGGGATGGTAATTTCAAATAGGTCGAAGCCAAAGTGATTTGAAATCGACTGAAGCCGAAGGCTGTTCTGGCTGTTTCAAATCAATGCGCTCACCACTGAAGACTATTATTTTGCTTACAAGGACGTAAAATCCTGCTTTCTGGTTTGTATCGCACATGTGGTGAGTTGTTTAATTTGTCGGCACTGAACTATATTCTGGCGACTTCAAACAGTACCAGTGTCATTCAGACTAGTAGAAGGCATCCGTGTATGTAAGACGTGTGCAGTAACCACAACTCAATGTGTGGCTGTGCTGCATAATCAATTATGTGAATATAAATAGCGAAAAGGATCCATGCCTCAATATTCCATTCAGCTCCCTGCAGGCTACTAATCTCTTCCCGCAAGAGGCCATGAACGCTGGCGCCACCTGTGGCCACCAGAGCCACTAATCATTGCAGGGCTATGTCCCCACTCGCGGCTAAATATATATATATATGTGTATATAGGATATGGATTATATATAAATATATATAAATATATACATTTTCATAGTTCAAGCATTCCACGCTCCAATGTGGGCCTACTAAGGAGGTTCGAGGAGAAAAGGAAGCGTGAATGTTGTGTGTCAACTTAATATGGACTTTATTCTGTTGTACACACAATAAGCGATGTAACGCGCTCCAGTGAGCTAGTGAAATACCCCTAGCAAGAGTAGATACACGACCAAAGCAGTGAGCAAATCGAGTAGAATTTATAAGATTTGATATATGCGACGAAAGAACAACCAAGGCGGCAACCAAACAAGGTGACTCTGGCATCCAACTATAGTTAGTTAGGATTGGTAGTTAGGATTGGTGGCATCGGTGGTGCCACTGGTGACGTGGGGTGGGGGATGCTCCACACCAAATGGATATATATTAATAGCAATATAATAATGATAATTTCCCTCCCGCACCTTTATAATTATACTCGCATATTACTTATGGATCACATATATATGTATATATATATATATATGTATATATAGTTATATATATATATATAAACTTCCGAGCGAGTGTCGTGTGAAAGCCCCGAACATGGGGAGGCTGAGTGAAGTATGCCGGTACCCTCAGGAAAGGGAGAGGGGGTAAGAGCAGGACACTACAGACATTATTACATGCGATAACAGTGTTATCACTATCCATATATATATACTATATCTTATATATATAACCACAGGGTGCCGCCTAGTGGGGAGGGAGGTGACTACAGTTCTCTAAGATGAGTTAAGACAGTTGTGGGTGTGCAGTCCCATAAATCCTCAATTTGTGGGAGTCAGGCCTCAAACCACCAACTTCGGGACCACTTAATATGGATAGTGATGCGTATGTCAAGCGGACTCAGTTATTATTACTGGTTACGTGAGCAGTTTTGTATGATTCTGAAGCTAAGAGTGAAGCTTTCACGTTACTGGGAGCGCGCGCAGCCTCTCTCCTGACTATGCGAGGGTGGTGCGGTTCCAATTCACACTGTTTGAATTGACACGGTTTCAGGCGACGCAGTTTGAGTTGGTGTGGTATGGATTGGCATGGTTTGAGTTGGTATGGTTAGCTTAGAGTTACTGTGGTTTTAGTTCCTGCGATTTTAGGTCATGCGGTTTTACTTGGCCAATCTTTAGGTTCTGCGGGTTTAGTTGATGTGGTTTTAGTTGGCATGGTTTTAGTTGGTATGGATTTAGTTGGTGTCATTCTAGTTGGTGTTGTTTTCGTTGGTGTTGTTTTAGTTCCTGCGATTGTAGTTGGCGTGATTTTAATAGGCGTGGTTTTAGTTGGTTCCATTTTACTATTTTGTTAGTTGGTGTGCTTTTAGTTGGTGCGGTCTTAGTTGGTGTGGTTTTAGTAGGCGCGTTTTCAGTAGGCGTGTTTTCAGTAGGCATGGTTTTAGTAGATGCGGCTTAGTTGATGTGGTTTTAGTAGGTGTGGTTTTAGTTTGTGTACTTTTAGTAGGTGTGGTTTCAGTAGGCATGGTTTTAGTAGATGTGGTTTTACTTGGTGTGGTTTTAGTATGTGCGGTTTCAGTAGGCATGGTTTTAGTAGATGCGGTTTTAGTTGGTGTGGTTTTAGTTGGCATGGTAATAGTTGGTGTGGTTTTATTAGACATGGTTTCAGTAGGCATGATTTTAGTTGGTGTGATTTTAGTTGGTGCGGTTTTAGTAGGCATGGTATTAGTAGACGCAGTTTTAGTTGGTGTGGTTTTAGTTGGTGTGGTTCGAGTGGGGTGCTGCGATGACGTTGGCTTAAAGCCGGACTGAATACATGGCTGCTGCTTTGGACCCGGGCCGGGCCCTGCTTGTACTGCTGTTTGTATCTGACTACGATCGATCCTTATCTGTCATTGATGAATCAGCAGGTCCCCGAGAAGGGGCGGCGCAATCAGCACCAACTCGCTTCTCTCCTCTGCTTCTACTAAACACACCACCCGCCCTCCGAGACAGCCACAATAAAGGACAGTAATTCACTAATACTAACTGGAAACTACATCCTATCCACACTTAAAGCATAAATGGCTTCAGTTTGCTACAGACGATACACGTTCGGTGTTGCTGGGCGCAGCTGTTGAAGCGAATTGGAAAGGGTTGTTTAAATGTGGTTACGCTGGTTAAGAGGGTTAAGGCTTCATTCTACAAACAAGACGCACAGGTTAAGGCTCAAATAAGGCATGACTGAGCATCATCTATGAACATTAACACCCCCTGAGGTGGGAGCCGGGTGCCCGGCTCCTGACCCATGTGCACACCATTTCGGTATAGGCACAGCTCAGCACAGATATAAACAGTTTGAATGATTTCACTCCAGGGTGAAATCCATGTCGATCTCTTATCTCACTTAATAGTAAAAGGGTGGTGGCCTGGTGCGCCGGGAGGCCGAGCCGCGATGCCGTCAGCCATTTAGTCTGATTTCTCAGGGGACTCGGGGCTGATCCTCATCTTACGCAGTTAAGGCAACCCTGTCTTCTCTCTGGGTGAGGGGCAGAGGAGGTGCGCACTGAACCGCCACCTGGCGGCTTTAGTACGTAAGAGAGCGGACTGCAGTAACCAGGGCAGTCTTTGTCACATAACGACCCGATGCCGGATTGGTGGCCAGACAGTCCCCCCCCCCCCCCCCCGCTCACCAGTACGGTGCCACTGTTCGCTGTTCGCATGTCTCAACACTGTGTCCATGGGGGCGTCTGAGGGCTATGTATGTGGGGCTGTGGGGGGAGCTGTGTGCGGGGGGGGGACTGTGTGCGTGGTACCAAGTGTGTGGTGGCACCTGGTACTGGGTATGTGGTGACGGCTGGTACCGAGTGCGTGGTGATACCTGGTACACAGTGTGTGGTGACGCCTTGTACCCAGTGTGTGGTGATACCTTGTACCCAGTGTGTGGTGACACCTGGTACCCAGTGTGTGGTGACACCTGGTACACAGTGTGTGGTGATGCCTTGTACCCAGTGTGTGGTGACTCCTTGTACACAGTATGTGGTAACGCCTGGTACCCAGGGTGTGGTGACACCTGGTACACAGTGTTTGGTGATGCCTGGTACCCAGTGTGTGCCGACACCTGGTACACATTGTTTGGTGATGCCTGGTACCCAGTGTGTGGTGATACCTGGTACACTGTGTGGTGACGCCTGGTACCCAGTGTGTGGCGACACCTTGTACAGAGTGTGTGGTGATGCCTTGTACACAGTGTGTGGTGACACCTGGTACACAGTGTGTGGAGACAGCTGGTACCCAGTTTATGGTGATGGCTGATACCGGGTGTGGTGATGCCTGGTACCCAGTGTGTGGTGACACCTTGTACACAGTGTGTGGTGACGCCTTGTACACAGTGTGTGGTGACACCTGGTACACAGTGTGTAGTGACGCCTTGTACACAGTGTGTGGTGACACCTGGTACACAGTGTGTGGTGATGCCTTGTACACAGTGTGTGGTGATACCTGGTACACAGTGTGTGGAGACAGCTGGTACCCAGTGTATGGTGATGGCTTATACCGGGTGTGGTGATGCCTGGTACCCAGTGTGTGGTGCTGCCTTGTACCCATTGTGTGGTGACGCCTTGTACACAGTGTGTGGTGACACCTGGTACCCAGGGTGTGGTGATACCTGGTACACTGTGTGGTGATGCCTGGTACCCAGTGTGGTGACACATGGTACACAGTGTGGTGATGCCTGGTACCCAGTGTGTGGTGACACCTGGTACACAGTGTGTGGAGACAGCTGGTACCCAGTGTATGGTGACGGCTGATACCGGGTGTGGTGATGCCTGGTACCCAGTGTGTGGTGACGCATTGTACCCAGTGTGTGGTGACACCTGGGACACAGTGTGTGGATAGAGCTGGTGCCCAGTGTGTGGTGATGGCTGGTACCGGGTATGGTGAGGTGAGGTACCAGTGTGTAATGATGGCTGGTACCCAGTGTGTGGTGACACCTGGTACCCAGTGGGTAATGATGGCTGGTACCCAGTGTGTGGTGCCGCCTGATACCCTGCTGACCGTGGCTAATCTTGTGTAGATTTCAGTGCGATTATCAGACAGTCCTACTCCTGACTCCTGGCTCCCACATACGGCTACCACTGGCCCAACCCCCAATTACACAGGCTAATCAGGCTGCGGATTCCTACAAGAATCACTGCTCGTCTCCCTACAGCAGGGCTCCGGCACTTTCAAAGTCAAACCAGACAACCTTCAACCCGCGGGGTCATCCCGAGGTCACCCAGCGGCGTCTGGAAACCCACCCTAAAACAAGGTCTGAAGGGAGCCTGGTCTACATAACTAAAGAGATGTGCGCTGCTCAAATTCAACTGGCAAATTCAAATTTTACCACACTACGTTCTTAACTGAAGCGGCGTGACAATCTTTAAGATGAAACGCAATGCATTTATAAATCTTTCTTAAAAAAATTAATCGCAAAAGAATGTTAGTGTGGTAGTTTTGACCTGACTCATTGTTATTCTACATCCGGGATCCCCCTTCTACTGACACCGGGATCCCCCTCAACTAATACCAGGATTCCCTCTCTACTGACACTGAGATCCACCTCTACTCCACCCCCTCCCTTTACTAACACCGGGATCCTCCTCTACTGACACCGGGATCCCCTCTCTACTGATGCCGGGATTTCCCTCTGTACTGATACCGGGATCCCCTCTCTACTGACACCGGGATATCATATGTACTGATAATGGGATCCCCCTCTACTGACACCGTGATCCCTCTCTACTGACACTGGTATCCCATCTCTACAGACACCGGGCTCCTCTCTCCACTGACACCGGGATCCTCTCTCTACAGAAACCGGGATCCCCTCTCTACTGACACTGGGATCCCCTATCTACTAACAGTAACACCGGGATCGCTCTCTACTAGCACCGGGATCCCTTCTACTGACACCGGCATCCCCCTCTACTGATACTGGGATTCCCTTCTACTGACACCGGAATCACCCTCCACTGACACTGGGATCCCCTTCTACTGACACTGGGATCCCCCTCTACTGAGACCAGGATCCCCCTCTACTGACACGGGGATCCCCTCTACGATACTGGGATCCCCTTCTACCGACACTGGAATCCCCCTCTACTGACACCGGGATCCCCTTCTACTGACACTGGTATCCCCCTCTACTGACACCAAGATCCCCCTCTATTGATATTGGGATCCCCTTCTACTGACACCGGAATCACCCTCCACTGACACTGGGATCCCCTTCTACTGACACTGGGATCCCCCTCTACTGACACCGGGATCCCCCTCTACTGACACCGGGATCCCCCTCTACTGACACGGGGACCCCCTCTACTGACACCAAGATCCCCCCTACTGACCCCAAGATCCCCCTCTACTGACACCGGGATCTCCCTCTACTGACACTGAGATCCCCTCTACTGACACTGGGATCCCCTTCTACTGACCCCGGGATCCCCCTCTAAACTGGGATCCCCCTCTACTGCTACTGGGACCCCCCTCTATCACCGGGATCCCCCTCTACTGATACTGGGATCTCCTCTGCTGACACCGGGGGCTGGGTCCCGGGCCTGTTATTATTGGCGCCTGGTTTGGATCCGGAGAAGATTGAGTCCTATCGGTCATCGATGAATCTGCAGGTCCTCCCGGATCTAACACACTTACCAACAGTACATTGTCGTCTGCCTTATCAAAAATGTCGTCTGTCTCTACCAAAATTGACACGGACCAATACTTTCTGGTGTGCAACATCTGAGAATCAAATCTGCGTGAACACATTGTGATGTCGAAACGATGTCGCTTGATAATGATATTCATTAAAATATTAAATTAGATCATTGGAATGGAGTGTTGAGTAGCAAATGTACAGACTGGCATGACCTGACATGGTTACAGAAGATGCAAATATCCGCACGTAACATCGCAGTTAGCAACATCGCATGTCATATCACATCAGGTTGGTAGTGGAGCACAGGTTTGTAACAATACACAATCATGATGACTTTACAGTGCTGCCCTATTGGGACATAATGCCATCGGCACAATGACATGATATCCCATTCAATCAGATTATCCTGACTCTGAACCAACCAGTCCTTGCCCTATCACATTGCTATCAACTCACTGCCAGACAAGTTCTGACTCGTCTAAGCGTTTACTTTGACTCTATATGGGATCGAACTAGGGAAGCGGGCGCCCTATCCACTCAGCCATCCCGTCCGGTTAGCAAAAGAAAGAACTGAAACGGCCCTTTTGAGAACAACTCGCAAGTAAGCCTGTAGCAGGAGGCCATTGTTGGTGAGAATATACAGCCGCACTAACACAATGGTGGCACAGAACGACGGCACTCCAAATGGATTTAACAGGAAAATAGGAATAATAATTTGACCGATCGCCCTCCAGGGGAAATTATGTCCATTTCTTATCTCACATAATAGTAAAAGGGCGGTGGCCCGGTGCGTGGGGAGGCCGAGCCGTGATGCGATCAGCCGTTTAGCAGGATTTTCTCTCAGGACTCAGGACCAATCCTCATATTGGGTCAGTTAAGACAAGGCGGTCGTCCTCATATTGGGTCAGTTAAGACAAGGCTGTCGTGGGAGCTCAGCAGGTGACTGCCTTCTTGTATCATGGATGTAGGAGTAAAGCGTAAAACCTGCTAAACCAAAATAACTTACTTAAATTGGATGGGACATATACTGGCGCACTGAGCAAACATGTATTGCTGCATAGAAAGAAATACTAAGTAATAATAGAACATTTCCCTGCTGAAATCTGTGAGGTCCAGCATGTCGACATGCACACCAAAATTAATTTTGCATGCTTTTACATCAAATACCTCTAAAGTCAACCTTGAACAAAAAAAGGGTACTTCAAATTAAAGTACAGTAAACCATAATGATCAGCAAATATATTTACGGAAAAAATATCATACAAACTCAAAACCTTTGGACTATTAAACTTTAAGAAAGGTTTCCTATCAAAATTAACCTTTCGTAATCAGTTTGTTAAAGAAGAAGCAATATGTAATCCCTGGATACATTACTGGTAATCACACTTTGCAATGAATTGTTCAAACCGGTAGATGGCGTGTTGATGCCGACCTGCTCTGGGTGGGTAATTGGTTCTCAGTGAGGTACAGTAGCTGAATGCGAACAAGCCTGTGACAAGATGTGGGGAAATTGCGGCTTTCCAATTCTAATCCATAATTCATTTACTTTTATCAAGACAAAACTGGTCTGAGCGACATGATTAATAACCGATAGAATAATGAGGCGGGCTACAATTAGCGACGCTTCAAATATGGCCTGGTCAACATGCAGGGCTTTGTGTTGGTTCATTTACCACTGCCATGAGGGTGGTGCAAACATATGGAAATATCAAACATTAAGCGTGATTCGAACACACATCTCTGCCATTCCAGGGCCAGCGTCTTAACCATTAAACTCTCAGGTGCAATCCATATACCCATCTATTTTCAACTCACTACACTCGTCCCCCTTGAAATAGTATGACACTTACAATTACAAATATCCAGGTAGTGCACCTACAGTGCATAGATCTACACACAGAGCAGGTTCAGGCCTATACAGCATACAGTAAGTAGAATATCCTGGTCACGGCACCAGCGTTGAGTCCGCTAAGTACAGAGCCTCGTACTGAGCCCATCTCACATCAGCCTTTATTCTGCGCTCACGATCACGCTCCACGTTAGACACAATTAACGCGTGCCAAACTGGGACCCGTGTTACTAAGTGACCACCCCGACATCAGTCAAACTGGGACCCATGTTAGTAAGTGATCACCACGATATCAGCCAAACTGAGACCCATGTCACTAAGTGACCATCCCGACGCCAGTCAAACTGGGACCCACAGTAGTAAGTGATCACCACGATATCAGCCAAACTGGGACCCGTGTCACTAAGTGACCATCCCGACATCAGTCAAGCTGGGACCCATGTCACTAAATGATCACTACAACATCAGCCAAAATGGGACCAGTGTTATTAAGTGACCATCCCGACATCAGTCAAGCTGGGACCCACCTTACTAAGTGACCACCAGACCACCCTACGCTACCCAACCAGAGCTACAGATGATACATTGCTGTTGATTAATTGGGGTTTAACACCCTAATAATATAGCAACACGGACATCGCCATGAATACCTATGGTGGCTTTTTAGTGCAGCCCACTGGGGTACAGTTCATCGAGTACATTGACACAGTATCCCACTGAGTCACATTATCTTGACACTGAACAAACCAGCAATGCCCTATTGTAGTAATGCCAAGCTCCATGCTAGGTAGCAACAAGTATCAATTTTGTAAGTGTTTCCTTTGACTGAATCAGAGTTCGAACCTCCAACCTCCTGCGCTCGGCCATCTGGCCCAGTTAGTAGACTTGGCGTTCTTCCAATAACAAAGTATCCCCGTGCGCACCAAGCTGAACCCGACCACATTTGCCGGTATTCCAAAACGCCTTCAGATAAGGTGTAGATCTGGGGGTGGAAGGGCTACGCATTGGTTATAGATAATCTCAACAACAACAAAGGCGGACCGGGGCACAGCCCAGCCCGATAGGCCGTGATGGAGCGCCGCCAGCCCCTAACCACGCCGATGGCCGGCGCCCGCCAGTCAATACAGCCGCAAACTCGCCCATTTCCGGCGCCCGAAGCGAAGCAACACAGGCACATTATGGGACGGGAACGGCCGTAGACAATGCGATACAGGCGGGCTACCGGGCAGGCAATGTCGGGGGCAGGGGAGGGGAGGGGCAAGGGGTGGGAGGGGGAGGGCGAAAAGGGGAGGGGAAGGGAAGGGGAGGGGAGGGGAGGGAAGCGGAAGGGGGAGGGGAAGGGGAATGGGGGGAGAGGGGAGATAGGACGGTGAGTGGGACGAAGGGTAGGCAAGGGGGAAGGAAAGTGGAAGGGGGAAGGGGGAAGATGGGTAGGGGGAGGGGTAAGTGGGTTAGGCGGAGGGGAGAGGGAGGGGAAGGATGTTGGGAGGATGGGGAGCTGTGTGGAGGGGGAGCGGAAAGAAAGGCGGAGGAGGGGGAGAGGCAGGAGAGGAGGAGGGGGAGGAGAGGAGTGGAGTAATGGAGTGGGAGGGGAGGGTGCGGGGAGGGGAGGGAAGGGGAAAGGGAGGGCCCAGAGGAGAACCCTTGTCAACCACCCGCCCCACACCAGGCCATCGCTCATGTCGAGGGGAGAGATCACAGACCTGTGTGCAGGTCAGACACCCCGCTTCACCCACCTCACCACGCATACACCATCACCGTCACCATGGTAGCATCACCACCAATGTTAAATCACCACCAATGTTACAGCACCAGCACGACTAGCCCTTCATTAAGACTACATCATCACCATGGCAACATCATCAGGTTAAATCACCAGCAATGTTACAACACCACCAGAATTACAGCACCACCACGGCTAACCCTTCATTAAGACTACATCATCACCCTGGCAACATCATCAGCAAGGTTAAATCACCACCAAGGTTACAGCACCACCAATATTACAGCACCACCACGGCTAGCCCTTCATTAAGACTACATCATCACCATGGCAACATCATCAGCAAGGTTAAATCACCACCAAAGTTATACCATCACAACGACTAGCCCTTCACAAGGACTACTCCGTTACCATGGTTACATCATCATCACCGTTACGCCATCACCATGGTTACATATAACCACTGCACTTCCACCATACTCCTTAACATTTATATTGGCCTGGCTAAATCCAATGACCCTTTGCAAAGATTGCAAATTGACCCTTATATTCCAGAATGTTCTAAAAGTCCAGTTTCCACTGTTACGGAAAGGTCACTCATTTAAGAAAAGCTTTATCTCCACAGCGTAGAGGTCGAAGCGCCAGTGACTGTCCACCGTTAGGATCAAATGTAGGAAAGGAAAATGTTATGGTTCCATCGGATTATACACCTTCAACTTTCCACATATGGGGCGATGTGTTACAGTTGGGCTGCTGGCAGACCCGTGCCCCCCACCCCCCACCTACACTCACACCCCACTATCAGTACTAGGTGCAAAGGACCACTAGATGTAGAACTGCATGAGCGAGGCGACCTTCCCCCCTTCCCCCCTACAGACGCACGCATGCATATCGCTACTGCACACAAAGAAGCACTAGATATGTCAAGTCCAGCTATGCCTGAACGTTGCAGCACGTCCCTAAAAAATACCCCAGCCATGACAGGGGCGTGTTACTGTTAGCATCGGTCGCCTATTTACAGAACACCACAGTTCCACCACTTTCGGTCATGTGACCAACCTTCCTCACTAGAACGGGTTATCTAAGAGCCCGCGACACATGCCTCGGGGTCAGTCTATGACCAAACGCTCACTGTCTTTGGGAGAATAGAATTTGAATTAACACTTTGATGTTTGTCTTTCTTTCGGTTCCGAGGTTTGATGAGTAGGGAGAACCAACATCGTCACAGAAGTAAACCTGTCTAGGAAAGGAGAACTCCACTTCACACACACACGACACACACCCCTATCTCTACTAGACACAAAGACGCACCAGGTGGCGCGGCACCGTCGACTTTTGTGAGAGTTGCGAGTTGGAGATGCTGCTTGGACTGGGCCCGCTTCATTGTCTAACTGACCGCCGAGTATTAGTGAGCTTCACAGTAGGGCCAGGTACAGCGAGTATCAGTGAGCCCTCACTGGTACCTGACCTGGTGTGATGAGACTAGCGGGGCTTCACAGTAGCACAAGGTACAGCAGGTATCAGTCAGCCCTCACTGGTACCCGGCCTGGTGTGACGAGACTAGTGGGGCTTCACAGTAGGACAAGATAGAGCGAGTATCAGTCAGCCCTCACTGGTACCCGACCTGGTGTGACGAGACTAGTGGGGCTTCACAGTAGGACAAGATAGAGCGAGTATCAGTCAGCCCTCACTGGTACCCGGCCTGGTGTGACGAGACTAGCAGGGCTTCACAGTAGGGCCAGGTACAGTGAGTATCAGTCAGCCCTTACTGGTACCCGGCCTGGTGTGATGAGACTAGCAGGGCTTCACAGTAGGGCCAGGTACAGTGAGTATCAGTCAGCCCTCACTGGTACCCGGCCTGGTGTGACGAGACTAGCGGGGCTTCACAGTAGGGCCAGGTACAGCGAGTATCAGTCAGCCCTCACTGGTACCCGACCTGGTGTGACGAGACTAGCGGGGCTTCACAGTAGGACAAGATAGAGCGAGTATCAGTCAGCCCTCACTGGTACCCCCCCTGGTGTGATGAGACTAGCGGGGCTTCACAGTAGCACAAGGTATCGCAGGTATCAGTGAGCGCTCACTGGTACCCGGCCTGGTGTGATGAGACTAGTGGAGCTTCGCAGTAGGACAAGGTACAGCAGGTTTCAGTCAGCCCTCACTGGTACCCGGTCTGGTGTGACGAGACTAGCGGGGTAGTATTACTGTTGTCCACATTCGACCTGTCCTGGTATGACCCTGTATGCTGGCAGGACGTAAAACCCCAACAACCAACCAACCATATCTGACAGGTATCACATTTTGCATGTACTGGGTGTATATATATATGAATATTTTCTCCGCTGGTCTGAGAGAGGATGGTGGTGCCGCTGGTACAGTTTGGTACAAAAAGGTATGGAAACGGGTAAATTACCTACCGTGCATTTATACTTGCATAATGCTATTGAGCATATATATATATATATATATATAAAATGATTTTGGCCTTCTGGCAAAATCGTCATGGGCCACTCAAAGTTTCCTTTTGTGCATGCCAATGGCAAGTTCTTATCTATTTCTAACGATTTAGTATGAGCCTTGCCATAAGAAATAGCCGGTGCATATGCTATCATAATTCCTATCAATATTGCAACTTCTATCTTTGGTTTTTTCAATAATTGATTTGCTGATGTTGTAAATTTATCAACTTTTTGTTCTGTTAATGAAATGGTCATTTCTGTGGTGTAAATAAAGAATTCCAGAAACTTTAACTTGTTTGTTGGTATTAGTACTGATTTAGTTTCATGTATGTAGAACCCTAATTTTGTAAATGCTTCACATAATTTGTCTACTGCTGTCTGGCATTGTTGTTGTGTTTAAGCATCAATAAATGAATCATCAATATGAGGAAATATAATATGCTTCCCTTGTGAAAATGTGTGGACAGCAAGCCAGTCCATTTGGCATGCACATGAACTCATAAAGTTTACCATTCCAACAAAATCTGAGATATTTCCAATCAAGTTTATAGATAGGTACTGAAGTGTATGCATCTTTGGTCGTAATGCGAAGCATTACGTTTGATGCGAGGAGAGGAAGAGACCCTCCCCCCGCCCCGCGCTGTCGCGCTGCTTTCTCACCTCGGCAGACGGCGCGGCGCGCCGCCCCCTCCCCCGCCCTCCGCGTCGCGCGGCGCTCACGCCTCACCCGACGCCGCTGCTCGCCACCTCTCGCCCTCCCCCGGGCCGGCAACTTTCACACTCACCTGCTGTCGCCCCTCCCTCCTCCCCTTATAAGGTCGCCCCCCGGCCTCCCTCAGGCACTCGCCCTCCTGCCGTCTCCCAGCTCTTCCTTTTTCAAGTCTTGGCTCCTCCACCTCGGATCTCTGCTCCAGCTCAGCCTCAGTATGCCTCAAGGAAAAGGACGTGGCCGGAAGGGATCCCGGGCCGCCCCCCGCACCTTCTCCAGCACCCGGCCCGGGCGAGTCCCCAGCCTACGCCCCGGCGTCCCCCGCGGCGCCCTCGGGCCGCACCTCGGGCCCCGAGATGTCGACACTGCTGGAGGCACTCCAGCGTATCCAGCTCGACCATCAGCACTCCGCCGCCGAGGCGCGCCAGGCGACGGCCGACCTCCACGCCCGGATCGACTCCCTGGAGACCGGGGGGCCCCGCCCGGGGATCCCCTCATCTCCCCCGAGGCGCCAGGCCGCCCCGACGCCTCGGGCGCCTGCCGCCACTACAGCCCGGCCCCCGCCGCCGCCTCAGGCGTCCCTCCCCGGGGCCGCGCACCCGGAGTACGAGAGGTACCGTCACCTCTCCAGTCAAGCACCACCCGCCACCTCGCCGGCCTACCACGAGGAGGCCATCCGCCACAGCCCCGCCTCCGCGGCCGACGCCGTCCGGGACATACTAGCATCCGCCGAGGCGCGCCACTCCGTGAGGCGCCAAGGGATCCCGGCCAACTACATCTTCCCCTCGGACCTGGTGAAACGAGGGGCCGAGAGGAAGCCGGTGAAGAGGGGGGAGGCGACAAAGGACGAGTATACCCTCGCCCTCCTCACCCTCATCGACCACCCCCGACTTCCCCGCCCACTCCGCCCAGGGACTCCACCACCACCACCTAGCAGTCTGCCGGGATAACCTCGTGTACCCCTGGGCGACCGTCCGCCGGTACTCAGAGACCGTGTTTACCGCGATCGCGGACGGAACCCTCCCCCAGGGCTGGCACGACCCGGTAGCGCTCAACCTCATGAGACTAGACTGCCTCGCCATGCCCGAGGACCAAGCCACCGCCGCCCCTGCCCGCCTACCCGACCCTCTCCACCGAGGCGCCCAAGCTGACGCCCGCGCCACCTACGACAGGGACGCCCACGGGGCCCCCTGCCCGGCCTGGAACCGCGCCCCCGCCTCGTGCGATCGGGCCCGCCTCGGGGAGGCCCACGGTGAGGCGGGGGACAGGCGCCGTCACGTCTGCGCATACTGCGCCAATGTGAGGCGCCTCCTAACCATGCACAGCGAGGCCGACTGCATCACAAAACAAACCCGTGAGCGCCAGACCCCCCCCCCCCGCCACCTCGGCGGATTTTTGATCCGCCGGCCTCCCCCCCGCCGGCCCGGGGGGCCCCCTCCGGCGCCTCACCCTCACCACTGCCGACAGCCCCGCAACTCCCACCGACAACCTCCCAGCGACCACCGATCGCAGCGCCGCCCAGTCCCAGCCGGGGATCATCACCTCGGGCATCACGCCTCGGACCACATCCCAGCCCAGCCTCAGGAGGAACCCTCTGCCGCCGATCCTCACGACACCGCCTTCAACAACACCGCCGCCCAGACCCCGACCACCGCCCCACCCAGCCCCGAGGACTTCGCTGCCCCCCCTGCTCGACCCTCGTCGGACCTCCTCACCGGATCCCGCCAAGGAGCGGGCCTCCCCCTTTTTGGCCGCCCGCTCCCTGTCGACGCAGGCCCCGGACACTCCCCGCCCCGAGAGGGAGCCTGACCCCCGACGCGGCCCACCTCTCGGCCGGCCCACCCCACCTGCTCCGCCTCGGGCGCGCCGCGAGCCCTCTCCGCCTTTTGGTGGAGGGCTCCTCGGCACCCCCTCACTCCACTGACACTTGATCTCTGTTTTTCTATTTTTACTCCGCTCCTCATGAGATTCCTTATTTTTATCACATTATTCACTATTTACCTCTACCTGTCCTCTTTTACCCTGTATGCCCTGTATGCTTGTCTGAGGCGAAAATAAAAACGCTTTATTTCCACCCCCGCCTCCTCTCTTCCTTTTCGCGCATCGGTCGTAATGCGAAGCATTACGTTTGATGCGAGGAGAGGAAGAGACCCTCCCCCCGCCCCGCGCTGTCGCGCTGCTTTCTCACCTCGGCAGACGGCGCGGCGCGCCGCCCCCTCCCCCGCCCTCCGCGTCGCGCAGCGCTCACGCCTCACCCGACGCCGCTGCTCGCCACCTCTCGCCCTCCCCCGGGCCGGCAGCTTTCACACTCACCTGCTGTCGCCCCTCCCTCCTCCCCTTATAAGGTCGCCCCCCCGGCCTCCCTCAGGCACTCGCCCTCCTGCCGTCTCCCAGCTCTCTCCTTTTTCACCACCCACCCACCCTACACTCCTCCTACCTTCTCTTCCAGCGGTGGAGGGCTCCTCGGCACCCCCTCACTCCACTGACACTTGATCTCTGTTTTTCTATTTTTACTCCGCTCCTCATGAGATTCCTTATTTTTATCACATTATTCACTATTTACCTCTACCTGTCCTCTTTTACCCTGTATGCCCTGTATGCTTGTCTGAGGCGAAAATAAAAACGCTTTATTTCCACCCCCGCCTCCTCTCTTCCTTTTCGCGCATCAAGATCTACACTGGCTAGCCAGGAGCCTTGTGTTATTAAGTCTCTTGCTCTGTCTAAGGAAAACATTTTTAAATGTTTGTATTGTACAAATTTGATGAATAATGTTAGATCTAAAATTAGTCTTCATCTCCATTTGGTTTGGGTCACAAGAAAATATTAGATATGAATTCCCCAGACGCATGTAGTCCTGATTCTATGATGCCTTTTTCACAGAATTTAAGGACTTGATTATCTAACGCTTCACGTTCTGAACCATGAAATCGGGAAGGGAAAGGTATGCTATTTTGTGTAGGTTCTTCTATCAAGGGTATTCTTACTCCTTCAACTAGACTAAGGATAGTTAAATTATCCGCAATGCTATTCCATTCCGGTAGGCAGTTGTTGAGGTAACCAGCTTGAAAAATGCTTACTTGTGTTTGCGTTGGCCACTTCTATTTTTTCCCTGGACGGGGGAACGGCTTCTAGGCATTGAACTCCCTCCTGAAGGGCCTGTTCCCATCGTTCCAGCTGAACGACAGCCTCTGGCCCCTTCCCCTGGCTGGAAGCTGAGGTTCGTCCCAAACCGGCCTCCCCATTGGCTGGTTTGTCGGTTTAGAAAATCCTGCCTCATCTTCTTGAAGCGGTTAGAATTCGCGTCTGCAGACTTCTTGCCCGTTTCCATATGTTTGCCACACTTCGATCCACTTGTTTAAACAAGTGCGGGAGTTGCCCACTGCACATCTTCGTCTTGTCCAGTGGTTTCCCCTTAATGGGCTTGGGGGAAAGGAATAACGTATATTCCTTCCTGTCATTGTCGGTGACCTTCTTTGACTGGGCTACCTCCTCACCTGCATCCGTGCAGACAGCCTTAAACATGTTCTCAAAACGTCTGTATGAGTGGAAGTTGCTTGTCGCTGTCAGCAAGGCTATCCCCCCATTCATATCATCGCATAGCGATGAGAACTTGTTCGCTGCCATCATCATATTGGCTATAGGTGTGACAGCTGTGAGGGCCGAGAGTACCCCTTTGTGTACTGTATGCAGGACCGTCTCAAACATTTTATGCTCCTCGCTGAGCCTGACTTCCGAAACCATTTCCTTAATGGTGGATTCCGGGATCCCTTTGATCCCCATGAATTTCTTGGCCAATTTGATAATCACTTCGGCCAGCTTAAACGTGTTGAAGTGCCCCTGAATTGTCTTCCTCATAAGCATGGTTATGGTGACTTTCTTCCGTCATTGCACCTTGCACTTTTTCATCTCCTTGCCATAGGACTTCGCTATTTCCCCGCCTGCTTGGTTTCTGAGTCAGAGCTTGTTGAAGATGAATCTGACGAAGAGTCAGAGGAAGAGGATTTGTGCTTCCTCCTTGTGCTTCCGTCTTCTTTTTGCTCTTTTTCATGAGAGGCTTCTTTTTACGGGCCCTCATGTACTCGTCCGCTTCTGATCAGTGCTCCTTCTTTTTGTGTTTGCGTTTGTGCGCAGACACAACCACTTCCTCCTCTGACTCATCATCAGACAAGGCCTGATCTTCAAAGAGATCCTCCCACTCCGATTCATCCGAATCAAGCACCACTTTTGATCTCTTTTTCCTAGTGGCCGCCACTCTGGAAGGCAACATCTCCATCTTCTGTTGAACCAATCTCGCGACTTGTTCATCCAGATCAGCTGGGCCGGGGACGGTATCGTACCCCTCCACCTCATCCGAATCTCTTTGTTCAGGCGAGGGCAACCTTTGTACCCGTGCCGGCGGTGAGCAGTCTTCATTTTCACTGAGCGCATGAGATGCCTCTGCCTTACTCTGCTTCGTAGCCATGGCTCGGAGACTGTGAGTAAAAACAAAAACCAATGGTTAGGCATTGTTTTGGGCGGAATATCACACTGATAATTAGAGTATAATTAGACTAGGTGTGTATTATGGCATTAAAAGAGTATTTAACGCAGGCATATGGCTAATAGGCAGTCGCAGGATGACGGTATGGTAAACCAACCGATCCAAACGAGGGGTAGGGACCAGTGTAGCAGTGCCCTCCCACACTCTAAGAACCTATAAACTTCTCCCACCTGTGGCTTTCTTCGCCAGGAAGTTGAAGAAAATACTCGGAGGTACGCCTTAACGAGAAAAGCAATCAGGGAATCTTAACGAAACCCAGGAATAAATCATAGCAATGTAAATGGCTCCTGCCAACATCTCTCTGTTTGACAATGGGCGGATTGATTAATAACTGAACAATGGATGCATTGTTCTAATGATCGTATGTAACAAGATCGAAACTGAGCTGTAAAACAGCGAAAACTTGATGAAAAGTTTTTTTAAACTTTGTATGTGAATGCTAACATGAACCGAACCAACATATCAATTTTGAAAGATACTAACCTTGTTGGTTTTGTAGTTAATGTACAAAAACTGCCAGAGCTGCTCACAAATGTCCTCCTGCTGTGAGCTGATTATGCTAATTGCTGGACCCGGATGTGATTCCTTCTCCCTGGGCTATGAGTAGAAAGAGGCGTAGTATGGAGGTTATATATATATATATATATATATATATATATATATATATATATATATATGTGTGTGTGTGTGTAAATCAATATGTATATATATATAAATAGGTCAATGATACTTAGTAAGTGAGCCTCCATTTTTAGTGAATCTCTTTGACAACAGACGACATTTAATCAGAACAGACAACCCCACACAAAAAGCTTAACGTCACACCGACTAAGTGAGAGTTCGCTGGAGTCATCTGGACCATTACCGCCCTACAGTGGTGCCACGCTGCGGAACAAAAGACAACCAATAAGAATAACTAATAAGCTTCGGTGCAGCCTCAAAGGCCTTAATGCATCTAGCAGTTCACACAAGCTGTAGGCTGCACCGCCCCGAGCCGTACACACGACGGAAGCGGGCAGAATGTGCGCGCATCCAATGTGGACAGAGTGACTTCCGGATGTCAACATCCTCCCACCAAATGACTGCAGCTCACACAGCCTCAGTTCAAGATGCTAATAGGGCATTTCCACCATAAACCCTACAACGGGGTGTGAGCGAATTGAATTGAATTAAATTGAATTTTCTTTAAACATTGAGTGTAGTAGTGTGGATTTTGTCGGCATGCCAATAGAAGTTGATCTTAAATGAGTTGAGCGCCCACTTTCTGTGTGGCAGGTTGCGGGATTCGAACCCTGGGTTCCAACCACAGTCGAGTCAAACTAATAACTTTAAATTGATCTTGTCTCTACCATGATCCCAGACCCAGATATAGCAAGGAGCAGTGGAATAAGGAAGACTAATTGTCCACAATTGAACATTTCCCTGTTTAAGCAATCAATCAATCAATAGTTCCGTCCTCGTCGTCAAAGGTTGGATGCAATGGTTCTCCACTTGTCCCGATGGTGTTATGTTCTGATAGACTGTGAATAATTCAAGCCTGTCCACTGTTAAATATTTGTAAACCATGATGTTCTTGGTCTCCCTCTCCCTCTGCTGCCATTCACCTTCCCTTCCAACAATGTACGGTATATTGAACTCTGACGAATGATGTGGCCAAAATAAATAAGTTTCTTCTATGTATAGTGGCAAACAAGCGTTTCTTATTTTTAATTTTTCTGACAACTTCTTTAGTGGTGATCTTTGTCCATGATATTTAAGCCATACATGTACAAGATGTGTCCTCTCAAAACTACTGACTAAACTTTTGCAGTACTCTTCACTTAATAAGTGTTTAATTTGTCACTCCACTGCACCACATTATTTAGTAAAAGGTCTCAATAAAAGCGATTGTGCATGGCCGGAAGACCAGTGCATTGGTGCTGATACGGGATTATTCATAAGAATTTAATATTTACCACAAAAACAACCCTCCAACAACATTCGACAAGTGCTGGGCAAAAAGCGATGCAATGATCACAATATGGAAGTTGGGCATCCATTAGTTTAATGACGTGAAGAAAAGCTAAATATTCCACTTAGAGATGAAGGATGACTGGAAGTGCAGGATGAAACCTTTCCGGTTTAATTGGATCTAATTAAAACAGATTTAACTAAGTCGTTACTCTTACTAGCAGGGTGGTTTGGGTTTTTGTTTTTCATCAGGTGAGGAATGTGTCTTCCACATAATGCATCCAGACGCAATGGAATAGATACTTATTGTTTGTTAATGTTATGTTTGTTTTGTGTGTGTTTATGGTGTGTTTTGTTTATCCAGAGGGGTAGATATATTTACTAAAGGCAAAAACTAGGCTCTTATACATGTAGAATAGTATACACAGTCCGATGTAAATTCCCATAATTGCCTTATTGAACATATAGATATCTATACATATATATGAAAAGTTCAGGCAAAAAACCACGTAAACGCCCATCCAAAAATGGAGAGAAACATTGGAATCAAACCTTCAAAAAGTTTATATTTTTATATTCCTACTGACTTGTTTATTGCTCGATAACCATGTGCTCACATGAAAAGTGGAATTAGTGAGCCTTAAACTTATTTTCAGGTAAAGATCCTTTATTTAAAATGAATTTTTGGATGGGCATTTACGTGGTTGTGCACCTGAACTCTTCATATATACATATCTATAGATATACATATACATACATATATATGCATATAAAAAAGTCAAGCTTGTTTTATTCAATGATGCCTCTAGAGCACATTGATTTTCATACCATAGGCTATTGGACATCAAACATATGGTTATTCTGACATATTTCTTTGGAGGAAACCCGCTGCTGCCACATAGGCTACCCTTTCCAATAAGCAGCAATGGTTTTTTAAAGGCACTTTCCCACAGACAGGACAGCACATACAACAGCCTTTGATGAAGCAGTTGTGGACAACTGGTTGGAACAGAAAATAGCCCAAACTGCAAATGGGTCCACTGAGCAGGATCGATAGGATGACTGACACCTTCACAGGCAGATACGCTACCGCCTGAGCTGCGTCCCGCTCATATATACATACGTACACATACACACACAACAGCATATATTAATGCAGGAATAGTATTTAATGTATGTGAATACGAATTTATGATATATTATAAATATTAAAAGATATTTAGATATATATATATATGAGTATTCATATATAATAGCATCTAGCATTATATATATGATTATATTATTGCATAATACGATTATATAATAGTATATATTTGCATATATACCAATATATATTAGAGCCACTCACATGACTGTCCCGACTAACAACATCCAACACGCTGAAGGACTTGGTGGGCAATCGTTAAAGGACCACTCACATGACCGCCCCAACTAACAACATCCAACACACTGATGGATGGGGTGGGCAATCGTTAAAGAGCCACTCACATGACTGTCCTGACTAACAACATCCAACACGCTGAAGGACGCGGTGAACTATCGTTAAAGAGCCACTCACATGACTGTCCCGACTAACAACATCCAACACGCTGAAGGACGGGGTGGGCAATCGTTAAAGAGCCACTCACATGACTGTCCTGACTAACAACATCCAACACGCTGAAGGACGGGGTGGGCAATCGTTAAAGAGCCACTCACATGACTGTCTGATAACAACTCCAACCGTGAAGGACGTGAATCTAATCAACATCCAACACGCTGAAGGACGGGGTGGACTATCGTTAAAGAGCCACTCACATGACTGTCCCGACTAACAACATCCAACACACTGAAGGACGGGGTGGACTATCGTTAAAGAGCCACTCACATGACTGTCCTGACTAACAACATCCAACACACTGAAGGACGGGGTGGATTATCGTTAAAGGACCACTCACATGACCGTCCTGACTAACAACACACTGAAGGGTGTGGTGGGCTCTTGTTAAAGAGCCACTCACATGACCGTCCCCAGTAACAACATCCAACACGCTGCAGGATGGAGTGAGCAGGCGGCGCAGTCTTTGTGCTGGAGGTTATGGGTTCGTGATGATACCTCACATAGTGTTCAACAGTACTAGGATAGGACAAGAAATAGTTGGTTCATTGTCACGATTACGCGACTGACTGGGGTATCACGTGAGGATGTCGTTCCAGTGTTAGTCAGCCTTTAAGGACAGCTGGCTCTGTCCAGATGCGGATGGCGGAATGGTGGGGGGAGGGTGAGTATGTCACGGGTAGTCAGGTGGCATCCGCCTGGTGTCAGTAGCACGTCCAGACCACGGCGTGAGGGGACCGGTCAGAAGGCGCTGTGGTTAGCGCGCCTGGCGGGGCGGAATGACTGGCTCGCATTCAAGTTATGCACAAATTAGGCTAAGGTAGTTTTAAATCAACACTTCCCCGAAAAGACATGAAGGTGGAGGAAGAGAAGTGGAGAGAGGGAGGGAGAGAGTGGGAGAGGGGAGAAGAAGATAGAGAGAAAGGGGGAGAGACAGAGCGTGGCGGAGAGAGAGGGAGAGAGAGAGAAAGAGAGAGAGGGAAAGAGAGAGAGAGAGAGAGAGAGAAAAAGAGAGCCCGTGGGAAAGAGAGAGGGGCGAGAGAGACAGAAAGAGGCAGAAAGAGAGAGAAAGAGAGAGAAAGAGAGAGAGAGAAAGAGAGAGAAAGAGAGAGAGAGAGAGAGAGAAAGAGAGAGAAAGAGAGAGATAGCGACAAATCCCCGAAGGCATAATGCATGATGCAAAGGCGCCACCTAGCGTGGAAAGGGTACATAGAACTACCCGGATGAACACACACACACACACACTGGTGGCACCACCACACGGGCGTGCCGCTGCAGGCCTCACCCCCGGAGGGCCCGGGAGACCCCATGGAGACCTCCGGGTAACCCCCAAAGGCGCAGGAGGATGGGTGCGGCCCAACTACACCCGGCTCCTCCAGGGTTTAATGCATAATGGACAGCCGAGGTACTCAGAGGGGTATTGACTCTCACCAACACCATCGCACGGAGGGGCAATCTCAGCCGCCTGTGTGTGGTGGGGGAGGGAGGAGGGGAGCAGCAGGTGGTGGGCAGGAGGGGAGCAGCAGGAGGGGGGGGGGGAGTGGAGCCGCAGGATGGGGGCAGGAGGGGAGCAGGAGGGGGAAGGAGGGGCAGGAGGGGGAAGGAGGGGGCAGGAGGGGAGCAGGGGGGAAGGAGGGGAAAGAGGGGAGCAGGAGGGGGAAGGTGGGGGCAGGAGGGGAGCAGGAGGGGAAGGAGGGGGAGGAAGGGGAGCAGGAGGAGCAGGAGGGGGAAGGAGAGGGGCAGGAGCGGGTTACCCTGATCAACACTCCCACTAATATTGAAATAATGATACCCTATATTTGCTTTAACCACGAACAAAAACACATTATATACCTGCCCTGGCAAACCAGACAATCAATGAATGCATGTCCCAACACCCTAAAACTGTACTGCCCGTCACTAAACCCCAACACAATCCATCCACGCTCCAGCTCCGTGATAAAGGCCCAGATTAATTACATATATCCCAAGCCCTGCTATCAAACCCGCCTTTGTTTTGCTTTAATGAGTTAATATTGTGATGGGTATCACTTCCCAATCCTGTGCATATATCGCACAAATCACAAGCCGTTATGATACAGTTGTCACATATTGTCGGAAACGTGTGCACAAAGGTCATCAGAAAAAGGCAATCAATATGCACTAATTACAACAGAGAATAGATTGGAAAAAAATAAAATAAAAAATTGGGTGGTGTTGGCTTTGTTGTACTTGTGGGGGAGGGGCTCTCTTTACGTTCTTTTATTTCACTGTGTCATTATGTTTCACTGAGTTAATCTGTATAGAATACCGTACCCTAATCTCAAACTACATGTCGCATGTTTGTATAAATAACTGTATTTGTTCCCGGCAAGAAGAGATTAAAGCTGCATAGTCTGAGAAATGTATCCAATTTTCTAAAACAAAACATTTACTTAGATTTTAACTTACAATATATATACATTTATTTATAATATATATATATTTATATTATATACAATTATATATATATATATATATATATATATATATATATATATCTATATCTATATCCAAGTGGTGCCTTATGGGGGGGGGGGGGGATTAATGACGTTACACCCGGGACTGGGCGGTACACACCTGCATTGTATAGATGTAAGTAGCGGCAGCGAAATTAAAAAATATACATAGGGTGCAATATTTTCAGAGCTCTCTCTGCAGAGAATCAAAAGACATTTGCATCCTAAAATGTCAAAAAGTGTAATTGTTTGCATGTAAACAGCATATGTAAGTGCATTATCTTCAACATTTCAATGTTTGAAACCTCATTGCAGCAAAACAATCTTTTGAATCTTCCTCATATTTGACACAGTATTACATTAACCATTCACTTAGACTAATAGATATTATTGATATCAATATTATATCCAAAAGTATGGAAAATATTGAACTTTGATTGAACATATAAAGACAAATTGTCAGAAAACCAAATATATCAATTTAATTAATCTTTAAATGTTAATTGTAGCTTAAGCAATTGGTTAAATTTCCTATAAATTGACACTGGCCATCAATTGGAGGTGATACACATTATCATATTAAGATTCTGTCTAGAAATACAAAAATTGCATTTTTATTGCACTTACAAAAGAAAAGTATACAAAATAAAAAATAAAGATTTGTTCATCAAGCTTTGAACACTCACTGTGGCTCATCCAATAGGTGGATCTTCTTCAAATTTTTTCAGACATAGTATATGGAACTAATGGATATTAGCTATGACAATAATTTAGCTAATAATATCAAAAGCCGCATTTTGATGGCAAATATAAATTAAAAGTGTCTGAAACCAAAAATATTGATTTAAATAAATCTTTAAATATTCACTGTGGCTAGAGCAATGGTTGGATCTTCCCCAAATTTGGCCCAATATTATATTATATATTCTCTGACATATCTCAATAGACATCAATGTCATGTACATGTTTCTACATGGGTGTCACCATTGTGAAGCTAGTGTGGTCAGTAAATACCTAAACAGGTTGGTGTAAATATTCTGTCTGCGGCTCCTTACACTAACTAGCACGATACTACGATTGGTATTATTGGAAAGGGAACCAAATTGTCTATATATACATAGCAAATCTTATTAGGTTTAAAATATCTTTTAATTCAGTAGATGCGCTTTAAACTTTCAAAATTATTTAAATTGCAGAATTTGACCTGATTGACCTTTTTGACCTCGGGCAAACCATATATGGCTAGAAAGCTGAGGTCATTGCGCTTCTTCTGGTCCCATCCATGACTTTCTCTGAGGTAGTGCAAGGAAGTGCGAGCCCATTGAGGATACCCTGTTTTCACAGTCGTTTTCATTTACGTCAGTAATGAAGGCATATTCACTAAATACACTCATCATACAAATGGAGTTTACTTAAATACAAACTTAGTATATATTCTATTCAACAACACCATCGGATAGAACATATATTGATGTTCTAGGTTATCTAATTTCATCTAAATCATATACATACAGAAATAGTTACAGCATGTTAATATTGATGAAAAAAGCACCATTCCTGGACTTTTAATGGGCGCTGCCGGTACCTAATAGATGGTCGATAATGGGACGATTTAATGCTGCCTGAAGCTCACGGCAGGTGGCGCCACTTGGCATAGCTGCTAAAGAGGCACTGTCCCGACTCATTTAGAATAGCGTGAAAGTGAGATTGCATTTACGGAAACATAATAGATTGTATGTATGTATGTTTGAATGTATGTGTGTATGTATGCATGTATGTGTGCATGTATTATGGATGCAGGCATGTATATGTGTATGTATGTATGTAGTTATGCATGTATGTAGATCTATGCGTACAAACATGTATGCATGTGTATGTAGTAATGCACATATGTATGCACAGATACATAATACACGCATACATACATGCATGTGTGTATGTATTTAGTTATGCATGCATGCACACATATATACAGACATGTATGTATGTATGTCTGTAGGCATGTGTCAGGAGTATATTATGTATATCTCTCTTGAAGATTTATACTGCCTATCATGGATAAGCCTAAATAGACTTGTTTTCACCATTAGACAGTTTGTCGATAGAAAGCCCGAGCCTACACTTTTACCGACCCAAGGGATTTTTAACCTCTCACACCACATAGACATGGTATGAGAGCAACTGGCCTTTGATGACGCTGTAAGTTATACACAGCGGTGGAAATCCAAATCGGCAGATGTGGGGGCACGGGGAATCGAACCAGCGACCTTCAGATTTGGAGTCTGACCTAGAAAAAAGTCAGACACTCTAACCACTCCGCCACGGAGAACACCATATGTATATATATGTATATATATATATAAATATATATATTGCTTCACTTAGTATGAACAGTCTATAACATGAGACACAATGCAGGGTCGCTACTGACCAGCGGTGGGGGGGGGGGGGGGGGGGTAAGTGTCTGAGCCACGTGTTCATGCGTACAACCTGGACATGCCGGAAAAGGCCCCTGTTTACCTGGAGCGCCACCTAGCGGCGTTGTGGTACATGGCCGTGATGGATGTACACGCCGGACAAGTTGACATCTCCTCCAGTACCTGGGGTAGGCAGCTGTAACTGTGTTATATGGCCCCGGTTTGATGTCGTCCCAGCCGCCGGCAATACCAGACATACCCGTATAAACTGATCAAACTGCCGTGAGCGCATCTTATAGATATACCGGTATACTGCTGCCTTCTTAGTATAACATTGCTTCCCACAAATCATATGCTAAATCACGGTTCATACTGGAGGTGGAGAAGCGCCGGTATAACACTGCCCCCCCCCCCCCATGATCCTGACCCCTGCAGTATTATACTACAACAAACATGGCGGCAATTATGGTATGAAACTGTCCCACGGGGGAATAATGTTGTGGTATGATATTCCCTCCCCAAATGTTACGCCACAGCTAATATTCTTGTTGCATATGATTGATGAGTGTTTACTCTCTAATACTTGTGTGCATATATATATATATTATATATATATATATCTAAGGGATATATCTAAGGCGGCAGTGGTAGTGACCAGGCGTAGCTGGTATCATGTAGTCATGAGCCACTCACAGGTGGCAGTGCAGTGGTGGATGAAGGAACTAAGCTAGGCATAGCAGGTTGGGTAGTAGTAACTCAATGAATAGGAGTGGGTAGTAGCTAAGTCACATGACATCCAGGTGTAGAGTAAATAGAGGGAGAGAACTGCTCGGTGGTAGTGTCCTTGTTTATATTCCCATAATAGATTATAGAGCACATATATATATATATATGAATATATATATATATATATATATATATACATATATATAATATATATATATATATATATTATATAATATATATATATATACATATATATATATATATATCTACATACATGTAATATATAATTTATTATATATGCAGAAAGAGGCGGAGTAATGAATCATGATTATTTTTTTTAATGATTACATATCTATTTATTATTATTTATTTATTCCTCGGTACTATATATATTTGCTGCTTACGTGGTTAAATAAAACTCAAACTTAACTCAACCGATCGAGTGGACCACCCCATTCACAGATGGTGGTGGTGGGTGGCACCGAGACACTCCCGACAATCATGGGTGATAATGGGGGATTATCACTCTACACATATATTTCCATACTCACTTTCCCTAAAGGTGCAAGTATATACACGCATTCAGGATCTCATCATTACCAACAGTGGTGATTAAAGGGATTAATTGACGCGTTCCCAGCTTCCGACACATGGAGTTTGCCGCTCTATGACAGCATAAGGGCCGCCGGTGCACGCGGTGTCGCCTGAGTGATCAATGCACCTCACATCCCGAATGCCACACAACCTAAAGCCACGTCCCCGTATCCGTATCCGACATCCGTGTCCTGTATCCGTGTTCTGTATCCGGTACACGATATCCGCCTATGTGTTATCCGCATCCGGTCTCCGTAATCCGATATCCGCATCCGCGCTCACTCCTCAGGCGGCGATAACCGTGGTGGATCCGGTGATAATCTACACGGTAGCGGCACAGCGCTAACCAGCGGCAACCAGCGGAACCACATCACCTCACTACAGGAGATGGCGGAAGACAAGCGCCTATTGACCTGGGGCTCCCGAGCTGCTCACCACCACGAGCTGCTCATCATAAGAGCTACTCACAACCACGAACTGCTCAATACTACAAGGTGTTCATCGTACAGGGCTGCTCATAACCACGAAGTGCTCACTATCACCAACTGCTTATAACCACTACCTGCTCACCGCTGTTCGCTGGAAGTGCTCAAAGCTGCCCAGAGCTGGCCCCAGCTGCTCACCCCTCTCCGGAGCTGCTGAGTGCTTCAGGCGGCCTCTCACGGCTGCCTGGGATTGCTTCCAGTTGTCTACACCAGGTTACTGCTACGTGTAGCTTCCTGGACTTGCCTGGACTTGTCTATAGCAGCCTTTAACTGCCTGTAGCTGTTCGTAACTGCATGTAGCTTTTCGTAGCTGTCTGCAGCTTCCTGTACCTGTAGCTGTTCACTGCTTGCATGCGGCTTGCTGTGGCTGCCTGGAACTGTTTGCTTGTTTCCTGCAGCTGTCTGCAACTGTTTACTGCTGCATGTAGCTGTCTCTAGCATCCCGTAACTGCCAGTAGCTGCCTGTAGCTTCACGTAGCTGCCCGTAGCTACCTCTAGCTGCCCGTAACTAATTACTTGTTTCCTGCAGCGATCTGTAACGATTTACTGCTGCCAGTAGCTACTTGTATCTGCCCGTATCTGCCTGTAGCCGACTACAGTTTCCTATAGCTGCCCGTAGATACTTGCAGCTTCCCGTGGCTGGCTGTAGCTGACCGTAACTGTCTGTAGCTGTCGGTAGCTGCCCACTAGGAGAGGGCCGTGCCTGCGCGCTTATCGCCGCGGGCCGAGGTGCGACGTGCAGCCACGCCCAGCAACACACCACACCGCCGCCGTCCCGCCCGTCCGGCCGCCAACAGCCGGGCACGTGGTACCCCGAGCAGCACGGCCCGGCGCGGCGGCGGCTGATCCCCCGCACGGAACGCGGCGGAACTAACGGCGCGAGGAGATGGGTGACAACGGTCAGACATACGCACCAAGAGTATCCGGTTTGTGAATACAGGGATGAAAGTGGTCTCCGGGAAAAAAAGCGGAAATGCTGATATTCTGCCATAGGCTTAGCATTGTCAGGGAATCGCTGAAAATTCCCGGAAGTCGGATTTCATACATATTGGTATACACTGATAGTGCTGCACCATTTGAAGCATGTATTAGTAGTATACGCTGCTAGTGCTGCGCCGTTTGCACCACATATTGGTATACGCTGATAGTGCTGCGGCATTAGAAGCATGTGTTACTGTTAGTAGTATACGCTGCTAGTGCTGCGGCATTTGAAGGCATTGGTAGTATACGCTGCTAGTGCTGCGGCGTTTGCACCACATATTAGTATACGCTGATGGTGCTGCAGCGTGAAATAACGTATTGGTTGGTTGATTGTTAGAGTTTTACATCCTGGCAACATCTAAGGTCATATCAGGAAGGGCGCAATGTATTAGTATACACTTAGAGCTACAGGAAAAATCCCGGAAATCAGCGAAATCGCAGAGATCTTTCATCCCTGTGAATAGACCTTTCTCACAGAGCATGCATAGTGAGCTGCTATCCACAGGATTACTTCTTCCACTGCCATCAGAGGGCAGGTTGGTGGTGGAAATCAGCTAGAATAATAGTCCCCGCACCCAATGTAGGTCAGACACCTGCAGCGGATGTAGGTCAGGGCAGTGTGGGTAAGTTAGTCAACTCCTATGGTGTCATGGTTCGCACGTGAGAAGAGATGAAGAGGTGAAGATTGCATGGTTCAAGTCCCTTGGCACTTCAGAAGGCAAAGGTCCTGGGTTCAACCCCCAGAAGGGAGCGAGCTCATTCTCACTTAAAAACAGTAATGGGCCACCTAACGCCATGCATACAAACTACAACACGACTATAGCAAAGTAGGTGAACACTGCCATAGCGAAGTAGTTCAACAGTACTACAGCAAAGTACTACAGCAAAGAAGGTCATTACTATAACATCAAAGTCGGTCGACAGTATAACAGCAAAGTAGCTCAAAACTACGAAAGGAAAGTGACTTAACACTTCCATAGCAAAGTAGGTCAACACTGTAGCATCAAAGTACGTCAATACTACGACAGCAAAGTAGGTAAGCACTGCTACAGCAAAGTGGTGTGGACACTATTATAACAAAGTAGTTGTGAACACAACTCCAAAGAAGGTCAATAGTACTATAATAAAGTAGTTGAACCTACTATAGTAAAATAGTTATCGGGTCGCGTGTAAAACTTCACATTATTCAGTGGAAGTAGTCATAGAATGTTAAACTTTACTTTCAGTTTGCCTTTTAACTGACAATGATTAAGATGGGTTGTTGACATTTGAAAACCGACATTTATTCACTCAGTCTGGATAGGCTGTTTGTTATTGTTTTACATCCTAGAAACATCTAATGACAAATCAGGACGTGTACCGACTTGTGACAGTGCGCACTCATGGCGACTTTATAGTGCTGCCCCACTGGAAGACTAGGCCACCAGCACCATGACCAGATATCCCACTCAGTCACATTATCCTGACACTGAGCCAACTAGCCCTTGTCCTATCCTAGACAGCGGCATCTCCAAAGACCGTAGACAAGGAGACCAAAGAGCACAGACTACAGCCAGGTGATGCTGTATGAGTGGAACAATTTGATTCTCGCTCTGATCACTCTCTACAAGAAGCCTCAATCTGTTCTGCAAGCATTGTTCCCATAACCAATGACTCGGCCTATTAACGATAACGCCCAATCGGGTGATGTATTACATAATTAGCAGGGGTGACGTTTTCCGATTAAACCCAGCTACCAGGGCTTAATCTACTTGACCTAATTCCTGTTGGAACCATCATTACAGTGATTGACGGCGCTGACTATGACTCCGCGTGAATGGTTAGATTTGATGACGGCAATACCGCACACAGTATTCACAACTGTCCGGTACATGAGCCCACACAGCTGGCAGCATTGGTGCCTGAAGAGGGTGGGCAGGAAAGAGCGCCCTCTGACAACCGATACAGCACTTGTATTTTGTGTTTGCTGGTTCCTGAGAAGGGACTGAAGTTGTGATGCACAGCTGGTAGTCGGGGGGTACTTGCCTCTCAGCTCTGTCCTTCATTACAGGTTCAACACTTTACAGCTACTTTGAACCCATAAACACATTGTTCCTGATAATGTGGTCTGCAGGTCTTGCAATACCTCAGGGAGTTTGATGCCCCTGCCCTGCAGAGTTGTAAACCACTGCCTTGTGGTACAGGTTCTTGACAGAACCGAAGGCTAAGGGAGCAAACCCTAAACAGAAAACCATGTCACTGTGGCAGCATCAAGGGCGGTTGATGTATGGAACTCCCAACATCTCCCGACCAGCCACTGCAGGGACAAATAGTTTTGCGCCTGTCTGGACATGTTCTTGCCGGTGTGAGACCTCTATTTGCTCCCCTAGAGAGTGCTGCTGGTAACTTGCAAAAGCCAACAGCACTTGAACACTTTTGCAGGCAGCTTTCATGAAATGTAAAATGGAGAGCAACAATCAAGTAATGAAAGCAGTCTTTGTTGCATCTCGACCGACAACATGATGATGACCTGATAACCACACTTTGTCGGGTTCTTGTGATACAATTTAGTTCACTGCCGTCCCTAAAAAGGTCTCGCTCTCTATTCAATTAGCGCTAAGAGGGTTAGCTCATCCTTTTTCCCTCCAGGTGGAATGAAAGTGTTGGCTAACTAGACTTTTGCCGATCCTACTAGAGGGCGCTGCAGTTCCTGGGGAATGGAAACCATGTAAATCTACCATGAAAAAACATAAAACCCTTATAAAACATAGAGTAATTTAAAAAAAGACCATATATAGTACTGTTTGCTCTAAGCTGGACTATTGAGACAATGTGCCTAGACTAGTTAACAGATAGTTAATTAACTCAAGACATCTTTGAACACTCAGAAAGAGGCAACAGCAAACCGTGATGCGGCCACTTTTCTTTCTTTTCTTTAAGATTTATACACCTATCATGGATAAGTCTGAATAGTCTTGGTTTCACCATTAGACAGTTGGTCGATAGAAAGCCTGAGCCCACACTTTTACTGACCCAAGGAATTGTTTACCTCCCACACCACATAGACATGGTATGAGAGCAAATGGCCCTTGATGACGTAAGTTATACATGCACAGTGGTGGAAATCCAAATTGGCAGAGGTGATGGCATGGGGAAGAAAAAAAGGGTGAGCATCTGATTTCTAGCAACCCACCCACTGCCAACCGACTCAACCACTAATACTGAACCAACACCTGCTTCCCTTCCATTAGGAACTTAACTCATAGCTTACCATGCAGATGTATGACATGACCCTACAGTTTACCTCCGCATACATCAACACCAGTATGCAAAACAAACACTTAAATACAGTTGGTTAGTTGTTGGAGTTTTTCGTCCTGGCAAGATATAGGGTCATATCAGGATCAGTACTGACTTGTGACAGGGTGCACTCATGGCGACTTTATAGTGCTGCCCCCACTGGGATATCACCATGATGTGATATGTCACTCAGTCACATCATCCTGACACTGAGCCAACCAGTCCTTCCCCTACCCTAATAATGCCAAGCACCTGGCTAGGAAGCAACAAGTATACATTTTTAAGTCATTGATTTGACTTGACCAGGGTTCGAACCTGTGGGTTCGAATCTGACGATCTATCAACACGGGAGACTGCCACGCAACTCATTCAGCCATCCCGTCTGGTAACAATTAAATACATGAGTCTAAGGAAGTTAAAGCAAAGAGATCTCGGCAAAACTTCTCCCATTCTCATACACCTTCCCATTACCACAATTTATTATCAACATTAAAAAGACCAATGTGCTGGAAAAGACTTGCAATGACATGGCTGAACTTTTCCAAGTCTCAGTTTTGCGAATCCAAGCCGCCTGACAGTCAACCAGACTTAGCGCCCCCGACCTCCCATGTCACCGGACGCGGTGGCCGAATCGATAGAGCGCAGGCTTCCCGTGCGGAAGGTCGGGAGTTCGATTCCCTGGGTCGCAGTTTCCGCCCTCCGCCGGTTTCCGCCATCCGCATACACTAAAATGCATTGTCAATGGCCGTGTGCAATCTTCATACAGAAAACATACAGGAGGGCAGAAACTGGCAGAGGGCGGAAACTGCGACGCCGGTAGAGTAAAACCAATGACTTACAAAATTGACACTTTTCACTTCCTGGCCTGGTGTTCGGCATTTTTAGGATAGGGTAAGGACTGGTTAGCTCAGTATCATGATAATGTGCATGAGTGGGATATCAGGTCATAGTGTCAGTGGCCTGGTCTCCCAGTGAGGTAGTACTATAAAGTCGCCATACCCATCCTGATAATGATATGACCTCAGATGCTGCCAGGATGTAAAACTCCAACAAACAAACAAAACGTCCATGTCACCCAGCCAGTCACAGCCAGACTGGCACCGCCTGCAATGAAACAGTCGGGTATCTACCAACCAGCCAACCCTCTTCACTGCCTCGCTGCACTGGTAACTAGGGTAACCGGAACCACTAGCTTTCCTGCCTAGTACAGTCAGTTATGCAATGGAGGTATTGACTGATGCTACTTTCCTCACTTTGTATTGGAATGATAAACCAGTTTTATTACATTATTTGATTATGCAGGAGAGATTTAAATCACACAAAATTGGTCTTCCTAATTTCACTGCTCCTTGCAATGATGAGCGCAAGGCTATGTAGCAGCATGTATAATTTGAATGTTGTTGGTTTGACTCAGCCAGGGTTTGAACCCCATGTGGTCGAATCCCATGACCTGCCACACAGGAAGCGGGTACTCAACTCATTCTGCAATCCCCATAACTCACATGTGCTGGATCCCATCATTTTCTGGTCTCTGGTAATTCCCTCGGCTAATAGCTATATAGAGATACAGAGAGCGAGATTAAAGTTATTACGGAGAAGAAAAATCGGGGAAAGTCAAGGTGGGCGATAATACAGTCATAACCATGACAGCGGAACACTCCCCAATGATAGTCTGCATTTACTCATCAGAGGAATTGATGCTAAGATGCTAGGAGAGTAGTGTATGGAACTGACTCAGACAACTTTAATATTCACAACGTGTGCGGATGTGGTGTGTGTGTGTGTGTGTTGTGGTGGGGGTGGGGGTGGTTGTTCCCTCAGATTCTGTACTCGGGTTATGATGCTCAAAACGCAGCTGGGCTGTAGTAAGCTTGCCATGAGGCAGTCACAGCCCACAGTTACAGAACAGATAAACAGTTAGTGTCTCTCCATGTCCCTCTCTGTATTATGTTGCTACTCCTGCCTCTCAGTGTTCCCTGTCTCTCTCAGGGTTACCCCTATCTCTCTCATCTCTCTCATCTCTCTCCCTCAACCGCCCCCTCTTCCTCCCCCTCTGCCCCATCCTGTCTCCCCCTGTCTCTGTCTGCCTCTCTATCCATCTTGGTGTCTGCTTCCACAGACATGCATTAATACGCCACTGTCTTGGTGAGGCAGTTAAGTGGCCTTTCTTACAGGACATTAATGGCAGTGTCACCGTTAATAGGCTACACAAAGACCACGGTGGTGAGTGGAGAAGTGCCCGCCACGCCCCCTGGTGACACGCGGGCGAACCAGGCTGCACCTAACAGCAAACACAGATACCACAGCCACTCACTCTCCTAGCACTTACACGGCACCGCTTTTAGCGCATGCGCCCAGAACGGGGCATTTACGTTGTCGTCTACTCGGTGAAAATGCCGTCTGCTTTGAGCAAATGTCATCTGCTCAGAGTAAATGTCTGCGTTGAGTAAATTTCGCATGGGCTGAGTAAATGTCGGCTGTAGCAGAGAATTGACTGAGACTCGGTAGTTTAGCACTAGCAAAGAAATTAAATGTCGACTGTCAACTAAGTGATACCAGAAGCATCGAGTGACAGTGCCCGGACTTCATGGCCTCGTTTTGGTAAAAGAGCAGCACACGTGACAAGACCTGCGTCGATCTCTACATACAGACTCTCAGAGCGGATGTATGCTCGTTATGGCGGAGTCATACATGGTAGATACTGTGCTCGAAGAGTGTAGTATGTGTAACATCACCATTTGCGGTTCATTGCCATATGCAAAGTGACAGCCTCCTGCTGTGGGTGTAGGTGTGGGTGGGGTGGGGTGGGGGGCAGGTTGTAGGGTGGGATACCATCTGAGGGGTGAGGGTACGTTGGGAAAAAATATGATCGGTGAACCACACTGGATGGCCGAATCAGTTAGAGCGTCAGTCTCCCGTGTTGGTAGATCGTGGGTAAGGACCAGTGTAATGAGGAAGACCAATCGTCCGCGATCGAAATTTCCCCTGCTTAACCAACTAATGTACGCCCAATTTTTTGTTTAATCCATATACCATGGTTTATAGAGGTTGTGGGTGTGAGGGGTGAGAAGGTGAGGGTGAGGGGTGAGATGATGAGGGGTGAGCGCTGAGTGGTGAGGGCTGAGGGGTGAGAGGGTGAGGGCTGAGGGGTTAGGAGTGAGGTGTAGGGTGAGAGGGTGAGGGGTGAGGGGTGAGGAGTTAGGAGTGAGGGGCTGAGGGATGAGGGGGTGAAGGGTTAGAGGGTGAGGGGCGAGAGGGTGAGGGATGATAGGGTGAGGAGTGAGGCGCAAGGGGTGAGGGATGAGGGATGAGGGGGTTAGGTAGTGGTGGGTGTGGTCATTTTGTTTTATCAGGGCTTCGTTACGCACATTGTCCATATTGTCTACCCTACTGTAGTTTGAAGTAATTTTTATTTCAAGGCTAACTTTTTAGATATTTCAAGTGCAAACATGCCAAATAAATTATAGCAATCGCATCAAAACTCTGACCCCTATAGGCTTCTGCAGTAACAGATTCTATTAAATTGACTTAGTATTGCCTTCTGTACAGCAACAAAACTAGTGCTGACTGCTTATACATCACCAGGCATTGTCCATTCTGCTCCTCAGGTGTGTTTTCCTCAGGTGTGCTTACTTTATACAACTTGGCGCCCAACACCAGTCTTGAGCGACTTGGTTAACATGTATTGTCACATGGTGTCGACCTGATAACCACAGCCTGGGGGGAGGGGGCAGGAGGTCACGGGCAACAGTGCCACCCCTCTCACCGCCGGCCTCGCCCAGGATGTGTAGTTAAACAAAGAGATGGACCAATCGGGGTTCAGTCATAGTTTGGGTATGCAGGTATTGCAATACCTCAGGGAGTTTGATGCCCCTACCCTGCAGAGTTGTAAACCGCTGCCTTGTGGTACAGGTTCTTGACAGAACCGAAGGCTAAGGGAGCAAACCCTGAACAGAAAACCATGTCACTGTGGCAGCATCAAGAGTGGTTGATGTATGGAACCCCCAACATCTCCCGACCAGCCACTGCAGGGACAAATAGTTTTGCGCCTATCTGGACATGTTCTTGCCGGTGTGAGACCTCTATTTGCTCCCTGAGAGAGTGCCGCTGGTAACTTGCAAAAGCCAGCAGCACTTCAACACTTTCGCAGGCAGCTTCCATGAAATGTCTTCTGATCAAAAAGAATCTCCAGTAGACTGGACACCTCATCAGGATGTCATCAGACAGGCTACCAAAGCAGATCCTCTATTCTCAACTGTCTTATGGTTTAAGGATACCATCAAGAGAAACCTAAAGCTGAGAGACATTAAGACTGACTTATGGACATCACTCTCACAGGAAAGAGCTAAATGGAGAGCGGCAGTCAATTAATGAAAGCAGTCTTTCTCGCATCGCGGTCGACAGCATGATGATGATGATGAGCATGCATGTATGTTATTGTAAGGTTACACAGGGCGCCGTAGAGTCACACAGATGGATCTGCCCTGTGCCACCTATGATACTAACTAACTCTATAACTACCCGCATGGTGGCGCTCTGTGTCTTCACCCCACGTGACGAAGTTCTATTTAACAGCTCCGACCCCCGCAAGACCCCGGGAGACTTTTCCCCGTCCCACCCCGGCTCTCTCTCCTCCCCGCGCCGCCCCTCTCTCCTCCCCGCCCCGCCCCGCCGTGACAGGTGGCCGGACATAAAGCTCCCGAACGACCGGCAGTCACAGGTGACTGGTTTACCAGGTCCCCGAACAACTCCCGGCTATGGAGCGGTACCAGAAGCGTGACGTTACATTCGCGCCAAAATGCGCGGCGTCGCGAGGCTTCCACCAGGGCGCGGCGACGTCCAAAAGTCAGACGGACTCGATGAGCAAAGACGGCAAACTGAAGGTGTGCAGATAGATGGTTGCTTACTTCTTGTCAACATTTAAGGTCATATCAGGACAGGTACCGACTTGTGACAGTGCGCACTCATGGTGACTTTATAGTGCTGCCCCACTGGCAAATCAGGCCGCTGGCACCATAACCTGATATCCTACTCAGTCACATTATCCTGACACGGAGCTAACCAGTCCTTGCCCTATCCTATTAATGCCGAGCGCCTCGCTAGGAAGCGACAAATATCAATTTTCTATGTCATTGGTTTGACTCGACCGGGATTCGAACTCCCGACCTTTTGCACGCTCGGCCCGCTCTCTACCAATTCGGCCACCGCGTCCGATCTCTGCAAATAGAAGGCGGGTCCCGTTATCCAGTTGACTTGGAAGAGGATGTCCCGCCAAATTAACAATTGCAGACGACAGTCGACCAGCATTTGTCCAAGCAGTGCCAGACGCCCTCACCTCACAACATTGCCACCGACGGGAAGCGGCGACAAAGGCTTATTCGCTATACAATAGTGTAATTTATCACCGCAAGTGTGTGTGTGTGTATGAGTGTGGATACACGCCCGGGGAGTTCCGCCAGGAGGCGGGCGGGTCGCGGCTACATCATTCACATGTGACGTCATTAGTTCTCTGTGACATCACGGCGCGCAGTAAGTGAGCGGTGGGAGCTCCCCCCAGGACCTGGCGTGTTCTCGGTCATTGTACACCGTGCTAACAAAGCCCGCTGGTGGGAAGTGGTGGAAACCAGGCGGCACCTGGTGGCAGTTTTATGCATGAGGCTGTTCTACTGCTCCATACACTGACATAATGCAACTGAATATGTATATATGGGCAACATATCCTTGTTCATTATATATATATAGTAGTGCCGAAAGCAATAGACCATTTCGTAATAATCCTGGTTAACATTCCAAGAAAGCATAATGTATTTTACGCCTACCTATATTCGCATAATTCTTTATACGCCTTATAATATATATATATATTGCATTATCTGATGAAGCATTAACATTTTCGAAACAGCAGCACTTATCAACATTTGATCCCCCACATCCAACTTAGATACTGGTGCATTCATGCACACTTGCAGCTTAGAAGGAATAATACTAAGTCAATTTAATCAAAGGGCTGCAGGTCTTACAACTACAAGCCTATAATGTGGAATTTTCTAGTGTGTCCACTAACAATATTTTACATGCTTAAAAAAAAAAAAATTCAAAGTTGTGTGGATGTGTGTGGGTGTGGATGTATTTGTGGATGTGTGTACATGTGGATGTGTGTGGATATGTGCTTTGGATGTGTGCGTATGGATGTGTGCATGTGGATATGTGCGTGTGATGTTGGGTGATGTGGCTGAAAATATTGTATATATTGTATATTGTGTATGCACACACTGACGCACACACACACTGACACACATTCACACGCACACACACCAACACACACTCACACACACCCCATGATGGAAGTGGACAGCCGAGTGAGAACGGTCTTAATTTGGAAGCAGCTAAGATTTAGTCCCGGCCGGGCGCCCCCTGGCGGCGCCCCCCGCGCCACCTAGCGGCCACCACCGGCCCGGCAAACTGTCCCCACCCGCCGCCATTGGCGCCAACAACGGCCCGCGCTCGCGCACCCTCTCGTCTTATCTCGCCACGCGGCTCGAGATGGAGACGAGTCACGTGCCACGCAGACAAAATGGCCGCCATTTGCAGTCCGCCGCGCCGCCCGGTGACGACAATTGGCACTCGATTTTCGTGCCGAAAAAGGTCGTTTTCGCAACCCACACCGCTCGCACCCTTCTCGCACCCCACCTCACCCTTCGGAAAAAGAAGTCCTATTTCCCGTAAAAAGTGTGGTATCGACTGTTCACTACGAGAGCGTTTTAATTATGGGAACTAAGGCGCGTTGAGGGGATTGGGGGTGGGGTGGGTGGGGGTGGGGTTGGGGTAGGAGTCCGGTCGTAATCGTGTTGCGCAATAGACTACATCACGGTTCCGACTGCGCATGCGCTGAAAACGGCATTGGGAGCAAAGCAAAGGCGTACGCCCATTGAGTTTGCCGATACGCATAGGGCAAAACTGGCATTTTATTCAAAATAACTAGAAATACATAACAATTTAGCATAAACATGGATGGAAGGATGCAATATAATAATATAATGAATATGTTTAAGACACAACTCTCCATAAACCATAGAATATAAATAAAAACATGAATAAAATAAATAAAACTGACTCTGGCTATGGCTCTAACACTAGTCTGAGTGCCTAGATTTGTCTAAATCTAAATGCACATGGCATAAGATGTGCTGGTTATATTGATGTAAATACAATGCTGGATAAAAGATTAATATCTTAATTTATTATATATATTCTTTTTAGTTGGTATTCTCTGTTTCAAACAAGAGCTGAGATGAGCTGAAACGAGCACATTTCATAGCTGCACCCAGTGTATTAGCATGTGTTATGTGCTTCTCGCGGCTTTGTTTTGCTCTGATGCATCCCACAATGCACCGCGCCGCTGGAACCGTGATGTAGTCTATTCCACTGGGGGCAGTCGTGAGATGGGGAAAGGAGAACAAGGGTAGAGGGGAACGGAGAGAGGGGACAGAGAGGAAATGGAGGGGGAGAGGGTAAGATGAAGTAGTGGGGAGGAATGGGGACGGGAGGGGGAAGGAACGGGAGGTGTAGTAAAATATAGGGATGAGTGGGTGGGAGAGAGGGGAAGGGGAGGGATGGGGGTGAATGGGGGAGAGGAAGAATGGAGAGAAAAGGGGGAGATGGAAGAAGAGGGGGAGAGGAAGCAGAAATGAGAGGGAGGGGCGGCGGGATGGGAGGGAGGGGAGTAATGAGAAGGAGAGGAATACCAATAGCTTCCTCTGAAATCAAAATCCGCATGGAAATGCACGCACGTGGATGGGAGGTAGGTTTGTTTGGGTTTTATGTCCTAGTAACACGATGTTATTTATATCAGGATGGGACAGGACTCACTCATGGCGACATTATTATGCTGTACCATAAGCTAATATCTGACTCAGTCACGGTAAGCTGAGACTAAGCAAATCAGTCATTGCTCTATCCTGGTAATGCCGGGTGCCAGGCGAGGAAGCGGTAAGTGTTACTGGTTTGACTCAGCCGGGAGTCGAACCGATTTGCCCATCCCGTGAGTGAGTGGGAGATAAAGATGGTATTGAGAGGGTGGGGAACAGGAGAGGGTGGGGAACAGGAGAGGGTAGTAGGAGCGCCATTCTTTTCAAATAAGAAAAGTAAACTAATAACATTCGTGCCGTCGATAAGGAGACTTGGCGTTGGTTTTTAACACTGTCCCACTCCGGGATTATAGCTTCGTGAATTCTCCACCAGGGGGCGGAGGGGAGTAAGACCCGACAAATAGGGATAATTCGGCTCTGCTGCGCAGACCTACATCCCTACCTTAATACAACCCTATAGTACCACAGCTCTACATTATTACTACATCCCTACCTTAACATAGCCCTATATTACCACATCCCTACATTACCACAGCCCTACATCACCACAGCCCTACATTACCACATCCCTACATTACTACATTCCTACAGTCTTACATTACTACAGTCCTACATTACTACATCTATATATTAGTAATCCTACATTACCACAACCCTACATTACTACAGTCCTACATTACTACAGCCATACATTAGTACAGTCCTACATTACCACAGCCCTACATTACTAGTCCTATATTACTACAGTCATACATTACTACATCCATACATTAGTACAGTCCTACATTACCACAGCCATACATTACCACAGTCCTACATTACCATGGCCCTACATTACTACAGTTCTACATTACTACAGTCATATATTACTACAGTCCTACATTACTACAGTCCTACATTACTACAGTCCTACATTACTACAGCCCTACATTAGTACAGTCCTACATTGCCACATCCCTACATTACTACAGTCCTACATTACTATAGCCATACATTAGTACAGTCCTACATTACCACATCCCTACATTAATACACCACTATAGTTCTACACCACTACAGCATTACAGTCCTACATCAGTATGGCCCTATAGCTCGCGTCCCAGAACCCATTCGCGGCATTACCGATATCGACGTCAGCATTATATGCGCTTCTTTCTTCACTCAATCTGCCGGAAGTCGCCACCCAGAAGGGAAGACGCCCCGCCCCACCCGCGCGCCCACCGATCCCAACAGTCGGGAGTCTGCGTCGGGCCGCGCCGGTCACGTGATTAACGGCGACAATGGGAACTATTTGTGCGGAGGGATCGCGGGCTGATTGGCGGTGAATCGGCGCGATTGTCTCGGCGGGCCGTCGTAAGGCGGCGCTGGGGGGTCGGCCCGCCGCACCGTGGCGCCGCCTGGCGGAGGCCGGGGAAAGCGGCAGGCGACGCCGCACCAGGCGCGGGTCACACAAAAGTCGTCTGCCCGCCTGACGTCATTGTGGCTAACGTAATGCCGCCTCATTGTGACGTTGCCTATCTCTGCGCTTGTTGGGTTTCAATCACAGACGCAGCGTGGTGTTAACTCGGATGCACGCCCGACCGCACACACCCGACCGTACACCCCTATTACCCCCCCCCCTTCCTACCCCTTTCCCACCCTCCCACCCAGTCCGCCGCCCACCTCACCCCGACGAGGCGCCTTGAACACAACACACTGCTTTGCGCCGTGGAGGCTCCGCCAGAACTGGTTGGTTAGTTGTTGGAGTTTTATGTCCTGGCAACATCTAATGTAATATCAGGATGGGTAGTGACTTGTGACAGTGCACACACATGGCAAATTTATAGTGTTGCTCCATTAGGAAATCAGGCCACCAGCATCTTGACCCAATATCCCACTCAGTCACATTATCCTGACAGTGAGCTAACCTTACCTTGCCCTATCCTATTAATGCCAATGGAAGCGATAAGTATCAAGTTTGTAAGTCATTGGTTTGACTCGACCGAGAAATCAAACTCCTGATCTCCAACATCTTCGGCCTGCGCTCTACCGATTCGGCCACCGCGTCCGGTCCCTAAATGAGGACCCTGCCGGACAAGTTGCTGAACAGTTCCTGAGAGAACCCACCCAGATGCTGTTTGTAGCTGGCGGTCAGGGGCTCAGTTCGCCGGGTGACTGGTCCGCTCGGGTTGAAGACGCCGCGGGGTGCCCTCTACCTAGGAATTTTGTACTTTCTTTAATTGAAGATAAAACCGAAATTCATCATTTCAGCCTGGAATTAAAGCCGTCGGCGATTGAAATTAATCCAATTAATTCAGTGTCTGTGGGAGACTCCTTCAATCACGGCAATCTTCAAATCTTAACCAAACGGCCAATTCAGCTGCGTTTTTTTCACTATGTTTTATTCGTGGTTTTTTTTTTTGGGGGGGGGGATTAAAATTGAAGTAACTGGATTTTAATTCACCCCCAACTACTCTGACCCGTCACACTGTGTGTGGGGGTGGGGGTGATTTGAAAGCGCATAACATCAACATATACGTGGTTCTGTATAGACAGGTTAGGAATAAAGTTGTATAGTCCGATGGTTTTGAATTTCTGTATTTTTTCTGAGATAAATATATTAGATCGATCTCTAGTATCTACTTTACATTAGTTCAAAGTTACTTTTATTTTAAATGGTAAACTTTTGAGATATTTTGAATGCAAACATGGAAAATTAGTTTTGGCAAGCTTGCCAAAATTCTGACACCATAGACTTCTGCAGTAACAGGTTCTGTTAAATTGCCTCAGTATTGCCTTCTACGCAGAAACAAATGCTTAATAAGTGCATGAATATCTGAGTTAGATATGCAAAATCAAATCTAGATAATTGGTTTGGTTTTGAAAATTTGATATTTCATCGGACTATGCAGCTTTAAGGTGTTTGGGATAAGGACCCCAGGTTACCCATAGGTAACTGTTTGGCGTTGGGCGTGGCTGACCCTTAATGTGATATCCATCGAAGGGGAGTCAGGTGTGGAGGGTGGTGGGGAAGGGGGGTGTACGAATCCCTCCCCTGCGGAGATCAAACAAATCTAGTGCTCTTGTGTAGGAGTAGCACAGGGATTGTTTCAAATGTCGACAGGAGTTTCTTGTGGGCACAATTAACCCTATTCACATCGCAGCCATGTTGAAACCAGACCGAGGGCACCTATGCATCTGCGAGGTGCCGTTGTATGTAAAGTAATGTTAATACTTTTTTGTAGACCAAAACCTCTCGAAATCACTCAAATTTGAGGGTATTCATTTTTTAAAGTAACATATTCATCTTTGCATACCTGTTTTCTATCTATTGGCCAATTTTCACGAAAACCCGGTGACCCTTGCATGGTGATTTTTCCCATTCTTTAACTACAATGTGACTGTCGGCATAGTTATGGTGGTATCATCTAGTGCAGCACTGTCAGCATAGCTACCTGTGCAACACAGTTAAACAATTAGTCTTAGTAATTACAAATTAATAAAAGCTTTAAAAGGGTTAAAAAATTATTTTTTAAATATATCTATATTAAGAAAGTTATGCAATTTTGAATTTAAGAAAAGATTGGCAACCAAGGTGAGTGACTTTGTTGACATTGCCTACTGAAATGCATCTGATCATTACTCAATCTTCATGAAAATTGACAAATAAATAGAAAAAAGGTAAGCAAAAATGATTTTGATAGTTTCAAAAGTAATATCTTCAAATTTTACTCCTTTAATTTATGTATTAGTTCATACACATCGGCACACAATAGTGTCCAATACCGACGCTTACTCAGCCTTTCTGATGCCTAATTAGGTCGCGCGTGAATAAGGTGAATGTGAGTGAGCATGGCCACTCCGTTAGTATTCACATAGAGATACATTAGTCACCTCCCGGGCTCCGGTAGGGGTGAACGCCACCATGTCTAAATCCCAGCAAACACGGATTTGGTATGAATCAATTGTAAACAAGCTGTGAAGCCCTCATTTCAGTTTTCTTTGTTTGTTGTTGTTTTACATCCTAGCAACATCTAAGGTCATATCAGGATGAGTACCAACTTGTGACAGTGCGCACTCATGGCGACTTTATAGTGCTGCCCCACTGGGAGACCAGGCTGCCTACACCATGAGCTGATATCTCACTCAGTCACATTATCCTGACACAGCCAACCAGTCCTTGACCTATCCTAATAATGCCGAGCGCCTGGCTAGGAAGTGACAAGTATAAATTCTTAAGTCATTGGTCTGACTCGACCAGGGTTCGAACCTACGATCCCATGGTCTACCAACACGGGAGACGGACGCTCTAACTCATTCGGCCATCCCGCCTATTTCAGTCCACAGAGATTATTTATATTAGCATAGAATTGATGAAATAAATCTGAAAGAATGCTACCATACCAAGATGGGAGCCAATGGATTTGCTGTATTCAATTTTAAGTTCGTAAATTCTGCACTTCAAAGGTAGAGAGCTATGATAAGTATTTGAAAGATATATTTAGCTTCTTAGATTGGGAGATCATGTGGATAGTTCTATAACCTAGCCATCCGACACTTTTTAAGGCTGCAGGAGTAACTAGTATTCATCCGGATGTGACCTCACATGCTTCGAGGACCATAAGCTGAAATAATCAAAATGTCCACCCGGTCGCTTGCGCTTATTGAACGCACTCATTTATAAGGTTGCATTGATAAAGATAAGACATTGTCTTATTTATGCGACTATTGTCACAGGCTCTCTGCTTCTATAGCTAACAACGTCAAATAAAATACCCATATGCCACAGAGCAGACACTATTGTGGCGCCACAGTGGCTGCTTAGCGAACCACACGGCGACTACGTAGTTAATGCTGCTAATGGATACATGTACGTTTACATCTTAATAATCGCATGATAGGTTTATATCGTGTGTGTATATATATATATATATATATATATATATATATATATATATATATATATATATATATATATATATGCACTGCATCCCAGAAGGAGGCTCTGACAAAATGCAGGTTAGAAGTAGGACTCGCTGCGCAATAAAACACCCCCGACTTCCTCCCCCCCCCCCACCCCACCCTGCCCTGTCCTGTATCTGACCCGGTGATGCGGATTCCGAGGGACACCAGTTTGCCAGGGAGACTTCCATTCAAATGCATTGTTAACGGCCGTGAGCAAATCTTCATACAGAAGAAGTCAAATATCTCCCAAATTACACCATCTAGAAACAAATCGCTTAGTACACATATAGAAAACATCTTTACCATAAAGACTATATTAAATTTATACGGTTAGGGTTCTTGAATTCTATTAATTTTGAATAAAACTAACGTTTTGCACTGCACATACCGTCAAACTCAAGGCATTGTCAATGGTCGTGAGCAATGTTCATACAGAAAATACAGAAGAAGTCAAATATCTCTCAAATTACACCATCTAGAAACAAATCGTTTGGTACACATATAGAAAACATCTTTACCAAAAACATTATATTAAATTTATAAGGTTAGTGACGATGCTGTTCGATTTTGATGCATGTGCAGAAGCGATGTGTCCCTCGCAAACTGGTGTCCCTGGGAAACCGCAACACCAGATTGATAACGATGTAGGTCATGACCTTGGCTCACTGTGACACGTGACCTCTGGGTGCAGATTGATAATCAGGCCCTTATGTTTAATTCATAGCCTCAGCCGGACCCCAGAACATCTCCCTAGCCACCTCAGCCACCCCTACACCCACCACCACACCCACCCCCACACTGGGTGGTGGTTGAATATGGGGACACACTGTACCACTTGTGGACACACACCGATACTTACACATATATACGTAGATACGGGCAAATGCGCACAGATACACGCACAGGTATGCGCAGATACGCACAGATATGTACACAGATACGCACAGATATGCACACCGGTATGCACAAAGATACGCGCAAATACGCACACAGATATGCACACAGATACGCCACATATACATGCAAATACGCACATATATGCACACAGATATGCCATATATATATGCAGATACGCACAGATATGCACACATAGACACACACAGATATACAGATACGCGCACATATATGCACACAGATACACACACAGATATGCGCATATACGTGCACAGATATGCGCACACATACGAACAGATACTTACAAACACGTACACATATTCCTCGCTAACTTGGATTCGAATTTGGCCATTTTTTTCAGTATGCAGAATCCGAAGAGAGCACCAACAAAAATGAAATCAAGGCACTTATGTGGATGTTATGCTACATATCCAACTTAGATACTGGTGTGCTTATTAAACATTTATTGCTGCAAAGAAATCATTTTAAGTCAGTCTAATATAACTAGTCCCTCAGAAAGGACAGAGACTGTGACCCAGACTGCTGGGTCACAGCTACAGCTTAAGCTAGGATTCCTTACACGCGGTATGTGGCATGTGAATGTGACATGCGGCATGCGTATGGGTTGGGTCCTTTCACCCACACCCACACCCACACCCACACATAGTGTCAGGTTTCTCTAACACTGCCTTCTATGGCAAACGCAGCAGAATTCGCATTCGCATGCCGCACAGATGGCTACATGGACTGATTCAGTTGCCGCATTCGCATTTGCATTCGCATTCGGACTTAAGCTGAGATTCCTTTCACGCGGCATGTGGCATGCGGTATGCGAATGCGAATGCAACAAAAAATCGAAACGCCTTGAAGTCTATTGGCTACATTCCTTACACGCGGTATGCGAATGCGAATGCGAATGCGAATGCATTTTTCTGATCGGTCCATGTAGCGATCGGTGCGGCATGCGGCATGTGACAAGTGGGGTGCGAATAGAAACCTGAGTCTGATGTGTCCATTAGTTTAACACTAGGAGAGGCGACTGAGCATTATGGAACGGTCATGCACAAGGGTGCTGAGGGGAAACATATGGTAGTGGTGGTGGTGGAGTTCAGTCAGTCGCACTTGTCCATTAGTTTAACGAGGAGAGGCGATGGAGCATTACAAGGGTGCTGAGGGGAAACAAATGCTACCACAGCCACAAAAATATGAATACTTATCTATAATTTGGTAATTATAAAGGTAGGAACCTCCATGTGATGTACCAACAGTTACATAGATATAAATGCCATATTAGGCCATATACAGTGCAGTATGGAGTATACTTGTTTATTTTTATTTTTTAAATATAGCCAGTCATGTGCCGCATGCCGCATACCGCGTAGAAGGAATCTTCCCATTCGCATGCCGCATACCGCATAGAAGGAATCTCAGCTTTAGATGCTTTCCGATTTTTTGCCGCATTCGCATTCGCATGCCGCATACCGCGTGTAAGGAATGTAGCCTTTACTCAGCAGAAGGTGGGGAAGGTGGTGAAAACACACCGACACACAAAGTAGTATATTATGTCATGTAAAATATTTGCTTGGATTATTTCACTGCAATCTCCATTATGAATAACTAGGTGACAATAATCCTACCAAGTTTGGTCATCAGGAACCATATTGCTATCGGTGCATGATGAGTTTAAAGAGTTGCGGCTATAGCGAAGGACAGAGCTAGGGGGGCGCTAAGCGCTAACTTCTGCCATGTAAAGGGGATGTAAAGGGGCTGTCACATTACAACGCATCGCGCCAACGTACACCGACCTATGTGATTTTTGGCCACTACATTGGGATACGACGTTATGCGTTACGCGTGCATAAGGCGCTCATTGGTATATGTCAATGTATGTTAACGTTCATTGAGATACGGCGTCGCGCATCAGGGGGTCGGCAAAGTTGTGTACATGCACAAAACTTTTGACATACGAAAACGTGCGGATTTTATCTCGGCCATACGTTATGTATACGTTAGGCGTACATCGATGTACGTTAGACGTACGTTAGACAAACATTGTTCACTACGTTGCACTACGTTGACCTACGTTAAAGGCAGTGGGAACGTACAGTCTGCATACTGACAATGTATGGATAACATACGTATAATGTATGTTTAGCGTTTCTCCAGAGTGTCTTGAGATATGTAATGTATGAGGCATAGTTCTGGCAATCAAATAACGAATATAACGTTCACTGGCATTCTGTGAACGTACCGTGAGCGGAATTCAAGCCTTTTTCGCCCGGAAGCACGTTAGCCATACAGAGTGTGGGTGGCTGTGAGTGTGGTGTGAGAGTGTGGGTGGATGTCAGTGTGGTGTGAGAGTGTGGGTGGCTGTGAGTGTGGTGTGAGAGTGTTGGTTGATGTCAGTGTGGTGTGAGTGTGGGTGGCTGTGAGTGTGGTGTGAGAGTGTGGGTTGATGTCAGTGTGGTGTGAGAGTGTGGGTGGCTGTGAGTGAGGTGTGAGAGTGTGGGTGGATGTCAGTGTGGTGTGAGAGTGTGGGTGGCTGTGAGTGTGGTGTGAGAGTGTGGGTTGATGTCAGTGTGGTGTGAGAGTGTGGGTGGCTGTGAGTGTGATGTGAGAGTGGGTGGCTGTGAGTGTGATGTGAGAGTGGGTGGCTGTGAGTGTACTGTGAGAGTGTGGGTGGCTGTGCTATACGCTATATATACGGTATGTATACGGTATGTATACGTCCAACTTTGCGCCCCGGGTCACAGCTTCAGTCCGCCCTGAGAGACCAGCGTATTAGGGACATAGCAGCAGCACCCGGCAACACAATGCAGTTGTATGGGGAACTCGCTATCAGTATCAGCCGCAGCAGACAACGCTCTCCATGAAGGATTCAACCCTATCTGCATTTAATGCTCATTTACATAATGCACAAGAGCCTGACCCAAACTATAAAGGGCTCCCGGTAACCCGACGGGATGGCCGAATAGGTAAAAACCCTCACATGCTTCTTGTGTGGGAGGTTTGTTTTGTTTGTTGTTGTTTTACATCCCAGCAACATCCAAGGTTATATCAGGATGGGTACCGACTTGTGACAGTGCGGACTCATGGCAACTTTATAGTGCTGTCCCACTGGGAAACCAGGCCGCCAGCACCATGACCTGGTATCCCACTCATTCACATTATACTGACACTGAGCACACCAGTCCTTGCCCTTTCCTAATAATGCCGAGCGCCTGGCTAGGAAGCGACAAGTATCAATTTTAAAGTCATTGGTTTGACTCGACCGGGACTCGAACCCACGACCCCACGATCTACCAGCACGGGAGACGGACGCTCTAACTCATTCGGCCATCCCGTCTGGTCTTGTGTGGGAGGTCGTGGGTTTGAATCCCGACCGAGTCAAACCAATGACTTACAAAATTGATACTTGCCACTACCTACCCTGGCTATAAAAGTGCTTTTGCGGAGAGATAATGGTCAATTGTTTACACAATTACATATTATAAATATCTGGTATATATAAGTAGCAATGAGATGTATAACTAACTATACATCGTCAAATGCTTCTTTTTATCTTGAAGATGTATACTGCCCATTATGGATAAGCCTGAATAGTCAGGCTTTTCACCATTAGACACAGTTGGTCGATAGAAAGCCCGAACCTGCACTTTTACCAGCCCAAGGGAATTTTAACCCCCCACACTAAATAGACATGGTATGAGAGCAACTGGCCTTTGATGACGCTGTAGGTTATACACAGTGGTGGAAATCCAAATTGCTTATAAATCTTAGTTGGATATAAATACGATCCGAACACTCTAAAATGTTGGACTCATCTCAATACGGACGAAGGGTATATCTGTCAACTTAACCCAAATATCTCAAAGTTACAACGTTCTTAGACTCGTGCTCTATTACATCACTGGCTAAAGCTTCCCCTTTCCTTTGTGACGGTATAGGACATGCGTATAAAAAAATAGCGACTTTTCCAACTCACTGAAACTGATTTGTGTGCAGAATCGTGCCGGTGGCAGTAAATATCGTCTGCCCGTGTACAGCGTAAATAGCAGACGAGATTCAGTTGCAGGGGAGTGACACTGAAAACCTAAACGCAGGATATCTTAGTAAAAACCGGACGAAATTTCGGTGAAAACCCTACATGTAAATGATATTAAACAAAAGCAGACGACAATTTCACCTAAACTACCACCAACACACTTCCCACCTTCCCGCCGCTCTGCTGGTAGCCGGAGCGATTGGCACAACGCGGTAGATTGTTGTGAATATTATCCCTTTCATCGGGCACCAGCGTGAGAAGCATGTATACAAACAGTACCAGCGAAACCCTGCCAATACCCGATATTGCACTGATGGGCGATATTAGGGGAGGTGAGCGTGGCCTAGTTCCCCATATTGGTCACCCTCACACTAAGAGCCCCAGTTACATGGTCGCGTGGTCACATAAGGCGCCCTCTGTGGCTGCTGTACACGCCAGGAAGGCTGTTTGTGTGTGTCTGTGTCTGTTTGTTTGTTGTTGTTTTATGTCCTAGCAACATCTAAGGTCATATCAGGAGAGGTACCGACTTGTGACAGTGCGCACTCATGCCGACTTTATAGTGCTGTCCCACTGGGAAACCAGGCCGCCGGCACCATGACCTGATATCCCACTCAGTCATATTATCCTGACACTGAGCCAACTAGTCCCTGCCCTATCCTATTAATGCCGAGCGCCTGGCTCGGAAGCAACAAGTATACATTTTTAAGTCATTGGTTTGACTCGACCAGGGTTTGAACCCACGACCCCACGATCTACCAGCATGGGAGACGGACGCTCTAACTCATCCGGCCATCCCGTCTGGTCGTCTGTGTCTGTGTGTTATGAATCTCCAGAATGCTTTGCCAGACACAAAGCTTGTGTTTATTAATTTCCACATAGAGGGCAGTGTTCTGGAACATGAAACGCACACATATATATAATTTGTTAATTATCAGAAATTATATGACTGCACGTTAACGCCTGCTCTGGTCAAACTTAAAATTGTACAATCCGATGTAAATCAAATTTTCGAAGCCAAAGCGCTTGCCTAGATTTGCATACAGATGCAATCAACTCTGCTCATGACTACCTGTGTATGTGGCATTTCATCTGGGTAGGTAAGTGTAATCATTACAGTTGTCTGCCTGGAATCATGAGTCTCATAATAGAAGGTGTGATTTGTTGACCAGACACTGACTGATGTGTTATTTGTTGACAAGACATGGAAGGTGTTTTTTGTGTGTTTCTTTTGTTTTTTGATGGGGTGTTTATGTTGTCCATAACATGTGAGCCCGGATGATCGGGGTTGTTTTCAATGCTGGGCAGTTTTCGGCTTTTTTCTTTTTCTTATATTTGGTGTTTATGGTTAGTAAATCTACGTTAGTTTTTTTGGTTTTTCTTGACAATTGTTTTCCTTCTATTCTTATCCTTAGACTAGCCTACTCTATTTACATATTATAGGCTTGTACGCAATAGATGGTTAGTATGTGTTTGGTGTGTGGTTTTGTTGGTATCTGCTTAGTTTTTTGCCTGGGCACCTCCCAAGAGCTGTCTAGCTGGCGGGCCGTGATATATCACATGCCCCACTTGGTCACAGTTCAGGGGTGGTTTCCTGGTTTTACCTTGCACAGATATTTTGTATGTTTTTAGGTCAGTAATTTGTCTTTCCTTTACAGTTTGGGAGTTCCAGACTTTGGCAGCCATTTCTAGTGTACTTCTTTCATGTGATTTGATGTGGCTTCTGGTTTGGTTTAGTATTGATGCATTGTTTGCTCTGGTGTTCCTTTGTGGCTAGGTTAGGTACCTTTTTTCTCGACTATACCCAAATGCCAGTGTTTTTAGGTGTATTACTCTTCTTTTCTCTAATAATTTAACTTTGTTTTTTTTTGTGGATGTCGTAGGTTGGGTGTAGTTTGTCCACCTTAAGGCATGTCTTTAGGGCTCTGTTTTGCAGTATTTGCAGTTTTCTTTAGCAGTTCCTGTTTGGCACCCATGTAGATGACATCCCTGTAGTCTTAGTAGGGGAGCACCATTCCCTTGAAAACTTTCATTGACATTTCTTGGGTCATGTAGTTTCTTAGCTTTGCAAATAACCATAATTTTTGGATGATTTTTGTTATACATATGTGGTAGTTTAGCTGGCTGTCCAGCTCTAGGCCTAGGTATTTGGTGTGATTTGTTGATCAGGCACTGACTGACGTGTCATTTGTTGACAAGACATGGAAGGTGTTATTTGTTGATCGGGCACTGACTAATGTGTTATTTGTTGACAAGACATGGAAGGTGTGATTTGTTGACAGCCCTCTGGCGGGCCCGGCTGGTTCTGTAGTGACACGCCTCTCCGCTGATCATCTGAAGGCCACCCTCCTCCATAACAGTGTCTGAGGGAGCGATAACTCAGGAGGAAAGACGAGACAGCGCGCAACGCTGACGTTGAAGGCCCGCGTTTTTCAGGTATTGCACTTCTTATTCACGGATTCATTTTTTATTCATCCGGCGAAATATGATGATAGTAGAAAAGATTCTCATATGTCCCCATCAATTCACTAATTGCTGGTTGTTTCAACCCAGCATACGCGATCCAGTTCCTTTGTAAAAGGTCGTGGGTTCGATCCCCGCCTGAATTAGTCAAAGTCATCATCATCATCATGCTGTCGGTCGCGATGCGACAAAGACTGCTTTCATTACTTGACTGCCGCTCTCCATTTAGCTCTCTGCTGTGAGAGTTGCGTCCATGAGTCGGTCTTAATGTCTCTCAGCTTCAGGTTTCTCTTGATGGTATCTTTGAACCGGAGACGGGGGCGCCCTCTCTTTCTGTAGCCAGAAGACAGTTGAGAATAGAACTGAAATAGAAATTAGTCAAAGTAATGACTTAGAAAATGTATACCTTTTGTTACCTCACCTGGTGAAAGGTTTGAGACACTATATATATGTGAAAGGCTATGTGTGACATCCTAGGTATGACACGCTAAGTGACACTCTGTGTGACTTGCTGGTGACACTGGTGACACACAGGTGACACACTGTGGAACACTGTACTACACACTGTGTGGCATACTGTGGGACACACTCTCACACCGCACTCACAGCCACCCACACTCCCAGCACACTCACATCCACCCATGCTCCCAGCACACTCACAGCCACTCACACTCTCACAGCACACTCACAGCCACCCCCACTCTCACAGTACACTCACAGCCGCCCACTCTCACATCACACTCACAGCCACCCACACTCTCACAGTACACTCACAGCCACCCACACTCTCACAGTACACTCACAGCCACCCACTCTCACATCACACTCACAGCCACCCACTCTCACATCACACTCACAGCCACCCACACTCTCACAGTACACTCACAGCCACCTACTCTCACATCATACTCACAGCCACCCACTCTCACACCACACTGACATCCACCCACACTCTCACACCACACTCACAGCCACCCACACTCTCACACCACATTCAGTCACCCACACTCTCACGCCACATTCACACACACTCTCACACCATACACCCAGCCACCCACTCTCACAACACACTGCAATCGCAGCTCACTGCAACCGCCAAGGCTCCGCTTGCAGAGCGAACGGCGCCACTCATTATGCTCTAAGCACATCACGACTCGCCCACCATGATTCGTCACAATACGCAACCCCCTAACGGCGTCATCAAACGTGACCGCCGACCTGATGGCGTCATTAAAGGCGACCTTGACACTGGTTCCCGTGTAGGATATAGGCGATAAACCGTGGAGTTTTCTCGCGAGATCGACTCCGCGGTAACACGTGTCGCGAAGCGGTCTGTGAAGTATGTGTCAGGGGCTCCCCAGGTAAAACAGTCCTGGTGGTCGTCCTTAATGTTAATGTTAGGTTGGTTTGTTATTGGAGTTTTACATCCTGGCAACATCTAAGGTCATATCAGGACGGGTACTGACTTGTGACAGCGCGCACTCATGGTGACTTTATAATGCTGCCCCACTGGGAAATCAGGCCACTGCCACCCTGACCCGATATCCCACTCAGTCACATTATCATGACAGTGAGCTAACCAGTCCTTGCTCTATCCTATTAATGCCGAGCGCCCATCTAGGAAGTGACAAGTATCCATTTTATAAGTCATTGGTTTGACTCGACAGTGAACCGAACTCCTGATCTCCCGGACGCGAGGCTGGCGCTCTACCGACTCGGCTACCACATCCGCCGTAACTTGCAGTATAAACAGTATAAAAGCACGGGAATGGGTCAACCAAGCCAACTGTCTTCGGCACTCAAAGTACAACCAGACCGGATGACCGAATGAGTTGAGCGTGCGCTTTCCTTTTACCAGGTCGTGAAATTTGAACCTCCGGTTTGAGCCTCCGGACCGAGTCAAATCAATGACATAAAATGTTATCCTTGTCACTACCTGGTGCTCAGTGTTACTAAGATAAGAAGGCTAGCAGCAGGTGAATGAGGAAGACAAATTGTGTATTGTTAACTTTTCTCCTGATTAAAGCGGCATAGTCCGATGAAAACATCACATTTTCAAAAGAAAAAGAATTATCTAGATTTGATTCAACATATCAAACTTAGATAATGGTGTATTTATTAAACATTTGTCGCTACATAGAAGGGAAGATCGAGTCAATTTAATAGAACTTCTTAAAATTGTAGAAGCCTATGGTGTCAGAGTTTTGGGGTGCTTGTCAAAATTAATTTTGCATGCTTACACTTCAAATATCTCAAAAGTTAGCCATTTGAAATAAATGTTACTTCAGATTAAAGTAAGGTAGATAATAGCGAAGAACCTAATAAATTTATCTCAGAAAATATCAGAAACTCAAAACCATCGGACTATGCAACTTTAATAACCCACCAAAACCAGTCCTGTAGATGCTGCGGCAAAAGCACATTTGAAGACTTCTGTGCGTCTACTAAATGCCATGAACCTACTGACATCGGTCCGTCTCATGTTAATGTGCTCAAGCTGCACTCGCGTTATCATATTACAATGGTAATTGTAAACGCCTATGGGTAATCATGAGCCCCACTACCACACACTGACGGTCTTGACTACACAGACCATAGATAAAAGATTCACCCCGTACTTACAGTACAGGGGTGAACGACAAAGTAGTCTAAATACGGGCGAAAATAGCTTTAGTATGGAACGGGAAGTAGAATTGCCTGGCACCAGTGTCAAATGGTTACTTATATCAACACAGAGTTGGGGAAATGGGAGAGAATGCAAAAAGACAAGATGGCGGCCAGAGAACGCTGTCGATTTCACTATTAAATTGCATTAAAGTATATGTCTTATTATATTTTCCAACTCAAAAGTAGCGGGTAAATATGACGACGTACATAAAGAATATATTGTGCTTCTTAAATTAAGAATTTACCAGCTCAGTTAATTAACCCAGCATGTCAAAATTCTTCGCCAGCTTTTCTAATGGGTTGGTTTTCACCCCTGTACTGGAAGTATGGGGTGAATCTTTTATCTACACAGACCCTTGCTATGTTAGAGGGACTGGCAGGTGGCGCTGCATGCTAGTGCGCTGATCCCAATGGTGGACCATGCCATGCCTTGCTAGCGGCCACCCAACGGAGGTTGCATGCTAACCGGCTCTACAGTGGTAAGTCACTTTTACTCAGAGACCTAGGAGGAATAAACCGGGAAATGATCCCAAAGACTGACGCAACTAGTTCATGTCGTTCTTCTTTACAACCCCCGTAGGAGGATAGAATCCGGTCCATCACACAGCGATGAAAGTGGTCTCTGGGGAAAAAAGCGGAAATACGGATATTCTCCCATAGGTTTACCATTATCAGGGAATCGTGGAAAATTCCCGGAAGTCGGGTTTCATATATATTGGTATACACTGCTAGTGCTGCGCCATTTGAAGCATTTATTAGTAGTATATGCTGATAGTGCTGTGGCATTTGAAGCATGTATTAGTAGTATATGCTGATAGTGCTGCAGAGTCTACACCACATATTAGTATACGCTGATGGTGCTGCGGGATTGAAAAATCGCGGAAATCCGCGGAATCGCGGAGATCTTTCATCCCTGATCACACTGTCATATAGACTCTCCCGTGTTGGTAGATCGTGGGGTCGTGGGTTCGAACCCTGGTCGAGTCAAACCAATGATTTAAAAATTGATACTTGTCGCTTCCTAGCCTGGCACTCGGCATTATTAGGATGGGGCAAGGACTGGTTGGCTCAGTGTCAGGATAATGTGACTGAGTGGAATATCAGGTCATGGTGCTGGCGGCCTGGTCGTCCAGTGGGGCAGCACTATGAAGTCGCCATGAGTGCGCATTGTCACAAGTCGGTATCCATCCTGATATAACCTTAGATGTTGCTAGGACGTAAAACAACAAACAAACACACTCTACACATCTGTTTTGGTATATATAATTATGATATTAACAACGCCTGGAAACTGGTGTTTTTAGGTGCTGCAAAAAAAAACTATCCAACGGAATTAAATACATTTACCGAAACAATTCTGTCGTGAACTATGTCAACAATAGATGCCTTCCAGCCGAGCCTCATTCTGGTTCTCGGCACAGCTGGTGAGGGGGGAGGGGAGAGGATGGCGGGGGTGGGATGTGTGGCTTCCGCTGGTTCCCGTCCGACCTGTATGGATCAGCGGTGATGGATGGCGGAAACAGACGACAATTTGCCGATCAAATAACCAGCGAAAAGTGGCGGCCTCTGCAGACAGGGACTTCCGGTCGGGCGGATGCGCTGCACGCCGGAACCAACTCTCACACACAGGCCGCAGGTCATGGCCTCGGTTGGTTTCCAGTTATTGGAATTGTACGTCCCAACAACATATGGGGGTCATTTCAACCTCGAAATATTTCAAGACTCGAAAATATTATCCTGTCAAGCCATTTTTTTGGTCTAAAATGGCATTGGATGCCAGTAAAAGAACGTGCTGAATTCAATATTTTTCTAACCACCGATAAATTATCAATGGTAGATTCCCGGGAATGTCCGCACAATCTTCTGTCCTTCATGCAGACAGTCATCCCAACCTCTTGGATCATCCAGTCAGATATTATCACATATCGCTATGAATAGCCTCAAATCACATGGCATTCGGTTACCGAGTCTTTTGGATGGCAGTCCTCAATTCATAGAAAAGATTCTGAACATTTGTAATCTGTCCTCAAAACTCACCTATTTAATGTGGCTTTTTCTGGTAAGTGAAATTTCCCCATCCTTCAATTATCTTAACCAAGTTGTAAATTTGTCATGCTGCAGTTTTATTGCACATCGTCTTAAGCCTGGTACACACCTCCCGTATACGATTCATGCGCTAAAACTGACTGCCCGACACGACCCGTCACATCCCGTTATGCCTGGTACACACCTCCCGTATAAAACCTAAAACTGCCCGATTCATTTTTCGAATCTTATACTTAAGCCCTAAAACTGAGTTTTAAGTCATGAATCGGAAGGCTCAGGTGTGTTAGGGGGTCACCCACCTAAAGACTGAAACCGACTAAAACTCAAACTTAGTCGCGAAACGGGCAGTTTTAGTTTTTATACGGGAGGTGTGTACCGGGTATTAGAATGGCTTCTGCTAGTGATGGTGCTCTGTTAAATGCACATTCAGAATAGGAACCGAGTTGTGACAGTGTGCACTCATGACAACTTTATAGTGCTGCCTTCACGGGGATACCCAGTCCATCAGCACCATGGTACAATATCCCACTCAGCCAGATTACACTGACACTGAGCCGTCCAGTCCATGCCCTACTCTAATAACACAAAGTACAAGCTAAGGTATTCACAAACTTGCATAAATCTTTGGTTTGATTCATTGCACTACTACCGAATATTTTATTTGATCTCTGCTGGTTTGTTTGATCTCTGCAAGGGAGCAGTTTGTCCTATCCCGTCCTACACCTGACCCTCTTCCATGGATGTCCCATTAAGGATTGGCCCAAGCCAATGCCGCAATGTTACAGATGGGTTATCTGTAGTCCTCACTCCAAACGCCTGACCAAACCTTTGCCTCTAACTCCACCAGGAATCGAACCTGTGATAAAACGGGCGCACTCTCTCACCACTAATCACTCCATCCTTGTGCAAGCGTAAACAAATCCGAAAACCCCAATACTCAGCAAGACAGCATTTCACGAGCTTACCCCAGATATCACTATGGAGGTAGTCCCCTGCCGGTTTCCGGGCCCGTCCAGAGTGGACTGTTGGAGAGCTGGGGCCATGCCGATGGGACACACTGACTGGTCATGTAACAGTGGGAGACGCGCATCAGTGCGCATGACGGATGTGGTGACTATGAGTGAAGAGCCGACAGCTGGCACATGATGGAAAGCTCCGCCCCAGCAATGTCCATTCAGTCACACACATGCATTACGTTAGATAACGTCAATGTCACACTCATTTCCACTGTTCGCACTCGCTTTTCCAATTGGGTGCAGACCAGAAATAAAATGGTGTGAAGGTGCTTGCACCAGTACGGATTGCAACATAGTTTTATATAGCGTTAACCCCCAACCACCCGAGTGTTAAGACGTGCAATTTAATTTAGATGTCATATTGTCATAGCTTTTTCATTTCATTTCTTAAGATTAGCTTAAAGCTGCATAGTCTGATGAAAACATCAAATTTTCAAAACCAAAAAAATTATCTAGATTTGATTCTACATATATAACTTAGATGCTGGTGCACTTATTAAACATTTGTCGTCACATATAAGGGGATACTGAGTCAATTAATAGAACCTGTTACTAAAATTGATACCCGTCGCTGTCTCCTGTTCACTGCTCCTCTCCTGTCTACTCTCTAAGTACCTGTCGCTGTCTCCTGTTCACTGCTCCTCTCCTGTCTACTCTCTAAGTACCCATCGCTGTCTCCTGCTCACTGCTCCTCTCCTGTCTACTCTCTAAGTACCCGTCACTGTCTCCTGCTCACTGCTCCTCTCCTGTCTGCTCTCTAAGTACCCGTCACTGTCTCCTGTTCACTGCTCCTCTCCTGTCTACTCTCTAAGAACCCGTCGCTGTCTCCTGTTCACTGCTCCTCTCCTGTCTACTCTCTAAGTACCCTTCGCTGTCTCCTGCTCACTGCTCCTCTCCTGTCTGCTCTCTAAGTACCCATCGCAGTCTCCTGCTCACTTCTCATCTCCTGTCTACTCTCTAAGTACCCATCGCAGTCTCCTGCTCACTTCTCCTCTCCTGTCTACTCTCGAAGTACCCGTCGCTGTCTCCTCTTCACTGCTCCTCTCCTGTCTGCTCTCTAAGTACCCATCGCAGTCTCCTGTTCACGGCTCCTCTCCTGTCTACTCTCTAAGTACCCATCGCAATCTCCTGCTCACTTCTCCTCTCCTGTCTACTCTCGAAGTACCCATCGCTGTCTCCTCTTCACTGCTCCTCTCCTGTCTATTCTCTAAATACCCATCACTGTCTCCTCTTCACTGCTCCTCTCCTTTCTATTCTCTAAATACCTGTCGCTGTCTCCTGTTCACTGCTCATTTCCTGTCTACTCTCTAAGTACCCGTCGCTGTCTCCTGTCCACTGCTCTGCTCCTGTCCCTCCCCATCTCCGGCCTCCCTACTACCAGTCAGCAATGAGCACTCGTCTCCTGGAGTCACCGTGTGCAGCTGAGAATTGCTTTTCACTTCCGGTTAATTTGAAAAGTGTGCAAACCGGAAATATCTAAACCAACCGCCACGGTCCAGTGCTCAAGCACTCCCAGCAGCCACTGCGGGCGGAACCACGACATTCGGTATTCTAATCACCAAATTCAAATCGCCAAATTGTGAATCCGAATCACCCCATTACTACGGTAACCACGGAGACGGGTAATGAGGATGACGTGGGAACCATCTTGATATGCATGTCTGAATCTTCAAACACTAAAAGATAAATAAGGCAGTGTTCTTGCTATGCCCATTTCGGATTGAGTTAATTCAAGCACAGATTGAGACAAGGCCATATCTGGGCACTGGCAGTAACGGAATAAATGTCGACCACAGAATACCTTACGGAAGAAATTACTGCCTTTAGTCAAAAGACTGTTCTTTTACATTCATTGACTCAGTAAGGTAAATTTTAATTACAAACAATTGGTCTTCCTCATTCCAATGTTTATTGTTCTACCCTAGTAATGTCGAGTTCCAGGTCCATAACAACCATATATACATGTTCATGTAATTAGTTTGACTCACCCCAGGGTTAGAACTCAGGGTTTGAATCCGATGTCCTGCCCTATGGGAATCAGGCTGTAAAATTTTCCGATATTTGAGATATGGGCTATGGAGAACTACTCTATAATATATTGCAAACTAGTTCTGGTAGATGGTATGTAAAACCAAAGGCATATGAGGTATATGTGGAGTTGGTGATCCATTACTAATTAAAGATAGAAGTTGTATATCAATATAGATAGTGAGAGAGGGTCACTTCTTTACCTGAGAGAGGGTCACTTCTTGACTTGTGAGAGAGTCTTTGGAACTCTCCTCACATACCCCCTCCCCTCCAAGTGTTATTCATGGATCACTGCACACCAGACACAACAGGGCACTGTAGCCAGATCTAACCATGCCTTGGTTACAAGGATATTGAACCCTCATTGGTGGATAGAGGAATGCCTGTTAGTGATTGGAAGACTGGATCATGTGATCACCACCATCTTGTTTCTTGAAACTATATATACAATAAATGAGGGAGTCTCACTCTCCTACCTTTCACTCTTTATCTACTTTCCTTCCTTGCCTGTAGTGATTTCTTATTAGCCTAACTACACCACTCAAACCGCCAGCCGTCGACTTTACAAGGCGCTCAGCTCATTCGGCATTCCCGTCCTGTCAAATATTACATTTACTTGAATTTCCTTCATCACGGATATTTACTTAGAATAGCATTCGCATAAATCTTTCCACCATCTATCAAGTCATCTAGGTAGGAGAGAATGATACCTTAAACTGTCTGAATCTACCTCGCTGTCTTTACACCTGCACCCTACACTATACACACGCCCTACACCTAAGTAGCAATTCACCCTTGAACATTATTACTATGACACAAGATGCAAAGTTATCAAGTACTTCCAGTTTCCCTCCACTTTTAGCTGAACATAATTCCCAGTAATGTAAGCCAACATTTTCCAACACTTTTCCATCCGAGGATCATGACCATCATTTCCCGGTATTCCGCTAAATCTGTTGGTGTTTTTTTTTAAAGCATTATCACTTACTTTGTGTTAAAACGATATGCATTTCATATGGTACTTTCAAGGGCCTGGAAAGCTTATTTTGAATTCCAAAACTTTCCAGGTTTTCCCAGAAGACAATAGGAACCCTACATAAGATTCAACCTGAGAGAAACTAAACATGGTTCATTTAGGGTTGTTTGTTGTTTGTTGTTGTTTTACGTCCTAGCAACATCTAGGGTCATATCAGGATGGGTACCGACTTGTGACAGTGCGCACTCATGATGACTTTATAGTGCTGCCCCACTGGAAGACCAGGCCGCCAGCACCATGACCTGATATCGCACTCAGTCACATTATCCTGACACTGAGCCAACCAGTCCTTGCCCTATCCTAATAATGCCGAGCGCCAGGCTAGGAAGCGACAAGTATAAATTTTTATGTCATTGGTTTGACTCAACCAGGGTTCGAACACACGACCCCACGATCTACCAACACGGGAGACAGACGCTCTAACTCATTCGGCCATCCCGTCTGGTGTCGGTTCATTTAGGGGAAAGGCCAGGAAGTTTGTAATCCTCTGAATAATGAGTCAGTACTGAGGCACTGGTCTTCCAGCCCTAGCAACAAATACCGTGACACACTACACATAGTTATAATAATATAGATACAGTTACAAAAGACATCATTGCAAAGCATTTATATGTGAATAGACAAAAAGTGAGATAAAAGAAAAATGTTTGGGAGAGTGAGCTGATAGACTGGTATGGCGATAGTTAGTTGGGGGGGGGGGGGGTGGTTAGCTGAGCGGTTTAAAAAAAAAAAAGTTAGAAGAGTGGTGCTGGTGCGGTGGTGTCGGGTAGGCCTTTGGTGTTGAAGGTTTGTTTGTTGGGGCTTTATGTCCTCGAAACATACCAGGTCATATCATGTAGGGTACCGACTTGTGATAGCGTGCACTCACGGTGACTTCATAGTGCTGCCCCAGTGAGAGACCAGGCCATTGTCACCATGGCCCCACACCATACCCAATCACATTGTCCTGATACTGAGCAAAACATGCCGTATGCCAGCAATGCCGAGCGCCAGGCTATGTAGTGACAGGAATAAATTTTGTAAGTCAGGTTTGGCTCGACTGGGATTCGAACCCACGACCTTGCGTACGGGAATCTAGCGGTCTTGCCCATTCGACCATCCCGTTTGGTGGGTAAGTGGAGGGTGGTGGAAGGTCGGGGAGAGAGATGGGGTATCCCACACACACTTCAATGGAGCAGTTGTTTAAACACGACTCCGATCTAAATGCAAATGAGCAAATTAGGTCCGCATTCAGATGTAAACGAGTCCCAGCAGGGAGGTGAGGGGAGGTGAGGGGAGGTGAGGGGAGGTGAGGGGAGGGGAGGTGAGGGGAGGTGAGGACCGGAAGTGGGCGTTGGGGAGAGGCGAGAGGATGAGGGGAGGCGCCGAGAGACAACAGACGTCTTCCACCACCGACCCGCCGCCTGACGGCAGTGGGAAGAACTAATGGTGTGGGTGACAACTCACTGGGTACAAGGTGTCATAGAGGATTTCCACCACCAACCCGCCACCTGACGGCAGTGGGAAGAACTAATGGTGCGGGTGACAACTCACTGGGTACAAGGTGTCATAGAGGATTTCCACCAGCAACCCGCCACCTGATGGCAGTGGGGAGAACTAATGGTTCGGGTGACAACTCATCATATAAAAGGTCTCATAGAGGATTTCCACCAGCAACCAGCAACCCGCCACCTGACAGCAGTGGAAAGAACTAATGGTGCGGGTGACAACTCATCATATAAAAGGTCTCATAGAGAATTTCCACCAGCAACCCGCCACCTGATGGCAGTGGGAAGAACTAATGGTGTGGATGACAACTCATCATATAAAAGGTCTCATAGAGGATTTCCACCAGCAACCCACCGCCTGATGGCAGTGGGAAGAACTAATGGTGCGGGTGACAACTCATCATATAAAAGGTCTCATAGAGGATTTCGACCACCAATCCGCCACCTGACGGCAGTGGGAAGAACTAATGGTGCAGGTGACAACTCACTGGGTACACGGTCTCATAGAGGATTTCCACCACCAACCAACCTCCTCTATCTATTCGGTCCTTACTCCGACCGGACTCAGGTTAGAATTTAGACGTTCCTTCTACTTTCACCATGGCCTCCTTACGCGTCTGAGTTACCACGATAACATTGATTTTGCTACAAATTAGGGCAAGTGGGTTCAACATCATTCAATCTGTGGACTCACCCCTGCTAATTTTACAATGTGCAATCTGATTGGTTGTGTCCATCCGTGAACAGTGCTTTCAGAACAAAGCCGACATTCTCACTAATTCTAAATTTCACCGAGAGAGGCCAGAACGGGAACACAATTGATGTAGAATTGTTGCTAGCACAAATTCACCAAGGCCCACACTAGAAGCAATCTTAGAGCAAGAACCCGGCTGAGTTTGGTTATCAGGACCCGTGTGTTTATAGGTTAAAAGGTCAAAGTGAAGGGTCGGGCGATGAGGACAAAATCGCCCCACTTCCGGGTGTGTAAACACACCGGGTCGCAGCTTCAGTCCTTTCTCGGAGACTAACAGACAGTAACTCAGAAGACCGGTGGTGATTGGCTTTGTAATAATCCACCAATATATGAGACTTTTATGTAAGATGAACTATTCAGAAATAGGAGCCATCTTTGAGCTTGAAAGATAAACTACTTTTCCACGTACAAGGGTACGGGTGGTCGTGGGTGGTGGGGGGGGAGAAGACTTCACCAGTCCATCACGTGACCACAGATAGCGAGTTGTTGAACTGCCCGTGATAAGGGGTATCTCCTAGTGGCATGTTGAGGAACTAATAATAACGGAAGGCAAACACGCGCAACCAGACTCAACATTGTACAGTCTGTACCTGCCATGGGTAGGAGTGACAATGAGCTTTTATCTCCCTGTAAATTACAGTTTGTCAGGCATTTGAAAGTGAACATGTTTATTTTGTTTGTTGGGGTTTTATATCCTATTGGGAGTGAACATGATGGGTGTGATACACTTTTTATAGATTCTTTTCTTCGAGATTTATATTGCCTACCATGGATAAGTCTGAATATACTTGTTTTCACCATTAGACAGTTTGCCAATAGAAAGCCTGAGTCTACACTTTTACCGACCCAAGGGATTTTTAACCTCCCACACCACATAGACATGGTATGAGAGCAACTGGCCTTTGATGACACTGTAAGTTATACACAGTGATAGAAATCAAAATTGGCAGAGGTGGGGGCACAGGGAATCGAACCACCGACCTTCAGATTAGGAGTCCGACCTAGTAAAAAGTCACACTCTAACCATTCCGCCACAGACAACACCACAAGAACTTGAAACGAGCTTCGCATAATGCGATGAAAACATAATATTTTCAAAACTACAGCACTCACCTAGACTTGGTCTTATATATGTGCTCTATAATCTATTATGGGAATATAAACAAGGACACTACCCCCTAGCAGTTCTCTCCCTTACTTACTCTATACCCTAATGTCACTAAGCTATTACTACCATAGGACTAGGTTAGTTCCTTCATTCTCCACTGCACTGCCACCTGTGAGCAGCTCATGACCGCATGATACCAGCTGCGCCTGGTCACTACCACTACCGCTCCCTCTCAGCAGGACTGATATACTAGTCCGCTCATTAATAAAAATAAATTTGGGAAGGGATGGGGCCTTTGTCATTAATGAGGGTCAGAACTCGTTGGATTCGACAAAATACCAGCAAAACCAAGTTAAGGTTTTGGGGTTTTATTTATGATGGGGTATTTATGCTGCCTATAACGGTTAAGTCTAATGACTTGTTTTCGCCGTTAGACACAGTAATAGTCTCGTAATTCCCCTTTGTTTGTTACTTTCAGTTGTGTAGCTATCTACTGCATGCAATTCTTTCTCTTTTTGTAAACACCAGACAGGATGGCCCAAAGAGTTGAGCGTTCGTGTCCCATTTTGGTAGATCGTTGGATCATGGGTTCGAACCCTGGTCGAGTCAAACCAATGACTTAAAAATGTATACTTGTTGCTTCCTAGCCCGGCGCTCTACATTATTATGATAGGGCAAGAAGCAGTGGAAGGAGGAAGCCCAATCGTCCACGATTGAAATTTCCCCTTCTTAATCAACTAATGCACACACACACAAACCATTCTCTCACATATCCGCTTAATGTAGCAATGGCGTATAATACTTGGCTTCAACTGGTATGTGTGAAAGTACAACATCTGAACACTTTGACTTCTGGATACTGAATGACTTTATTCCCCTCCAGGGCTCAAACCATAGCCGGCCAAACTTTTCCATGACGTCATCTCATTTGCAGATATTACAGATGTGTCTAGACGTCTAGACGTCTATTATGCATATATCACAGTGTGCACACACCAATTATAATGCCTACCTGCACTACCAATATATCCAGAATTAGTCAATTATCACAAAAGTTACTCCAAACTAAAACAGAGTAGGCTATAATTGTCATTTGACTCGGATGGGTATCGAACCTGGTAGTCTCGCCCCACAGGAAGAGGACAGGCACTGTATCGGCTAGGCCATCTTATCTGTATTCCCTAATACAACACCAACCCTGTTACTTGCTGTCGTATTTAAACCCGGGCGGTGATCAATCAGGGTTGACAATCACTCCTTTACGTTATCAGCTGCAATCGTTAAACATGGCCAGATGAATCCGACAGTCCATCTTAACATTTTTCTTCGGGCCGTGTAAGAAACGCGCCTTCATCTCAAGGACATTTCCAATTCTCCTCCCGAAAGAGGGGAGGGATCCTTGCATGATTAATCGGCGCTGCAAGGACTGATTGATTGAAGGCTGATGGCTTAACGATTGGACAAGGGGGACAGTTCAGAACAATACTTTGATTTCCTCACGTGTCTACAAAGCGTATTGTAATATTAATAATAAGCTGCACTGCCCTAACATGTTGGTTGGTTGTTGGAGTTTTACGTCCTGGCAACATCTAAGGTCATATCAGGACAGACATCGACTTGTGACAGCATGCACTCATGGCAACTTTATAGTGCTGCCCTACTGGGAAATCATGCATCTGGCACCATGACCTGATATCGCACTCAGTCACATTATCCTGACACTGAGCTAACCAGTCCCTGCCCTATCCTATTAATGCCGAGCGCCAGGCTAGGCTAGGAAGCGACAAGTATCAATTGTATAAGTTATTGGTTTGACTTGAACGGGAACCGAACTCCCGATATTCTGCACGCGAGGCCCGCCCTCTACCGATTTGGCCACCGCACCCGGTGCCCTCACAGGCAAGCATTCAAATAGACAGCTAGGCGTGGGTAGGTGGATTGCACTTTGGTTAGAACACCCGCCCCAAAATGACTAAAGTATCGGTTCCAGTCACTCTCCGCGCAAAATGTTTCCCTTTCTATGCAACAGCGCCTCAAGACACATAGACATATATATGAGTGGGTAGGTGGATCGCATTACGGAGCCTATATAGCATCCTAGGATGCTTGCCCCAACATGGCAGAAATGTCAGTTCCAGTCCCATTCTAGGCACGATGTTTTCCTTTGTTTACAATACCCCCACGACACTAGTTTAATGTAACACCGTGAGGCTGGGGCAGATTTGTCAAGTAAAATTTGCATAAATCGATTGTTTTGAGCTTCAGGCTTATTTCTTAAATAAATAAATTCAGTTGTTCGTTATAATTTAGTTTACATTAGCTTGGATTCACTTTTATTTTAAGATATTTTGAGATATATGAAGTGAAAATATGCGAAAGTAATTTTGGTGTGTACACAAAGGCTATGCGGCATGCGAATGTGAATGCAAATGCGAATGCGAATAAAAATCGAAAAGCATGTAAATGAATAGTGGTGCTTCCATTCCTCCGAATGCGAATGCAAATGCAGCAAATGAATCGACCCATGGACTGATCGGTGCAGCATGCGAATGCGAATACTGTTGCATTTGCCATAGAAAACAATACTGTTCCTTCACAGATTTGGAGGAAAATCCCCAACAAATGTTGGGGGTTGGCATATATCTACGCCGCATATACAACATTCGCATGCTGCATGCCGCATACTATGTATAAGGAATCTTTGCTTAAAGCACTGAACATAGGCTTTGTTTTCCCATTTCGAGTACAGCAGTGTAACACAGGTTATGTGAGGGAAGCCAATTCAAATGGACCTCTGCCGATGGATCCTGCATCTACTTCATCTTAACTTGTTGTCATACTTACAATAATAATATAAGTAGATATCAACAGTTGAACTAGTCATCATAGTAACGATACTAGAATCAACTCAGATGAAACACTAATTAAACTAGTTGCCATGGTAATAATACTAGAATTAACTCAATGTGACACTAGTTAAATTAGTCGCCATGGTAACGATACTAGAATTAACTCACATGTGACACTAGTTAAACTAGTCACCATGGTAACAACACTAGAATTAACTGACATGTGACACTAGCTAAACTAGTTGCCATGGTAACAATACTATAATTAACTCACATGTGACACTAGCTAAACTAGTCGCCATTGTAACTATACTAGAACTAGCAGCAATACTTTTACAAGTAGCACTAGTTCAACAAGTTGAAATGTTAACCAAATTAGACTTAGCAGCAGAAGGCCCGCCCACAACAGGCCCCGCTCCCCGAGCCGCAGTGACATTTCGCTAGCTGTAATTAAATCTAATTACATGCGCTAATGGAGTTTTCACTTCCATTGAATGCGTAATGTAATCGCCTCCTCAGCAGGAAACATGTGACACTGCGCCGTCAGACCTGCTGCAGGCGCAGTCATGACATGTTGAAGTGTGGCACAGTCACTTCCGCCTTCAATGCATGATGGGTAAGCCCAGACCGGAAGTGAAAGCAAGCATCTCACTGGAAGCGAAATTCAGCAGCAGTGCAAGAACCAATTCTGTCAGCTGTGTTGTGTGCAGCAGCATCTGTGGAAAAGGTATCAATGACTTAATAATTTACACTTATCACTACCTAGCCTGGTGGTCGGTATCACTACGATAGGGTACTATCTAGCTTGGTGCTTGGTGTTACTACAATAGCGCAAAGAGCAGTGGAATGATGGAAGACCAATGAAGAAGTGGTGGAAGCAGCTACCATAAATCAATTCAAGAATGCGCTGGACAGGGCCTGGGCCAGAGAAACATTCCTTTACGATTTCGAGGCTGCATACCACTAGGGCTGAGAGCTACGAGCTTTGTATAGGCTACCACAAGCCTGCATCAAAGAAGAGGATAATAATAATAATAAATTGTCCGCTGGTGAAAGTCCCCCTGCTTATTCAAGTTACGTAACAGAAAACAACAACAATAACAATCTCTAAATAGAGTATTTCCACCAACGTACAACATAATTTATGATAAAGGTCTGGTTGTGGAGTTCCATCACCAACGTGCTCTCTAACGGCAGTGACAAAAACTAATATTATGCAGCGTGATCTGTGGAAAGGGTCTCATATAGAATTTCTACTATCAACCAGCTCTCTGATGGTAGTGGGTCGAAGTAAAGTTATGGGTAGCTGCTCACTGATGATGCTCTGTTGGAAAAGGTATATTAAGCGAAAATGTGCAACTACCTACGGTGCCAACCCCGTCCTGATAAGACCTTAGATGTTGCGAGGACGTAAAACTCCAACAATAAACCAACAGTGCCAAACTGCAAGCAGCGCTCACGGCAAGTCTACCAATATGGTATCCAAGTCCAAACAGAGGTGGCGCCACCGAGCATGCCCTTCCGGTAGCTGGGTGAGAGTAAAGTCTGCGTCATGTGATAGAGTGTTTAAGTGAACTCGGTGGCACCTGATCGGCAGACACGCACTTTGAAACTCACGTAGTACCGTCTGTGTGCTCCACATGGATTGGTTGGTAACCTATTTAGCTGCTAACTGGCTGCCTGAACTCAACCGGCCGGCTAAACCCACCTCTGCTGCGGCGGCGTTAGTTTGCGCGGTAAACACCAGGTGGCGCCACTGTCCCACCGCCCGGTAGTTTTACCCTCATGATGTCTTCAGTGTACAGTGAGTGGTACCTGTTTTTGGCGGCTAATTCTGCATCCAGACCAATGTTGTACTGTTGTCGTAGCAACCGGGATAGTCAAATGAAAGAAAGACACTTTGTACATTGACAAATTGTCCGCATATGGCAAGGATTAGCCGATCACAGAGTCGGTAAAGACAGGTACTACTGTATACGTTGTGCCTGCCCAAAAGGGCGTGGTTTAGTTAGGTTGTTGCTGTTAACTTACCAAAGTCAGTAATAGTACTCAATTATTCAGAGCTTATCTATGGTCTACAGATGCCAAGTACAGGCTATGAACCATTTCGAATGGAGTAGGCTGCACTGACCTATCAGACAAGGAGCCACATAGACATGCCTGTGGATAGAGTGGTTTAATCAGGAAGCCTTCTAGATAGTGTAATGGTTAGAATGGATAGGCCCAGAATGGCAAGAAGTGTGGATTCAAATCCTGCTCTAGGTGCAATATTTCGTGGGGTAGCCTATCTTAGTATCCATGTACCTCTGATCCCCTAATGTACTAAAATTGCCAACTATACCATGGTTTAGACTATCTAGGTACCACCTGGTCCCCTAATGTATGGACACCGTGAAGCATGGTTTAGACTATCTAGGTACCACCTGATCCCCTTATGCATGGACACCGCCAAGCATGGTTTAGATTATCTAGGTACCACCTGAACCCCTAATGTACGGACACCACCAAGCATGGCTTAGTCTATCTAGGTACCACCTGATCCCCTAATGTACGGACACCACCAAGCGTGGTTTAGACTATCTAGTTACCACCTGATCTCCTAATGTATGGACACCACCAAGCATGGTTTAGACTATCTAGGTACCACGTGATCCCCTAATGTACAGACAGCACCAAGTGTGGTTTAGACTATCTAGGTACCATCTGATCCCCTAATGTACAAACACCACCAAGCATGGTTTAGCCTATCTAGGTACCACCTGATCCCCTAATGCACGGACATCGCAAAGCATGGTTTGGACTATCTAGGTACCACCTGATCCCCTAATGTATGGACACCACCAAGCATGGTTTAGACTATCTAGGTACCACTTGATCCCTTAATGTACGGACACCACCAAGCAAGGTTTAGACTATCTAGGCACCACCTGATCCCCTAATGTATGTACACCACCAAGCATGGTTTAGACTATCTAGGTACCACCTGATCCTCTAATGTACAGACACCACCAAGCGTGGTTTAGACGATCTAGGTACCACCTGATCCCCTAATGTACAGACACCACCAAGCATGGTTTAGACTATCTAGGTACCACCTGATCCCCTAATGTACAGACACCACCAAGCGTGGTTTAGACGATCTAGGTACCACCTGATCCCCTAATGTACGGACACCACCAAGCGTGGTTTAGACTATCTAGGTACCACCTGATCCTCTAATGCACGGACACCACCAAGCATGGTTTAGACTATCTAGGTACCACCTGATCCCCTAATGTACAGACACCACCAAGCGTGATCCCCTAATGTATGCACCACCAAGCGTGGTTTAGGTACCACCTGATCCCCCAGGTGTTATGCTGTTTCATCTACTGTCTCATGTTCCTCAGTGTTCTACATTTCAACATATTGAGCTGGTGAGTAAATAACATATAGACCTGCCATGTAAAACCACCAGGAGACCTGTACCCCATCACTGAGAAGAGAACTATTCCGATGAATAAAGTATTTACTAAATCCAATTACCAAGTCGAACTTTACATACTCACAAGTGTTGTGATCGAATATGACGATTCACACCTTATGGCTATTGAAGCTAACTTTTCTCTAAGAAATATTTAAGGCCTATTCAAAGTCTGGGGTAATTAGTACTGTCATGGGGATGATGAAAATGGGAAATATTAAGCCTAGAGCGGGACTCGAACCCACATCTCTATGCATTCCTGGCCAGTGTGCTAAACATTACACCACCTAGGCTCCCTGATATCACCACACTACCCATGCCTACCTGTATGTGTGGTTACTTGCCTGAGAGGTCAGTGCAGACTACTACAGTACCATAGTAAAGCTAACTCCTGCAACTACTTGTATACACCACCCTGTATTCATGTAACCAAACAAAATATGGGAAGCGTAAAATTATCCTCCATACACCGTCCCACATACAGATAGAGATGCATTTAATTTATTTAATACAATTAATAATAAAATTAGGAAAAAGCTCATATAGTTGAATCAATCAAATAAATACACTATGCATATGAGTAGAATTGGTGGTGGTGGTGGGGGGGGGGGGGTGCACACAACATATATATGCATTCTTGTTGAGAGGGTTCCGAGTGAGGCACGATATCTACATTTTGATGCCGCTAGGTGGCGCCTTGCTGCCTGACGCAAAACACGCACCCTAGTGGGGCATACTGACGCTGATTATGCTTATCTAGGCCTTAGCAGGAAGCGCTGCTAATGGGAGGCGCTATCTGTCAATTGTGGGCTGTCAACAGTAGTAAGCGCCCCCCCTGAGAATGCGATATGGCTATATGCGCAGACAGTGTTCTGCGCACCCAATCCACAGCCTAGTCTGCGCCCACTAAATGTCACAGCCACTGCTCGCATGACATTTAGTGCCCACATGCCACTATTCCAGTCAAAGTATACCACTTTCAGTGGAAATTGCCAGGTTTTCAGTGAAATCGATGGAAGTTAGCCAACATTTTGTCCAGAGCAGACAACATTTTGGTGGTTACCAGGTTGGGGAACCACCTGAATTGAGAGTCTGTTGGTACGATCGGTTTCATTGACGTAATCCAGTATGTTAATTGGTAGGCTTTACTATATCCAGTGAACCTGTTTCAACTGGCAATAAATATTTATATCACTAGAAAGAGACAAACCTGCTTCACCAATTAAGGATTGAATTTAAATTAAAACATAAGGATTTTTATATATTACAATTTTCTAGTGAATGATGGAGGCAGGGTGCACATGAATGCATACACATGCATGCATGTATACATATATAGATTCATACATACAAACATCTATATTTATGTTTATGTATGTATTTTCATGCATAGCTTGTGTTGACATCTTAGCTGGCAAGGCTGCAGCTACCCCACACCCACCCTGGTACTGGTAGGAGTGTGTGTGTGTGTGTGTGTGTGTGTGTGGAGGGTCAAAGCACCGGGAACACTTGTGATGGCCACCCCTGGCACACAATCAGTAGGAGCAGTAAATGTGTGTGTGTGTGTGGGGGGGGGGGGGAGTATCAGAAGCAGCCTGGCAGGGACCTTGGTACTTTCTCCAGTGCTCTCCTGCTTCACCCTGCACCCCCACACCCCCTGCTTCTCAATCCCCGCACACTGACACCAACATCTCGCCCCCCCCCCCTGCACATATTTATTTATATGTACTCAAACGTGCATTATTTATTATGTTGATCCCCATTAATACATGGGGTGGGGGAACTTAACTCTACCTTTTATTTTGGGTGATAACGAAGACATATCCACATAAATATGTACATGTATTATATACATATCTGTTGTATTAAGTATAAAATTGGTGAGAGGAGTGCCAAATATTACTATTTTCTTACCTATAACTATGAAAGTAATTCATACTTGGACCATAGCACGGGTGACTTACCCCACATGTGCATCTCTATAAATTTGTGTAAATTTCTAGATGTATTTGTTTGTATGTGGGTACCCATTATGTATCATTGCCTGGGATGGACAGCAGGTGGGCCACCTCCCTCCAGCTCGCCTGTCTGCCTCCACCCCCCCCCCCTACCCCACCCCCCACTCCCCCACGTTATCACGCCGGGTGTGTGGCTAATTTACTAATTAGTTCCCAAACTAAATTGTGACTGTATATTCAGGAACATAAATATAATTGTTTGCTTTCTAGTGATGTAGTTCATGAAAATTTCCCAAAACTCAGTGTGTCACAACCAGATCTGATAAACTGCACATTAATCCTATATGCAATTTGATCTTGATAATTGCTAAAATTATATTACATCTGCGACAGATAAAAGTTCTTACCCACTCCCCTCTAAACCCCCCCCCCCCCCCCACACACACACGCAAACACACACATTGACACCAGATACCAGCTTCCAGCCTCCCCACCATACACACACCCCTCCACCGACCCACTCCCCACACGAGGTGGTCGGTTCTTTCTGGGTTGCGCACCCCATACAGCCATCTAGCCGACCCCCCCCCCCCCCCACACACACACACATTCCCACTCAGTCACTGGATACAGGGTTAGGGGTGGTGGAGGGGGGCAAATGACTCTTACCAGCTGGATGAACCTGCTTCCATCAGAGTGTCCTGACTGGAATCGGGAGAGCGCAGGAGGTGGGGTTGGGGGGTTGGGGGGGGGGGGAGGAGGGAAATTGGAGTTTTGGGGCTCAATAGGGGGGAGGAGGCGGGAGGGTGGGGTAGGGGAGGGTGGGGTAGGGGAGGGGGGGGGTGGGGGGGGGGGGGGGGGGGAAGGGGGTTACTGCAATATGTGTCTCGGTAAGAGAATTATGGTCTGGTAAAATAAAACAAGTATATTTATATCCATATACCACCGGATATGTATATATATTCATATATATATATATATATATATATATATATATATATATATGAATATATACACATATATATATATATATATACACATTCATAGATAGATAGATAGGAATGATATATATCGTCAAATTGACACATTTGTATACATATATATCTATATATCACCAATTATATATATCCTCATATTGACACATTTGTATACATATATATATATATATCTATTTATATCTCTATTTATATCACCAAATATGTTTCATGGAAAGAGAATTATGGTCTGCTTAAATAAATTAAAAGAAATATATATGTATATCACCGAATAGGTTAAATAAAATATTCCATGGTAAGGGTCAATAATGTAAAGGGAATAGATGTGGTGTCAAATGGTCTGCTTAAATAGTAACTATATATTATTACTCTCAGGGACAGAAAATGAGTGAGCCAGATGTGGAGGGTGTGACTTTATTATGGAGCTTGCCCCCCCCCCCCCCCCCCCGCAGACACTCAATTATTTTGAGTATGATCATTACATTTATAGTCTTTCTGTTGACTGAGCCATGGTGCGGGGTCGGTGGGTTGAATTAGTAGGTGTGTGGGTGCTGCTGGTCGCTGTGTTGCAAGTGTGCTAGCGTGGGTGTGTGTGTACCCAGTGCACTACAGTGTGTGTGTGTGTATGTTTGTGTGGGAGTATGTGTGTGTGCGGGGAGGGATGCAGTCGCCGCACATGTCACATCTCGTCCAAAGTGGAGGGCTGCGCCGTACTTCCCCTGCTCGCTGCCACCCCACCCCCTCCTGGAGTAACCGGGAGTAAGCTGTTGTCAGGGGGCAGGTCATCACTCCCACCCCACCCTCCTCACCCCCCTCACACACACCCATCCCACCAGCTTTATTACGCCACCCACTCGGCCTCTACACTCTCACAGCACCCGGACCCCTAGATAAATGATTCACCCTGTACTTGCAGTACACGGGTGAACGACAACGTAGCATAAAAACAGTCGAAAATAGCTTTAGTATGGAACAGGAAGTAGAATGCCTGTCTCCAGTATCAAATGGGTACTTATATCGGCACAGAGTTGGTGAAATGGGAGAGAATGCAAAAAGACAAGATGGCGGCCATAGAACGCCGTCAATTTCACTTTTAAATTCTATTAAACTAGATTTTGTATTATATTTGCCAACTCAAAGGTAGCAGGGAAATATTAAGACATATATAAAGAATAAATATTGCTGTTTAGATTGTGGACTTAGGCTCTCATTTCATTTCCCTGCTTTTTCGACAGCTTTTATATGGGGGTGGTATTCACCCGTGTACTGCGAGTACAGGGTGAATCCTTTATCTGTCACTGCCCAGCCGGTTTCAAATGCAATAACACTGACTCTCAGTTGACACGCAAACCTTGTGCTATATTTACCACCTGAACCTCCACTATTCATGCTGACCAGACTGGATGGCCAAATGAGTTGAGCGTCCATCTCCCGTTTTGGTAGATTGTGGGATTCGAACACATGGGTTCGAACCCTGGTCGAGCCAAACCAATGACTTAAAAATGTATACTTGTCGCCTCCTAGCCATGCGCTTGGCATAATTAGGATAGGGCAAGATAATGTGACTGAGGGGGGTATCGGTTCATGGTGCTGGTGGCTTGGTCTCCCAGTGGGGCAGCACTATAAAGTCACCATGAGTGCCAATAGGATGATATGAGAGCAAGCACATTAAATATGTAACTTATTGTAAGTTTTTATACCAAGTTTATCTTCAGCATCTGCATCTACACATTACGTCAATGGTCCCTGGTGTGCGCACAATACGCATATATGTGATGTATAACGCATTATATGAGTATAAATAAAAGGGTAACATGTACATCCTATATTTCCTCTTGCGCATTGGTGGAGTGCCCCCCCCCTCCCAACTGTCGGGTAAATTGCCGGGCGGACGCCCCCCTCGCGTCACACACTGGACATTTTTTATATATCTTCCAGGCTCCACCTAGTGCTAACCAATGCTGTCAGCTGTGGCAGAAGCTGAGTGACCCAGAAGACAGGAAGCACCATCTTTACTCATGTGGCGCCCTCTAGCGACACATTCAGCGTCCACCAGGGGCATCAAACAGCTCCAACTTCCAGTATAGCTACTCACCCCCACACCCTACAGGCTCCGGGGTGACTTCCACAGGGATCTATCCTACGTTCTCACAGGGTGGCAAGTGGGGTTTGCTGACACACACACACTTAATTCAGACCAGACAGGAAGAGGTGACAGAATGAGTTGAGCACCCGCTTCTCATCTGGCATGACATGGGATTTGAATCCCTGGTTCAAACCAACGACATAACAATGTATCGCTACCTAGACTGGTATTTGACATTACTAGAATAGGGCAAGGAACATTGGAATGAGGAAAACCGATTGTCTGTAAATGTAACAAACAAACAAAAAACATATTTAAAAAAACTCAATGAGGGTTTTCAAAAACATTCTTAGCGAAAAATACAAAGTAGCAGACACTGCCTGCTCTCCTGCCATGACCACAGTCGACACATCCCTACACTCTCCAATCGCAGCATCCTTCCCCGCCCAGGTGCAGCCACAGAGTGCAGCGCCTCGGCTGGGGGGATGATCACCTGATTAGCCTTGCGTCGTGACTCGCCGCTGTCACGTGATGGCTGCTCATGCGCGTTGTCTCATCACGCGGTATTCAGCATTCACTGTGCACGCGCAGGCGGCGTGGGCATTTCCGGTTTCGTTAAAGATTCATTTTCCGCTTGAGGTCGGGCGTGAACTGGCAATGGCCACAGCCGGCGAAACCACGCCTCCTCTACCCACCCCGCCCCCCTCAGCCTGCCCCTCCCAGTCCCCCTCCTCCATCCGCCACGCCCCCTCTGCCTGCCCCACCAGGGTCCCCTCCACCACCCGCCCCGCACCCTCAGCCTGCCCCTCCCGGATCCCCAGGTCCCCTCCTCCACCCGCCCCCTCAGCCTGTCCCTCCCGGGTCCCTTAGTCCACCCGCCCCCTCAGCCTGTCCCTCCCGGGTCCCTTAGTCCACCCGCCCCCTCAGCCTGTCCCTCCCGGGTCCCCTCCTCCACCTCCCGCCTTGGTCTCATCCTCCACCTCCGCCGCCTATGCCTGCCTCTCCTGGGTTCCCTCCTCCACCCACCCCACCCCCTCAAACTGCTCTACCCTCCAGATTACCTCCATTATATTATTCCATGTCTAGAGTATGTAAAACAACAACTAAATATAGTAGATGAAAGCAAATACAACTAAACAGGCAATCTATCTCCAACACATTCCCCATTCTCATGCAGTAACCCATTATTAGTAACATCTATTACCTTCATCAAAGGAATTGTGTAAATAATTGTCAACATACATGCCAGAAGACCAGTGCTGTCAAATGATGTATTCTGATAAATAAAATATTTACAACAACAAAAACCACTCCACCCACCCCTCCTCGTGTTGGGGTATGTTGATTTTACCAGGGGCTCCTGGTTGGGACACTCACTTCGGAATGTCAGGAATATGGGTTGTAGTCCCGCTCTAGGCGCGATTTTCTAGTTGGTTTGCAACACCCCAACAATACACGCGCAACGACACACAAAGTTCCCAGAAATCCCCAACTCAAGATTATCCACGGGATCATTGTCCTACAGATTGCACGTGAACAAATTAGTGACTACAGCCAAAGTTCAGCATGATGAATGAGTGGAGCCCTCACTCCATGTATGGCAGGTTGTTGTACCTGGACCCTAGGTTTGAACCTTGGTCTAATCAAATCAATGACATAAAGATTTATATTTTCACTACCTAGCCTGATGCTTGGCATTACTAATATTAGGAGAGGGCAAGGAGCAGTGGAACGAGGAAGATCAATTGTATGCGATTGAAATTTCCACTGTTTAATCGACGAATAAATGGTATGGCTGTGATTCAGGTTTACTGAAAGATTTGTTTTCGGGAAGTGGGTGGCGTGTTAGTAAATCAGGCCCAGTCACCCATTAGACAGGATCTAAGAAATCACACAAGCCCGAGCTGCTCTTCTCGTGACACTGGATCGGAGGCAGGTATGAGGCTGGAGACAGGTTTTGAACTAGAGCCTACTTTGATGTGTATTGGAGACAGGCTGTGAACCAGAGCCTACTTTGACATGTAATGGAGACAGGCTGTGAACCAGAGCCTACTTTGACATGTAATGGAGACAGGCTGTGAACCAGAGCCTACTTTGACATGTAATGGAGACAGGCTGTGAACCAGAGCCTACTTTGACATGTAATGGAGACAGGCTGTGAACCAGAGCCTACTTTGACATAGCGGAGACAAGCTGTGAACGAGAGCCTACTTTGACATGTAGTGGAGAGGCTGTGAACCATAGCCTACTTTGACATATAGTAAAAGAAGGATGTGAACCAGAGCCTACTTTGACATGTAGTGGAGAGAGGCTGTGAACCACAGCCTACTTTGACATGTAGTGGAGAGAGGCTGTTAACCAGAGCCTACTTTGACATGTAGCAAAGACAAGCTGTGAACCACAGCCTACTTTGACATGTAGTGGAGAGGTTGTGAACCACAGCCTACTTTGACATGTAGTGGAGAGAGGATCTGAACCACAGCCTACTTTGACATGTAGCGGTGACAGGCTGTTAACCAGAGCCTACTTTGACATGTAGCAGAGACAAGCTGTGAACCAGAGCCTACTTTGACATGTAATGGAGACAGGCTGTGAACCAGAGCCTACTTCGACATAGCGGAGACAGGCTGTGAACCAGAGCCTACTTTGATATGTAGTGGAGAGAGGCTGTGAACCAGAGCCTACTTTGACATGTAGCAGCGACAGGCTGTTAACCAGAGCCTACTTTGACATGTAGCAGAGACAAGCTGTGAACCAGAGCCTACTTTGACATGTAATCGAGACATGCTGTGAACCAAAGCCTACTTCGACATAGCAGAGACAGGCTGTGAACCAGAGCCTACTTTGACATGTAGTGGAGACAGGCTGTGAACCAGAGCCTACTTTGACATATAGTGGAAGAAGGATGTGAACAAGAGCCTACTTTGACATGTAGTGGAGAGAGGCTGTGAACCACAGCCTACTTTGACATGTAGTGGAGAGAGGATCTGAACCAGAGCCTACTTTGACATGTAGTGGAGAGAGACTGTGAACCAGAGCCTGCTTTGACATGTAGCGGTGACCTGATGCTTACTAATGCCAAAACAAAACAGTGATCTAGATTTGATTCTGCATATGTAACATAGATACTGGTGCGTTTATAAAAAATATTGTCACCACATAGAATGGAATACTGAGTCAATTTAATAGAACCTGTTACTACATAAGCCTATGGTGTCAGAGTGTTCGCAAGGATGCCAAAATTAATTTAGCATGTTTCCACTTTAACTATCTCAAAGGTTAGCCATTTAAAATAAAAATTGCTTCAAACTAAAGTAAGGTAAATTATAACGATCAACCTAATATATTTATCTCAGAAAATGATCGGACTATGCAACTTTAAACTATTACCACACTCATGCTTCCCATCTCTGAGACCAAGATTTGAAAGATGAGACCAACCGGGGACCAGGGCCTCAGGTTACAGCCAACACCAGCGGCAACCAGCCGGGGTGCGTGACGTCATAACTCACGCGGCGCCGACACCCGAGGCGGCGCGGGACTTCCGTTTCCGGTCACAAGGCACATCAAGGAGAGAGAGCACTGGGGCTGTGAAGGTGGATCGGGGGGGCGTGGGTGGTGATGACGTCATAAAGCAGGGGAGGCGACGCATTAACTCTGCGTCGTCATTTGCAGCTGATGGTCTCCTCTCACTAAATAGCGCATGTGGATACAGGGTCTGTACACATGTATGATATATAATTCAAGGCTATTTCAAGGCTTTCCAATGCTGTTTTTTTAATATAGGAATTCATGCTCTGGTTCAATATCTCCCATTTTCATCAATCCCACAATTCTACCAAACGCGGTAACCATGTCAACTCCGCACAGTCCTCTCCCTTGTGTCTTCAGGGGTAAACAAACAACATCTGCAAAGAAAGCTCCAAACACAGGATGTGACGGCACACCTTCTCCTAAGTTAACTCCTAAACATGCTCCATAATTCAACCAATATTTAGTTCTTGACGCTATCAAACATTCATTTGAAACATAACTAATTTTCGACAAATCAATCCCGTGATTACATCACTTCCGATTTGACCAGCTCACCGCTGGTTCTCGGGTCACGACCGATGAGAACCCAATCCCAGCCAAAGGATGGTGAATACAAATGACCGTACTCAACTTTTAAATCGATGCATTCTTCTCCATTCTTCATCAAGATTGATTGATTGATTGGTGGTTTCTTTACGCCGTGTCGGCAGCATAGGCCATATTCACGGCGAGAATTGTTTGTTTATTATTCAACCATCGCCTTTACATATAATGTAAAAGCATACAATCAGTTAGGTGTCAAGACACTTATTAATTTTTAAAAGCCCAAAACATATAATTAAATAAAATAGATGAAAGAATTAATTAATAAAAATTGTTTTAATGAACTATATGAGGTGGTACAGACCATCCTCATCATCAAGAAGTTACGACAATGATCGGATAATTTGGTCATTCTTAATCTTTAAAAAAAAAAATCAGTTTATTTTATTTGAGTAATTCTTTTAAATCCCAAATACTGCACACACACACACCCCGCTACGAGCCCACCCGACCAGCAGGATGCCCTGGCTGACCGGAAGTGACGTAATGAGACGCGGAGCGGTGGCGCCACCTACCTGCACAGTGTGCTTCGTCCGGGCGACGAACGCCTTCCGGTCGTTCAACTCGACGTCGTCAATCTTGAACTTCTTTGGATTTCGCTCGACGATGCTTGAGTGCGGTTAAGGCTGGTAAGGGTTGGCAGTACGGTGTGGGTGTCGGTGTGTGTGGTGGAGTGGGAGTTTGGCGCTGGTTTTGTGGTTTTGTGATTTTGTGGGTTTGTGTCCAGTGAAGGCCATCTTTATAACAAACAGTAGGTAGAACTTAATCTGTCACTTTGGTCTTCATAGAAACTAACATGTGTCTAATGCCTAGTACACACCTACCGTATGCGATTCGCGCACTAAAACCCGCGACTCGACCCGACCAGCTTAAAACTGAAAACGGGCCGATTCATTTTTCGAATCGCGAATCGCAATCGTAATCGGGCGGTTTTATGCCTAAAACTGAGGTTTTATGCGCGAATTGCAATCGCTAGGTGTGCGCAGGGAGCGGACACCTAGCGATTTTTGTGTGCGAAACGGGCAGTTTTAGATCGTATACGGTAGGTGGGTGCGCACAAACGGTAGGTGTGTACCAGGCATAAAGATATTAAAATGCATTTAAAAAAGGACACAATTAACATTTCTAAAAGTTACAAGAGGTCATACAGTCCAGGTATCCTTACAAACTCAAAAGATTTGTTCAGGCTTTATATTTGTAACGACGTTAAAACATTGTCGGCAATCTACACAGTGCAGGGATGAAAGTGGTCTCTGGGAAAAAAAAGCGGAAATGCTGATATTCTCCCATAGGCTTAGCATTGTCAGGGAATCCCTGAAAATTCCTGGAAGTCGGATTTCATACATATTGGTATACACTGATAGTGCTGTGCCATTTGAAGCATGTATTAGTAGTATATGCTGCTAGTGCTGCAGTGTCTGCACCACATATCGGTATACGCTGATAGTGCTGCAGCGTTAGAAGCATGTATTAGTAGTATACGCTGCTAGTGCTGCAGCGTTTGCACCACATATCGGTATAAGCTGACCCTGTTGCGGCGGTTGAAGGCATTAGTAGTATACGCTGATGGTGCTGCAGCGTGAAATAATGTATTGGTTGGTTGTTGGAGTTTTACATCCTGGCAACATCTAAGGTCATATCAGGAAGGGCGCAACATATTAGTATACACTTATAGCTACAGGAAAAATCCCGGAAATCCGCGAAATCGTGGAGATCTTTCATCCCTGACAGTGGAGTCACGTGTGCCAGTGGCTGCTGACACGCAGCACATTTTGTTCTGCCTTTAATAAGAACACATGAGTTCGCCAAGAGTGGCCAATGTTGGTGACAAGTGAGGACATGATGGTGTGATGGGTGTGCAGGTGTGGTGTGATGGGTGTGTCTGACCTTCTGTGTTGGTAGATGGCGCCCCCTGGTGTCCATAGAAGTCAGTTGACGCCGGAGCAGGCTGCAAGGAGAGACAATTAACAAACAATTAGATATATAACCTCTCTCCATGGAGCGAGTGGTGCTTGTATTTAGTTTAGATTTTTAGTAAATATTTCTGAATATATCATTTGTCAGTACTGGGGCACTTCCAGCCGTAAACATTATTTACACAGATATTTGAAAATAAAAAATGAACTAAATAATAACAACCATATATTATATATATATATGATATATATATGATATATATATATGTATATTATATATATGTGTGTACATGTGTATATATGCATATATATTATATGTATGCATATATATATGTACATACAGTAAAACCTCTCTAAATCGACCGACCGTCGGACCAACTTTAAGTGGTTCATTTAGGGAGGTGGTCGGTTTAGAGACTTAGAATATCCTTACAATAGTATTGTTGGGACCCAAATAAAGCGATCGATATAGGGGCGTGGTCGATCTGTGGAGGGGTCGGTATAGAGAGGTTTTACTGTATATAATATATATGTATATCTTATTAGGACAGGTACCAGTAGCGATTGAAATTTCCCTTGCTTAATCAATGAATCTAACAACAAAATCAATTAATTATTTTCCAACGTATTTAAAAATAAATTCGACATTTATGAGACACGAGACAGGCTTGAGCGTTCACTTCAGCTAAATTGGACCAAGTTCACAAGGTCAATTCCAATTCCCATGGTACTTCTATAAATCGATGTAAGATACGGAGATGGGATTTTGCATGAAGGACCACGTTCTAACACCCTGTGGGAAGTTGCAGCTGTCACTTCAGGTAGTAGTCTATTCTAGAAACCTACGTGTCAAATTTAACCGATGCATTAAGATAAGAGTGTTCTATATGAAGCGTATTCTGTTTGCAGAGTGTTCTGTCTGCAGAGTGTTCTGTCTGCAGAGTGTTGTGTCTGCATCGTGTTCTGTTTGCAGGGTGTTATGTCTGTATCGTGTTCTGTCTGCAGAGTGTTCTGTCTGCAGGTTGTTTTGTTTGCAGCGTGTTCTGCCTGCAGTGCTTTCTTTCTGCAGAGTGTTCTGTCTGCAGTGTGTTCTGTCTGCAGTGTGTTCTGTATGCAGTGTTTTCTTTCTGCAGAGTGTTCTTTCTGCAGAGTGTTATGTCTGCAGTGTGTTCTGTATTCAGTGTGTTCTGTATGTAGTGTGTTCTGTCTGCAGAGTGTTCTGTCTTCGGTGGGTTCTGTCTGCAGCATGTTCTGTCTGCAGAGTGTTCTGCCTGCAGTGTGTTATATATGTATTGTGTTCGGTCTGCAGAGTGTCTGTATGCAGAGTGTTCTGTCTGTAGTGTGTTCGGTCTGCAGAGTGATCTGTCTGCATAGTGTTCTGTCTGCAGTGTTTTATTTCTGCAGAGTGTTCTGCCTGCAGTATTTTCTTTATGCAGAGTGTTCTTTCTGCAGAGTGTTCTGTCTGCAGAGTGTTCTATCTACAGTATGTTCTGTCTGCAGCCGGTTCTGTCTGCAGTTTGTTGCTGTCTGCAGCATGTTCTGCCTGCATAGTTTTCTTTCGGCAGAGTTTTCTGTCTGCAGCATGTTCTGTCTGTAGTGTGTTCTGTCTGCAACATGTTCTATCTGTGTGTGTTCTGTCTGCAGCATGTTCTGTCTGCAGGGTGTTCTGGCTGTAGTGTGTTCTGTCTGCAGAGTGTTCTGTCTGCAGACATCTCTCTGCAGGGTGAACCTTGTATGTAGAGTTTTTTCTGCAGAGTGTTATCTGTCTGCAGAGTGTTCTGCATGCAGAGTGTAGGTGCCAGTCTTCCGAGGCACACCCAGCTTACTGTGGCGGTCACGTTTACAGCAATTCTGACAGGTCAGACTTTTGAGGTAGCGCCGCTGCTTGACCATATTTTGCAGCAATACTTTGCAGCATGTACTGTACACAAACTAAACTCTCCATATTAAACGCGGTGCACTGCATCCTGGGAGTGGGAGTCTTCAGTGGTTGAAGGGCTGTGTGCCAGCACTCTCCCACAGTGTTAGTAGCCCTGGGTGTGAAGGCATTGCCACACCTTAGCAACAACCTCCAGACCCATCCGCATCCTACTAACAACGCGCTGACCAAATCTCATTAAAACACATTTGGCTTTAAATTCTCAGCATTATAGACCGTGTCATTTGGATTTGTCATGGTGGCCAAATGATTTGAGCATCCATCTCCCGTTTTGGTAGGTCATGCGATTAAGATCACCGAGGTTCAACCTCTGGCCGAGTCAAACCAATGACTTAAAATAATTAAATTTGTCGCTCCCTAGCCTGGTGCTTTGAATTACTAGGATTGGGCAAGGAGCAATGTAATGAGGAAGACCAATTGTATGTGATTGAAATTCCATGCACTTAATCAATGAATATAACAACAACAAATCTCTACTACCACATCAACTGGAAAATATTCAATAGCAGGAAATCATAGTTTATCTAAGAGTTAACTGACACAAAGCAAACAGCTCGTAGTACACGACAATCACTTATATAATAGTTATATTGATTAGCCATTTGGTTCGGGACTTCTCTACATATTCAGAATGCTTCTAAAAGACCCAATGTTCTCTTCCAAAACAGCGAGTTCCCTATCTCTAAACCGGCTTACACTTTACAGCCTCAGGAACAAACTGCCTGCTAACTGCTGCCTACACGCCCCCCACCCCCACCCACACCCACACCCCCCATACCACCCACCCTGTCGGTGTAAAGCAGCTCATAACGTTAGGGTTGATGGCTTGGCGGTCAACACGGGAAGCACTGAGGGCCTACCGGGGTTAACCTGCCTACTTACTGACCTGCCACCTGTGACCTATGACCTAAGCGGTGGCCTCCCTTAAAGCCTGCTACTGGAGGGAGCTGAGCACACCCAGAGTCTGACACCAGATATGTGCACTGAGGGCGGCGGGAGGGTATGTGCTGTGTAATTCACTATACGAGTATAACCAGAAGGCATGTGCCCGATGTGTTGAGCGCCCTCTGGTGGTGGAGGTTCGGAGGTGATTCCACCTGGTGGCGGACTGCATTGCGTCTGTTGGTCTCTTGGTTCACAGTGCTTTGATGGAAACCTTCATCGGAAAAAAAAAAGATGTAAAAAGTGTTCAAAGAAAAAGACACCAGTTACACACACATGCGCGCACACATGCTTTCTCATACACACCCACACACATGCGCGCGCACATTTATGCCAAGTACACACCTACCGTATATGATTCGTGCACTAAAATTCGCGACTCGACCCGACCCGCTTAAAACTGAAAACGGGCCGATTCATTTTTCGAATCGCGAATCGCAATCGTAATCGGCCCGTTTTAGCCCTAAAACTGAGTTTTTAGTCACGAATCGCAATCGCTAGGTGTGTGCGGGGAGCGCGCACCTAGCGATTTTTGTGCGCGAAACGGGCATTTTTAGATCGTATATGGTAGGTGGGTGTGCACAAATGGTAGGTGTGTACCAGGCATATTAAACACACCTCGGTTTCCATAGCGATATTTATCTACAATAAAATTCAGCATCTACAAACGCCTCAGTGATCCTACTAGCACCCACACATCCACACTCCACACCCCTCCTTCATACCGCATCCCACCCCTGCCCCCACTTCACCCCGGGTGGCTGACGGGCGTGTGTGCGCATGCGCACTGCCAGCCAGTCGGCGGCCACCTCTCCGGCGTGTCGACGCGGAACTGCTCCGTCATGTAGGCGGTGTCCGACACAGGTCGTCTCGCCGGAAACAAGCGGTAGCGCATGCGCACCTAGCCCCTCCTGTCGCCCGTCTGTGTCGTACATGGTGATGGTTGTACCAGGGGGGCATGCCTTACACAGCACCACCATTATATGGGTAATTCGGTGTGAGGGAGCACCTGGGTATAGCCGGTGTGGCGGTTTCAGCGTGTTCCCGTGCTCAGACGTGTACCTCGCTTCTGCGCATGCGTCAGAATCTAATAAACATGGCCGTAATCGATTAACACTACCCGGGCGACTCGGGTCGTCAGAATTTCAAATAGAACACGGCGAGTGGAGTCGACAAATACACGTGCCGTGTGCAAAAAAAGAAAAACTTAGATTAATTAAATGGAAATATAGGTAAACTAGGGCATCATAAAATACTTTAAATCCTATTTTGCTGTATTTTTTATTGGTTATTAAAAAAAAAAAAAAAATTGTCCACCCGAGCGCGGAGAAGCGTATTCGATTATTCGACCCGAGTTTGTAGGATGTGCGCATGCGCCAATAAGTGTCTCGGGTGATCCGAGTTGATGCAAAATCCGCGCATGCGCAGAAGCAACGGGACACGGCTGAGCACGGGAACACGCTGAAACCGCCACACCGGGGTGTGGGAGAATACCCAGGTTCACATGGGTGTAAGGCGAACACATCTTTGAGCAGAGCAGGGTAGCGCAGGACCACCCGACTCAGAGCTACACTGTATGGCTTTGTTTACCCATTTTCTGTCAAGGCTTGCGGTAGTAAAAGAGCTGAATTAAAATGACTTGGTACCATTAGTATTAGTAGTCCTTTTGTGCAACAACACATGCTTACTACAGTATAACCCCGTTAAACCAAACTTGATGGGACCCTACAAATTTGTTTGGATTAACTGATCATTGGTTTAACTGAGCTTTGGCTTTGACTTTGACTTTGCTTTGGAAATATGTGGGTGCATTATGAATGTAATATACAATAATATATTTGGACACTTTGATTATTGTTTTTTATGTATATACAGTATAACCCCATTAAACCAAGCTCGGTTAAACCAAACGATCGGTTAATCCAAACATTTTTCGGCGGCCCGGCAAAATACCACCATTTATCATATAAAAAAGTTGGTGGGGTCTCAGATGACCTTATAAGCACATGAATGTTTGGTTTAACCATACCGGACAATTTTGTTTGGATTAACCGATAATTTGGATTAACCGACTTTGGTTTAACCAACTTTTTATATGATAAATGGTAGTATTTTGCCGGGCCGCCAAAAAAGGTTTGGATTAACCGAGCGTTTGGTTCAACCGAGCTTGGTTTAACGGGGTTGTACTGTATTACTAAGTGCACCGGTATCAAATCTGGTTAAGTGCTTTTGATTTAGAAAATGTTATGTTTCATCGGATCGTGCAGCTTGAATTACCAAAGTACACTGCCAACATGTCCTATGGACACACCTATAGTAAGTCAGTCTCCGTCTGCGCCTACTCATGGGCATGTCTAGTAGTAACTAGAGGCTGCACAGATGTCGCGAGTCCAGTTCAAGCCTTCACGGCAAATAATAGTACAGTGGTTAAAGTCCCAATCAGACCTCACCGGATTGAGGAACCGGACAGAAACCGGACACTTTATGGTGAAATATGGCAATGTACGGTTTATATACGGTTGGCATCCGGCGTGTCCGTTTTGTGTCCGGTGGTGTCCGGTGTGTATGGTAGCAAGTTTTGAAAATGCACAAAACTTGTACCGGACACCGCCGGGCTGAGGTGTACGGTTGGTGTTCGTTTTAAGTCTGTTTAGTCCGTCTTGTCTGGTTCATGTCCGGTACCCATCCGTTACATCTCCGGTTTGCTTCCTGCCAAGTCCGTTGACGGTGGTTTTTTTGTTGTTGTTTTTGGTTGTTTTTTTTATTGGGCAGTATATGTTTTCAGTGCGTCTGTGAATAACCCGGTACGTCCGTTTGACATTCGGTTTTCGTCCGGTTAGCATCTGGTGGATATTCGTTAATGTACGTTCCTTGTCCGTTTAGCATCCTTTTCATCCGGTACATTTCGGTACATTTCGGTACATTTTGACACCGGACACCAACGGACTAGACAATTCTCAGTCCGGTAAGGTCTGACTGGGCCTTAAGGACAACATTGTGCACAATTTGACAAAAGCATGAACATTGGCATATGGGTAGCTTAACATGTGTAGATTCATATAAGCCTAGGTACCCATCGCCATCACCATGGTAACTGGCCGCTGTACTAAATCACAAATGCAACACGAGCATTTAAAGCGCATCTGTCACACCTCCACCTACACTCTCTGCTGTCAAATGGCACTAGTACCATAGGAAGGCACTAGAATATAGCGTCATAGTAAAACATGAAATGAGTGAATAGTGAGTGAGTAGTGAGTGAACGGTGAGTGAGTGGTGAATGAGTGGTGAGGGAGTGAATGGTGAGTGATGAGTTAGAGATGTGTGAGTGCGTGAGTGGTGAGTGAGTGTGTGTGTAAGTGTGTGGATGTGCGCGTGAGATTGTGAGTGAATGGTGAGTGAGTTTAGGTGTATGTGAATGTGTCAGTGAGTGTAAAAGTAAGTGGTGAGTGAGTGGTGAGTGAAATGTAAATGAGTGGTGAGTGAACATGTAAGTGAGCGTGTAAGCGGGTGTGTAAGTATGTCAGTGTGTGAGTAAGTGAGTGTATGTGAATGAGTGTCTAAGTGAGTGTGTGAGTGTAAGTGCAAGTGTGTGTCAAGTGCTGAGTGAGTGAGTTTTGACAGTGCGCGCTCACGGCGGCTTTATAGTGCTTCCCCTGCTGGGATACCATGCCCCAAGCACCGTAAGGTGATATCATCAGTTAGATATCATTACATGTCCCCGTGTCTACACTTGTCATATATATGTGATTTTGCCTACTGTGCAGCAGGTCCCACTTTATTAGATTTATGCTTGGCAGAGGAGTTAACAAAAGCAATGTCTCGTGAAATATTTTTAAGTTGTAAATGTCATATCATGGTTGTATTGTACAGCGCCTTACAATGGATCTTGCTCGTGAAGGCGCTCTATACAATTTACATTATCATTATTACCGTTGTCATAATCGATCAATCATAACATAATTGTTTGAATGAGTTGAGCCTCCGTCCGTCTCCCGTTTTGGTAAATCGTCGGATTCGAACCCTGGTCGAGTCAAACCGATGACTAAAAAATTGATATTTGTCACTACCTAGCCAGGCACTCGACATTCTTATGATAGGGCAAGGACTGGTTGGCTCAGTGTCAGGATAATGTGACTAAGTGGGATACTAAGTGGGATATCAGGTCATGGTGCCAGGGGCATGGTCTCCCACTGGGGCAGCACTATAAAGCTGTCATGAGTGGCCACTGTCACAAATCGGTAATCGTCCTATGACTTTAGATGTTGCCTGGACGTAAAACTCCAACAACTAACCAAATCACTATCATTTTTATTATATATATATGTGGGTATAGATGGCTTGAGGTGATTATATACACGCCACGGCGCTCTTATGTATCTGAGACTACGGCTGGAGAGTGTAGCGCGCCGATCTCCGCTTGGAGAGTACTGTGCACATGCGCCCTGCCGTCTCACCTGCAGTAACTCGCTTAATGGCGGACAACATGGGACGCCACTTTATTATCCCACAAATTACGTCAGATTACGCCGGCGTCGCGCCCGGCATCTACGTCACGAAAACACATTGTGACGTCACAAAGGGACGCCGCGTTGGCAAGAGCGCGGATCGTCGGGTTTATTCGGTTTGCTTGGAATACGGAGACTTTCCTTTGGTTTGTTGTTCTTTTAGCTGTCAGGGTGGGCGTGCATCTTTGTTACCACGTTTCGTTAAAGGTACACTAACACGCCCGTCACAACGTCACGTATCCAGAAGTATGTTTGGTATTACACCGTTTGATTAAGCAGGAGAAATTCCAACCACAAGTAACCAGCCTTCCTGTTCCCTGCCCTATCCTAATAGTAATAAGGCGGACCGCCAAGGTGGGTAGTAACAAATCTCAATTTTTAAGTCAATGAACCAAGGGTTCGAATCCTACGACCTGCCAACTGGAAAGACCGCCCTACTCATTCAGGCTTCAGCCATCCCGTCTGGCATGTTACAGTAGGACTGTTTAGGATTTGGTTATTCTCTAGGAGTTCTTTAAAGTTGCGTAATCCGATGGTTTTGACGTGTGTTTTTAAAGAGATAAATATTGATACGCCGCACACCTACGCAGTTACACTGAACTGCGCTAGGTGGCGGCAGACTAGCCACCGGGCAGACCCCCGACGGGGCTGCCCTCTACTGCATGTGGCTAGCTCAACCCCCCCCCCCCCCCCACCCACCTATAGGCCTGGCGAGTTAGGGGGTGGGTCAGTTGACTGTTGACGCCGCGGAGAGCAGAGAGGTTTCGTAATAAACCAAGTTGAAGCGTACTGATACTAAATCTTGACGTTCTTCCGTGAGTGTGTGGCAGTGTGGGGAAGACCGTGGGCCATTACAATAACATTGATTGTTATAATTTACTTCACTTAAATTTGAAGTACCATGTAGTAGATAGATGCTTTTGGTGTGTTGTGTCTTGTCGGGCCGGTTAACGCTTGGCATGATCGATGGGATGTAGTAGATAGCTAATTTGGTGTGTGTGTCTTGTCGGGCTAGTTAAAACTCGGCATTATCAAGGCTCGACACCAACAGCCCCCCCCCCCACACACACACATCCAGCCCCCCCACCTCCCCGCCCCACCCCACCCCATACACACCCGCCCCTGCTGCCGCCACTTGACCAGGCGGCGGGCCGGATAGCAGCGGAGCGTGGCGGCAGGTGCAGCAGACCGTGGATGGGGTCACAGGCTACCCTGAGGACAAGAACCCAGCAGGGGGGAGTGTCTGTAAGACAACCCGCCAACAGGACCATCTGCACCCTCCTGCAACCCCTACGCCCCCTCCCCCACCCACCTCCACTGTGCATCTACATGGGAGGGCCACTTTTCCCCACCCTTTTGTTGATGGATCTGCGGCAATGCTTACCGGGCTCACAAACAAGCAGACGACATTTACTTCACTCCCCCAACCAAAGATCCCCGCATTTAGTTTATACAGGCAGCTTCCGGTGAAAACTGGCGATGATTTTAAGGGTATTTTTTTTGTGTGTATTTTTTTTTAGTGACTTGAACCTCCTTCCGGGGGGATATTTCTTGAAAGCAGACGACAATCAGATAACTGAGGTTGCGGAGTCGTTACAGTCACGTGACTCACCCGTCCGGTCACCCTGGAGTAGGTTGCACCACTCCCACCTCCTGGTCAAGGCGATCCACCACTGACCTCAGTATCTGTTACTCCCCCCTCACGCCCAGTTCTTTCCCACACAGACAATCACTCCTCGCCACGCCCCAGTTCGCAAGTGTAGAGCCTGTGTCCACGAAATGGGGCAGCGTTTGGTGTTCTACTTGTTGGTGTTACCCTTGTCGATTCTCGCTGATCCATTGGTATTCAGGTTCAAATCAAATGTCACTGTGTGTGTTTATGTGTGTGTATGTGTGTTTGTGGAAGTGTGCTTGTGGAAGTACATGTGTGGAAGTGTGTGTGTGGAAGTGTGTGTGTGTGGAACTGTATTTGTGTGGAAGTGTGGAAGTATGCGTGGAAGTGTGTGTGTGGAAGTGTGTGTGTGTATGTGTATGTGTGTGTGTGTGTGCAGCATTGGACAAGATTTCGTAGAGGATTTCATCACAAACCGGTCCGCTCATGACATTGGAAGAACGTAAGTATGTAGCAAGCAGCTCACTGTGTAGCTGATGTGGGGAGCCGGGAAAGCCGTAGTGCGCCACCGAGCCACAATGGCGCGCCGTTACTGATCCGCTGGTCTACACTGGTGTTAACCCTCCGTCATCCCTCCATGAAGCGCCCCCTGTTCGGGAGCGGGCAGTCGGGTAGCCGTACCACCCACCACCATCCCCCCTCCCGCACCGCCACGACCCACCACCCCATCTACCATCCACCACCACCAACACCACCACACCACCACCCGCCACCACCACACCACCATCATAACCCACACCATCACTACACTACCACCCACCGACACACCACCACCTACCACCACCACAGCACCAATCACCACCACTACCCACACCACCACCGCTACCCACACCACCACCACACGACCCACCCCACGACACCACTACCCACACCACAACCACACCGCAACCACACCACAATCACCAACCACCAATACACAACCACAACCACCCAACCATCCAACACACTTCCACCACCCACACCACAACCACCCACACCACAACCACCCACACCACCACCACCACCACAACACCACAATCACCAACACACTACAACCACACAACCCACACAACCACCCAACACACCACCACCCACACCACCACCACCATCCACACCACCCACACCACCACAACTACAGGTCAGCACTCTGACCTCCTCCAGCCTCCCCCTACATCCACCTCCGCCCCTACACATCACGTGACCTCCTCCAGCCCGGCCTCACCTCCACCTGAACCCACCAGTCAGCACCAGATCCAGCCATCAACACCCACCCGACATCCACCTCCATCATGACCAGCTTTATTACGTTTGAAACACAATAGTCAAGGTCAGGTGCTGCAGTGAGCCACGAGGTATTTACACGTGTACAACGAAATGAATGAAACCAAGCACTGATCCAATCACCTACAGTCCAACCTCAAAGCAGGAGGAAACACAAAGATGGAAGACCAACAGTTTCTCGCCCTCTCCCAAGTCAATAGCTTGTCATGGCTTATACAGAGAAGGCGACACCTATAGGTCATAAAGAGAACTAACACGTAAAATTGATCTCAGCTAAATGTGGGCATATGCAGGAGTGTTGTCGCACATTTCGTCCGCTTCGTGGGATTTAGATGTTCACATTCAAATCTGCTCAAGAGTCGACGACGTGATGTTATTTATACTTGTATAATGTTTATACATCAGTTGTCTTTATCTCATCCGCTGCATATTTCCCAATATGTCTGGTGGCGCCAGGGCGGCTCACCCACCTCACTAATCGCTACACACTGCCTGTGTCAGTTCCAGTGGGGGGGTGGGGTGGGGGGGGGGGGTATGACAGTTGGCTCACGGTGTAGAGGAGGCGGGGAGGAGAGAATGGCCGCTCCGCAGTGAATAACATGGAAGCTAAGGTGGTTAGAGAGAAACATTAAGGGACTGTCGTTATTTATATAGACATAATAAATTATATAGTACATATAATGTGTAGCTGCTCAGAGTGCAACATACTATGTGATGTATAAGCATTATGCGAGTATAAAGGCGCGGAAGGGAATTATTATTATTATTATCCATTTATTAGCGCTAAATACTATCTATATTTGCTCCGTTCCTTTCATCCAAATCCAAACTACTGGCGCACCACACTATCATTCCCACCCGAGATATATATACTTTTAATTGTGTTTTATTTCACCAAAATATGACTGCTAGCTGCGTGTATGGGTCAGCACGCCCCCCCCCCCCCACCCATCACCGACATCATCCCCGTGGAGTGATCTGCCTGTCAGTAAAACTGCGGACTAAATGCAGTAGGGTGATTGATGATCAGCTGCAGAGCAAGGCATGGCGTACATAGGTTACAACTTACAGCGCGCCCAATCTGGTGGCGACAATGGCGGGTTACTCATGCGTGAAGCTTGACGGTGCGATGGAGAAGGGGGATGAGAGAGGGGGAGGGGGATATGGGAGAGGGGAGTGAGGAGCGAGGATAGGGGAGAGAGGAGAGGGGAGAGAGGAGAGGGGAGAGAGGAGAGAGGGAGTGAGGAGGGAGAGGGGAGTGAGAAGAGGGGACAGGGGAGTGAGAGGGGAGTGAGGAGAGGGGAGTGAGGAGAGAGATGTCAGGAGAGAGGAGAGGGGAGTGAGGAGAGGGGGGAGAGGGGAGTGAGGAGAGATGTGAGGAGAGAGGAGAGGGGAGTGAGGAGAGGGGAGTGAGGAGAGGGGAGTGAGGAGAGAGGAGAGGGGAGTGAGGAGATGGGAGTGAGGAGATGGGAGTGAGGAGAGGGGAGTGAGGAGAGAGGAGTGGGGAGAGAGGAGAGGGGAGTGAGGAGAGGGGAGAGAGGAGAGATGAGAGGTGAGAGGAGAGAGGAAAGAGGTCAAACAATACGGCACTGCACGGCACTGCACGAGGCACCCGGAAACAGGGGGTGTATTAAAGTTGCATAGTCCGATGGCTGTGAGTTTCAATCTTCTTCTTTTCGCAAATAAACAAATATATTAGGTTGATCGTTATAATTCACTTAACTTTAGCTTTAGCTTGAAGTAACTTTTATTTTAAAGGGCTACCTTTGAGATATCTGAAATGCAAACATGCTAAATTTATTTTGGCATGCACATCAAAACAACTCTGACCCATAGGCTTCAGTAGGAACAGGTTCTATTAAATTGAATTAGTATTTCCTTATACCAAGACATGATTAATAAGTGCAGTCGTATTAGATATGTAGGATCGAATCTAGATGATTGTCTTGGTTTTGAAAGGTTGATGCATCCATCGGACTATGCAGCTTTAACCCAGTGAGGTGCCTGTACTAATGCATGCAGGCGCTGGTGCTATTTAGGGTTGCAAAATAAAAATAGTTCCAGAAGTCATGGAACAAAATATTAGACACGATTAACAATGTTTACAAGTGACATCAATAACAGCCACACAGGATGCGTACAAGTGACATCAATAACAGCCACATAGGCTGTGTACAAGTGCCATCAATAACAGCCACACATACTGTGTACATGTGAAATCAATAACAGCCACACAGACTGTGTACAAGTGCCATCAATAACATCCACACAGGCTGTGTACAAGTGCCATCAATAACAGCCACACATACTGTGTACATGTGAAATCAATAACATCCACACAGACTGTGTACAAGTGCCATCAATAACAGCCACACAGGCTGTGTACATGTGAAATCAATAACAGCCACACAGGTTGTGTACATGTGAAATCAATAACATCCACACAGGCAGTGTACATGTGAAATCAATAACAGCCACACAGGCAGTGTACATGTGAAATCAATAACAGCCACACAGACTGTGTACAAGTGCCATCAATAACAGCCACATAGGCTGTGTACAAGTGCCATCAATAACAGCCACACATACTGTGTACATGTGAAATCAATAACAGCCACACAGACTGTGTACAAGTGACATCAATAACAGCCACACAGGCTGTGTACAAGTGCCATCAATAACAGCCACACATACTGTGTACATGTGAAATCAATAACATCCACACAGACTGTGTACAAGTGCCATCAATAACAGCCACACAGGCTGTGTACATGTGAAATCAATAACAGCCACACAGGTTGTGTACATGTGAAATCAATAACATCCACACAGGCAGTGTACATGTGAAATCAATAACAGCCACACAGGCAGTGTACATGTGAAATCAATAACAGCCACACAGGCTGTTTACATGTGACATCAATGACAGTCACACAGACCATGTACTTGAGGCACCAATGACAGCCATATAGGTCTTCTATAGTATATGTCACATCAATGACAGCCACATAGGCCATGCACATGTGACACCAATGACAGTTACACAAACCATGTACAAGTGACAGCAATGACAGACACCCAGGATGTGGACAAGTGACACCAATGAAAGCCACATAGGGTATGTACAAGTGCCATCAATGACAGTCACACATGCTGTGTACAAATGACATCAATGACAGCCACACAGACTGTCCACGTGACATCAGTGACAGTCACACAGGCCATGTACAAGTGACATCAATGACAGCCACACAGGCCATGTACAAGTGATATCAATGACAGTCACACAGGCTGTGACCAAGTGACATCAATGACAGCCACATAGACATTGTACAAGTGATATCAATGACAGTCACACAGGCTGTGTCCACGTGACATCAGTGACAGTAGTAGTTGCGCGCACATAACACGGCCACACTGCCCATGTAAACACGTGACCCTCGTTCTTCACAGTTCGCCTCCCGCGGCGCTCAACTGTCTGGAGACCTCTAAGCACCTTCCTGATGGTCAATGCCTGACACCCGCAGTGTCACTAAGGCGCAGCCATTACATTCACCAAACCCACCAAGTGCAGCCCGACTTACCCAGACCCACACGTCACAAGCAACGCACACGCCTCACAAGGCTGCATGGTAAAGCTAAGCCCTGTAGATTACACATTTACAGTCCGAATGTATCAGGTGGAACATTACTTGTTTTAGAATTAGCGCAAACTCGGGGGCTTGATGGTAAAAGGCTCATAGCGTCCCCAGACCCCCAGGACGAGCGATTTGACCGGAAGTGGGTCCGGTACAGTGCGCAAGACGCTGAGGAACATAAAGTAAAAACGCCATTTCCATATCTGGATGCGGTATTGATCAACGTGCTCCACTGGGGGGGGGGGGGGGGGGGCGGGGGCGCTGTCCCCTCACACCGCTCCCTCATCCAACCCCTCACACCACAACCCTCATAGTCACACCAGCCCTCACATGGCCCCATAACTCCGCCCACTCACACTGCCCCTCACACCACCACTCTCACACCGCCCCTCACACTGCCCCATCACACAGCCCCCGCACACTGCACCTTAGGGATTGGTGCACTTATTAAGCATTTATTGACGCACATAAAGCAATACTAAGTCAGATGTATTTGTACATGTTTTCCAACATTAATGCTGCATCTTTTTACTTCAAATACCTTCAAAGTTAGCCATTTAAAATGACAGTCACTTCAGACTAAAGTAAAGTAGCTTATAACAATCAGCCTAATATACTTATCTGGCTGTAGACCCTGACAACTAACACAATTTTTAGTCATCGATAATCAGGTAGTTTAAGCGGACAAAATCTGGTGTTACAACGCAGACTAGTTATTTCCACAAGTCGCATGGGTTTGTGGGTAGTGGGTGGAGACGTGTGGCTGTTTTTACAGGGCTCTTGACAGACAGTCACAACAATCCCAGCCAGTCTGGGTCGCTATCTGTTCGGAACCGTGCATGGTCGCTTTGGTTAGCGCCCCGCATTACCGCCGCGGGATGTCGCACTCACCCACCAACATAACCATCCCATCCTACATCCCCACCCACATCCCCACCTCCACCCTAATCCCCACCCACCTCCACCCACATCACCATCCTACATCCCCACCCATATCCCCACCTCCACCCACATCACCATCCAATCCTACATCCCCACCCATCTCCCCACCTCCACCCTAATCCCCACCCATCTCCCCACTTCCCACCCACATCACCATCCCATCCTACATCCCCATCCCCACACAGATCCACCCTAATCCCCATCCACCTCCCCACCTCCACCCACATCACCATCCCATCCTACATCCCCACCCATATCCCCACCTCCACCCACATCACCATCCCATCCTACATCCCCACCCCCACCTACATCACCCACCTCCCACCTCCACCCACATCAGCATCCGATCCTACATCACCACCCCCACCCACATCCCCACCTAAACCCTAATCCCCACCCACCTCCCCACCCCACGCACATCACCATCCCATCCTGCATCACCACCCACATCCCCACCTCCACCATAATCCCCACCCACCTCCCCCCATATCCCCACCTACACCCACACCCCCATCTTAACCCCATCCCTACCCCCATGCATATCTCCACCCCCACCCTCATCCCCACCACACCCATATCCCCACTCCCATCCCCACCCACATCCCGACCCCACTCACATCCCCCAACCTTATCCCCACCCTCATCCCCATCCCACCCACATCCCGACACCACTCACATCCCCAACCTTATCCCACCCTCATCCCCATCCCCACCTGCATCCCCACCCCCACTCACATCCCCCCAAACTTATCCCCATCCCGACCCCCATCCATACTTCCACTCCCGCTGTCAGGCTGAGATTAACGCGTAAAGAATCCAGAAGCCGAACAGGCACAAAACCACAATAATCCTCAATCTGCAATGAGGGGTGAAATTCTAGCCTTCACAAAGCGCCACTTCCTGTGCGCTTCGCCACGTTTCACGCGCCGGAAGTGCGCACCCAGCTCCGCCAGCGCAGGTCAAATACGGTACTGAAGAGACTGCAGAGACGACACTTACTTTGGGCCAAGGTACCATTGAACAGAGAGTTGGTTTTGTGTGTAACTGTAAGGCAGTCAGTCACTCAAGACGGTCCAATTAAACAGCAGATAAATTAGTTCAGAGCAAAACAGGGCCCCAACCCACAATGAAAGGGCAACTGAAACAGACCATAAACGGAACAAATAATAAGGCGCTGTGGCAACGGAGTCGCGCCACGTTCAGAATGGCAGCACAGAATCAGCGCTCGCTGTCCGTGTGGAAGGCGGTGGGTGAGTTCGATCCTTGGCCGAGTCAAACCAATGACTTCAAAATTGGTACTTGTCGCCACCTGGCATGTCCAGTCAGCCGGCTTCCACTATGAAGCTATACAAACCGCGTTCGCACATTCTGGTCCCAAGTTGCTGATCTAAGAATATGCAGACATGCCATGATCTTAGAACAGTCCTGACTGTTGCTAGCTGCAATGCTAAGTTTTTATTAGTTTTCTTTTAGAACTGACCATTTGCAAACCACCAACAAGCCCCATAAATCGCTTAGGCCCAGGTCCCCAGGGAGGTTAGCTCCTCCCCCTGTTCCTCCCCCACCCCGCCCACAACCACCTCAGGCCACATGTAGTTCCCTATCTGACCACAGAGCGGCACGCCGGTATGGCCTGGCACGAATGTCTTTTATTAATATCCCACCAAGTATAGATTAACATATCTGCACCCACTGCCCACACACACTTCAACCCACCCATTTCTCTGAAAGGAGACAAAAAATCTACTTTACTTTAGTTTGAAGTAACTTTTATTTTAAGTGGTTAAAGTTGCTTAGTCCGATGAAAACATCAATTTTTCAAAACCAAGACACTTATCTAGATTTGATTCTACATATTCAACTTAGATAGTGATGCACTTATTGAGCATTTGTTGCTGCATTGAAGGTCGTAATAAGTCAATTTAATAGAACCTGTTACTACTGAAGTCTATGGGTCAGAGTTTGGCATGCTCGCCAAAATAATTGGCATGCTTTGATGTCAAATATCTCCAAGTTAGCTATTTCAAGTCAAAATTATTTCAAACTAAAGTAAAATAGATAATAACGATCAGCATAGTGTATTTATCTCAGAAAATGGCAGAAACTCAAAAGCATCGGACTATGCAACTTTAACTTTGGGAGATATTTGAAATGAAAACATGCTAACTTAATTTTGGTGTGCATGTTGAAATACTGGATATTTGAAGTAAAAATGATAATTAGGCTTATTCCGCCAATTTTCATTTATAGTAGTATCGCACAGAAGCAACAAGCTGAAATATCTGTTTAATTAGTGCACCTGTATCTAAGTTGAATTTGTTGGCTCAAATCTAGCTAAGCGCTTTGGTTTCCCAAATTAGAAACCTGTCATTGGATTATGCAGTTTTAAATAAATAAAGCTACATTGTGATACCATATTTGGCGACAAGGACGCGAGTGGACTTTGGTTCTGCCGGTTCTTAACCCCACCCCACAGACCACACATACACAGACCACACAGAAGCTGATGGGGCGCAGATCTCTCAGCCTTTTACTTCCGCCCAGAATGTGTGCGCCGAATGCGGGAGTAAGTTGTACATTCTATTCACAAATTAACCGGGAATTTGACCATTTCTTTTAGTATAAGAACATTTCCTTCCTCCCTCTTCTCCTAAAAAAAATCCACCGCAATAGGTAGAGATGCACATCTTCACTCGAGGACTTGTAATTTGATGGGAAGACAACATTTCGCCAAATCTGAAGACGCTAAGAAAAAGCAGACGAGATTCATTCAAAGCAATGAAGATTTACTCAAAGCAGATGAGATTTACTCCAAGCAGACGAGATTTATTCAAAGTAGATGAGATTGACTGAAAACATGCGCGATTTTACTCAAAGCAGACGCCATTAACTCCGATTTTGCGTGTGTTTAGTCCAAACGCTTAATATTTAGTCGAAGCAGGCGTCAAAGCGAGGCTAATCGTGACGTCACTGGCCTGGCGCTGTGCAGGCGCCCCCTGCCGGGAACCAGCCCCACCGGTGGCCACCGGTACCAGTCCAGATAGGGCTGTAATTCACTTAATTTAAATACACACGTGGCTGAGATGGTATCACGAAACCCAAGTCCCTCGTGGGCTAAAGTTCTCAAGTGCGCGCGCAACTCGGTGTATCCCGACAAACCACCACCGTTGTTTTATTTGTTGTATTACCTGTTACAAAAGTGTTAGGTAGTATTATCCAATCCTGATTTCCTAGGATATAAGTAAATATAAGTATACTTGTATCAGATGCTTGTTGCACCTTGATGATCTTCCAAGGAAGTCACTATTCTAAGTACTGACGCAGCTCAACATGACTTATATTGTTTGAGTTTCTGTCATTAAAAAAGAAGAAGAAAAAAGTTAGTTGATTATTAGAGTCGACCTTAGTTCAATTTGAAGTAACTTTTATTTTATTGGGTTACCTTTGGAGATGTTTGAAGTGAAAACATACTAAATTAATGTTGACATGCGTGTTGAAATTCTGATACCGTAAGCTTCAGCAATAACAGGTTCTATTAATTTGACTTAGTATCCATTCTATGCCCCAATAAATGTTTAATAAGTGCACCACTATTTACGTTCGATATATAGAATCAAATCTAAGTAAGTGCTTTGGTTTCGACAACGTCACGCTTTCATCGAACTATGCAGCTTTAACTTCGGTGATCGGATAATAAAGAACAGGCTTTTTCAACATGATGTTGGCTGTAAATTAAATCCATTATTCATAGTAAATCTAAGGAAATAACAGCATTCTAGCGCAAAAATCTGATTAGCATGTGAGTGAAATGTACATGGTTACCCGGTTCGCTGCGCAGGGTCTGACTGACAGCAGGGGTCAAAGGTCAACATCTGCCAGTGTGGCCTGACCACCCACTTCCGGTCTGCACCCAAACAGAGCCTGAGCTCCGCCCACGGTCCAGGCCTCATTAGTAGTGTGTTCGAATTCTGCTCTAGGCACAAGATTTCCCACTGACCCACTAACAGATTTAGTGGGTCACTGGACGATTGGAGTATTATCCAATCCTACGAAATCAGGATTGGATAATACTACCTAACACTTTTGTAACAGGTAATACAACAAATAAAACAACGGTGGTGGTTTGTCGGGATACACCGAGTTGCGCGCGCACTTAATCACCAGTTTGTAGAATCTAATGTTCGGATATGTGGCTGTGTATGTAGGCTATGAGGAAAACAATACAGACAAAGAGAAAGGAAGAGAGTAAAGTGTAAGAGAGAGAGAGAGTCCAGCCCTCTGTTTATGGTTATAATATACATATAGTTACATGGGTTCATGGTAGAGTATTATACCACCTCCTTCCACCAATGGGAACCGAGCATTCCTGGTCTCACCAATATGATTCGAGCATTCCTGGTCTCCATGGATACCAATGGTCTGCCCACCACCAGTAGCTGTATTGCCCCCTTGGCCACCACCAACCTTGACCTTTTGAGTGTGGTGACCCCCTACACCAGCAAAAGGGCTAGGCCCTGAGTGCAATCACACCCAGACCTGCCAGCACCACTATGTCTATTTACATCTCTCTCAGGCACCACCAACCCATATATATATATATATGCGCCTGGTCACGTACACCGATCAGTTATCGAACATTTGCATTCCCCCCTTGCTGAATATCGGAATATTTTACGACTCGCTATAAGTATAAGCCTGGTTGGACATTGTTCCACACTATCCAGTTCAGGATTATAGAGGGCTCGTAACGTGATGTTCTATTATTAGCAACAGGCCTTTCCCAGCTGTAACCGTGGATACAGGATAACCCATGCTCCAGTAGGCCCGGGAGGGGTGGGGGGGGGGGGGGCTAGTTATACAGAATCCGACTGCAAATGACGGGGATGCTGGTTTGAACCTTGCACAGGCAGATTCGTCCGCAAACAGTAGCATCTGTCTTCTGCGACCTCTGTAAATGTCGGACGTCTACCATGTGCGGGCAGTTTTTCAAAGTCGAAACTCTTTTTGTCTCATTTGATTATCGGTCCATGCCAGGGCACTTATTCTGTCAGGATAGCATTGGTCTGGGTGCAGAGTTATTCAGTAAACAACTTATCAGTGCCAAGGCCATCTGATCGTGCAACGTTACATTTTTTTTGCGTAGTTGGGTCGGCCGTGTGAACTAGCAAGTATTTATTTATAGGCATTGATAATGAAGTAGAAACAAACAATGGTTGTGCATCAAGACGCATACTGATAAATGATAAAGAATTGTAGACAGTATTGTGACGTATCAATCACGTCTACTCGTTCGTTGCGACGTGTGAGTGTGTGTGGGTGGGGGGTTTGGTAGTGGTTGGTTTGGACTTGAATGGGTGATTTCTGATTTGAGGTGGAGGTGTGAATTGTCCGTGGTCACCACACCTGCGATATGTCCACATACCAATGCAGTGTTGACAGGGTTGCTTGATGTAGAATTATTGATTGTTTGTTTGTTATTTTACGTCCTTATGCTAGGTACACACCTACCGTTTTTTCGCACCCACCTACCGTATACGATCTAAAACTGCCCAAAAATCGTGATGTGTGCACTCCCCTAGCACACCTACCGATTGCGATTCGCGACTTTTTAGGGCTAAAACCGCTTCCTTACGATTGCGATTCGCGATTCGAAAAATGAATCGGCCCGTTTTCAGTTTTAAGCGGGTCGGGTCGGGTCACGATTTTTAGTGCGCGAATCGTATACGGTAGGTGTATACCTAGCATAACAACATCTATGGTCATATCCGAATGGGTAGCGACTTGTGACCGTTCGCACTCATGGCGACGTTATAGTGTTGCTTCACTGGTAAACCAGGCCACCAGCACCATAACCCGATATCCCACTCAGTCACATTATCCGGACACTGAGCTAACCAGTCCTTGCCCTATCCTAATCATGCTGAGCGCCAGGCTAGGAAACGGCAAGTATCAATTTTGTACGTTATTGGTTTATTGGTTTGACTCGACCGGGAATTGAACTCTCGATCTCCCGTACGGGAGGCCTGCGCTCTACCGGTTCGGCCACCGCGCCCGGTAGAATTGTTGAAGACACGTACTACCATACTTTGATTTCTACAGAGATCGCTGACTTTCGCCTTGGAAAAGCCCAGAATGCACTTCACTTCGCGAGTTGCCGTTGTTCATGAATGATTAATGCAATACGGCTGGATTTAATCACTTAAAAGCTGAGACTAACAAAGGGCAGGATACTCGACTGTTGGAGCGTGCCCCAATTATTACATCAACGGCGGAGCTGTGTTAAGGTGACAAGCAATTGGACAGCAATAAACCAAGTTTCTACTTCACATTTTTCTAACAATGAATGGTAGAGGAGACTAGTTACTTAATTTACCGCCAGGCGTGATGGCTGAATGAGTTGAGCACGCACTTCATGTGTGGCACGTTGTGGGATGGCTGAGTCAAAGCAATGACTTACAAATTTACACTTGTCGCTACCTAGCCTGACAATCGGCATTACTAGGATAGGGTGAGCCGCGATGAGGAATTATCCATGAGTGAAATTTTCCCTGATTTAATCAACGAATGAATGTAACAAAAAACAAATAAAATAAATCCCGTGGTATCGTTTTCTATGCCATGTTTCCCATCTACTCCACAGATGATGCCACATGCCATGTCGCTCTACCAGGCATTAGTCATTAACTTTTCTTCTATTATCACCCAGCAAAATAAAATATCAGTAAATATTAGTTTCTCCCAGTCCTGTTTTATGACTAAAGTAATGTAGATTATAACAATCAGTTTAATATATTTATCTCAGAAAAATGACAGAAACTCAAAACCCTCGGACTATGTACATCAACGGCGGAGCTCTGTTAAAGTGACAAGCAATTGGACAGCAATAAACCAAGTTTCTACTTCACATTTTTCTAACAATGAATGGTAGAGGAGACTAGTTACTTAATTTACCGCCAGGCGTGATGGCTGAATGAGTTGAGCACGCACTTCATGTGTGGCACGTTGTGGGATGGCTGAGTAAAACCAATGACTTACAAATTTACACTTGTCGCTACCTAGCCTGACAATCTGCATTACTAGGATAGGGTGAGCCGCAATGAGGAATTATCCATGAGTGAAATTTTCACCGATTTAATCAACGAATGAATGTAACAAAAAACAAATGAAATAAACCCTGTGGTACCGTTTTCCATGCCAGGTTTCCCATCTACTCCAGAGATGATGCCACATGCCATGTCGCTCTACCAGGCACTAGTCATTATCTTTTCTTCTATTATCACCCAGCAAAATGAAATATCAGTAAATATTAGTTTCTCCCAGTCCTGTTTTATTACTAAAGTAAGGTAGATTATAACAATCAGTTTAATATATTTATCTCAGAAAAATGACAGAAACTCAAAATCATCGGACTATGGAACTTTAATCAATGACAGAACGAGAGTAACTAGCACGTCACTGGACGATAGTGGATGTCACCAATAATACATGTGCACTGATATTTGATTGACCTCACAGTTAATCCTCAGTACTTACTTGGCGGTTAGCGCTTACAGAGATGTTAACACAAACCAAATGCAGGTCCATGCACATCATTTCCCCAAGAGGAAGCGGCCATAGATTGCCCCTGAGCTGTGTGTGTCTTGGGCTCTTTAATGCCGAACCCTGATAGGAAGGGTCGATCGCTATATCGTCTGAGTATATCCCCAGGTGGCTACATGATGGGTAATGAAGCCCCTGCACTAAGACACCACACCTGGGAGTGTTGGTGTATGGCAGGAGTGTAGTGCAGCTGTACTAAAGGTACGCCATCATGCTGTCAGTCGCAATGCAACAAAGACTGCTTTCATTACTTAACCGCTGCTTTGTGCGATTGTACATTTCATAAAAGCTGCTTGCAAAGTGTTGAAGTGCTGCTGGCTTTTGCAAGTTACTAGCGGCACTCTCTCGGGGAGCAAATAGAGGTATCACACCGGCAAGAACATGTCAAGACAGGCGTAAACTATTTGTCCCTGCAGTGGCTGGTCGGGAGATGTTGGGAGTTCCATTCATCACCGCCCTTAATGCTGCCACGATAACATGGTTTTCAGTTAGGGTTTGCTCCCTTAGCCTTTGATTCTATCAAGAACCAGAACTTGTACCACAAGGCAGTGGACTTTGCAAGGCAGGGGTGTCAAACTCCCTGAGGTATTTTAGCACCTAAGGTATCCGAGGTACTGCATTAGCCGCATAAAAAGGTGTGTATACCCCCACTAAACATGCAGTGGTGGAGATTGACCGTCATCTTCTAATGTCTGCGCCTACATTTGAGATTGACCTTTTATCGCAAGGACAATCTGCAGTGCCACCTTCGTCCAATGTGAGAACTAGAACTCATAGTTCTAACTTAGTTTCATGGTTTTCAGTTTCTGACTTATTTATTTTTAGATAAATATATATATATATATTAGGCTGATCATTATAATCTACTTTAGCTCACTGCACATGCTCTGTGTAAAAGGCCTTATAGAGGATTCCTATCACCAACACGCCCTCTAACGAGAGTGGTATGAATTAATGCTGTAGGTAGCAGCTCACTGCACATGCTCTTTGTAAAAGGCCTTTATAGAGGATTCCTATCACCTACACGCCGACTGACGACAATGGTATGAATTAATGCTGTAGGTAGCAGCTCACTGCACATGCTCTGTACAAAAAATCTCTTGCAAAAGCTTGAAAGAAAATTTCAAAGCCACTAAATAAACCATCTTGGATCACATCTGAACAGAAGCCACTCTCGTTCTTTGCACAGGAGCGTTCTGCTTTATTTTTAATAACTCACATTTTTATGACTTTGGCGAAAGAAAAACTTCAGTGAGTTTGGGATTACGCGGCTTCTTTGTTGAAAGCGGATCAAGTGGGAAGTTAAAGGCTGACTGGGGAGAACACGCATCTGCAGACGGAGAGGATGAACACCAGATGGGATGACCAAGTGAGTTGAGTGCTGGCTTTCTGAGTGGCAGGTCCTGGCGTCGATAGCCGGCTGAGTTAAATCAATGACTTAGAAACTCGATACACGTCGCTACCTAGCCTGGTGCTCTGTCTTACTAGGATTGGGCAAGGAATTGTGGAAAGAGGAAGACCAATTATCTGCAATTAAAATTTCTCCTGCCTTAAGTCTGCACAGTCCGATGAAGCATCAAATGTCCAAAACTAAAACAATTACTAGAATTGATTCTGCATATCTAACTTAGATACTGATGCACTTATTAAGCACTTGTTGCTAAATATAAGGAATTAGTGAGGCAATTTAATAGAACCTGTTAATGCTAACGCTTACAAGTTACATTATCAGAGTTTTGGCATGCTTGCCGAAACTAATTTTACATGTTTGCACTTCAAATATCTAAAAACTTAGCAGTTTAAAATAAACAGTACTTGAAACTAAAGTAAGGTAGATTATAACAATCAGTTTAATATATTTATCTCAGAAAAATGACAGAAACTGAAAACCATCAGACTATGCAACTTTAATCAATGACAGAGTAAGAAAGAGTCAATGAACACCAATGGCTGGGAACTGCATTGTCTCTTAAAGGCACATTTCGCTAGTTGCTGTCATCAGTACTTTACCTAAGAATGTAGGCCGGAAATCAGCTGAGCTGCACCCACCAATCAGCTGCCTGATTCAGAATCGCGTTAGTAGTACTCACCTGGAAACAACAAACAGAACAATGGGTTAGGATAGATTTACAACACCCAACATCTGCTACCCCCCCCCACCACACACCCACACCTACAGGTACCGTGCTGATGGCCTGTCGCAGTGTGAGTGTGCATATGTGTGAGTGTGTGTATGTGTGAGTGTGCGTATGTGTGTAAGTGTGTTAGTGTGTGTGGAGGGGGGCATCTTATCCCACACCGGTACCGTGCTGAGACGGCTTGTCGCAGTATGTGACTGTGCATATGTGTGAGTGTGTATGCGTGTAAGTATGTTAGCGTGTGTGGCGGGGGGCATCTTCCCACACACTGGTACTGTGCTAAGAGGGTTTGTCGTAGTGTGTCAGTGTGTGTATATAGGGTCGTTCTCAGAAACTGTGTACCACATATTTGGTTTCCACATTACATTGTTAATGACTTTGCCTCTTTTTTGGGGGGTACTAAGTCATATAGTTATTGTTGACTCTGATGTATTATGTATGTCAGCAATACTACATGTATTTAATCTATCCCACAAAAGGTATCCAAAATATGCTTAAATGATTTTGTGCTAAAGTGAAAATTTGCATATCGACACCATACATCTATTCAAACGGTTATTTCTTAACATTTTTCTTGCAAGACACAATCTTATTGCTTAACTGTAATCAATAAAGGCTTGCTTGAATTTGTTATTAAAACAATGTTGTGGGGGTATACTAAAATGATGCTATAGATGGATGCTACATGGTTAATTTGAACAGCTTTCTCAATTTGTATAAGATCAAAATAAAAAATATGGTCAAAAATAAATTTAACTCTGACATAAGCACAACATATAAACCTTCATATGAATATGGACTCTGCTATTATTTGGAATGTAATCTGCCATTATTTGGAATGTGTTTACTTTTGATTGGCATGTCACATAGATGGTACCCAGTTTCTGAGAGGGACCCGTATGTGTGTAAGTGTGTGTGTGTGTTAGTGTGTGGAGGGTCGGGAGGGCATGGTGCCGAGGTGGCCTGTTACCTCCTCCAGTAGCCGACAATACACCCGGGCAACACCTCTCCGCCCCTGACGACCCTAACGCCCGGAGCACCACCCGCGCCGACAGCTGCCGACCCCAAGCAATCCAATCCCGCCAAGGTCATGACCCCGCGACCTCGCCTCACTGAAGGTCACCAGGTCTAGCCACGGGCTTCCAGCGCGGCGCTAGTCAGGTGAATCTGGCGCGGATGCCGGTTCTTAAAAAAGATCTGCTCACCTGATTTAAACACGTATTCCGGACATGATTACTCATACTCTCGTAGAGTTAGTTGCATTGATTCGATGATTTTGAATTCTGCCGTATATTTGTAGATAACTATATCATGCTGGTCATTATAATCTACTTAACTTTAGATTGGAGTAACTTATATTTCGAAGGGGTTAACCTTGGAGATATTTGAAGTGAAAACATGCTACGTGAATTTTGGCGTCCACATCAAAATGCAGGACATCATAGGCGTCAACATGGAGATATTCTATTAAATTGACTTAGTATTCCTTCCTTGCAGCAATAAAAAATCAGGGGTACCAATTAGCAAAATAAAAAATGCCTGAAAAACAAGGGTGGTCTGGGGGTAATGACCCCCTGAAATTTCTTTAAACCTATGATTAAAATGGTGCAATTTTGAACCTACTTGGACATATTTTAGCCTTGAAATTCCAACTGTTTTAAGACTTCTAGACTCACTAACAGTAACAAATAATTAAACATAAAAGGTGTTTCGCAGACAGGATTTCCCCTCTGCTGATTTGGAAACTCAGTTTTCGCTGAAATCAGCGATTTCGTTGAGAAATGGGATACCTGAAAAATGCGCATACTTGCACCACATGTGGGCATGTGACCAACCCTCCCCGCTAGGGGGCGGTATTTAAAAGCCAGCGATGAATGCCTAGGGGTCAGACAAACCACCAGTGCCCGACCACTCGGGGGATTAACGATCAGAACCGACACCCCGGTGTTTGTGGCCGTTCTTTTGGTTCTGAGGTTCAACGAACCTCATCACAATAACACGAGTATGCAGCACATAGTGACGTCACTCGTGGACTCCTCCCAACCCACACCTTAAAGCTGCATAATCCGAAGAAAACATCAAATTTTCAAAACCAAAACAATTATCAAGGTTTGATTCTACATATCTAACTTCGATACTAGCGTACTTATTAAAGATTTCTCGGCACACAGAAGGGAATACTGAGTCGATTTAATATAACCTGTTACTGCAGAAGCGTATGGTTTTGGCATGCTTACTAAAATGAATTTTACATGGTGTTCTCTGTGGCGGAGTGGTTAGAGTGTCTGACTTTTTTCTAGGTCGGACTCCTAATCTGAAGGTCAGTGGTTCAATTCCCCGTGCCCCCATCTCTGCCAATTTGGATTTCCACTGCTGTGTATAACTTACAGCGACATCAAAGGCCAGTTGCTCTCATACCATGTCTATGTGGTGTGGGAGGTTAAAAATCCCTTGGGTCAGTAAAAGTGTAGGCTCGGGCTTTCTATCGACAAACTGTCTAATGGTGAAAACAAGCCTAGTCAGGCTTATCTATGATAGGCAGTGTAAATCTTCAACAACAACATGTTTGCACTTCAAACATATAAAAAGTTAGCCATTTAAAATAAAAGTTACTTCAAACAAAAGTAAGTTAGATCAACCTGTCTCAGAGAATGACAGAAACGCAAAACGATCGGACTATGTAACTTTAACAGCAGGCAGGCAGCTAGATAAAAGATTCACCCTGTACTTGTAGTACACGGGTGAACGACAACATAGTATAAATACTGGCAAAAATAGCGTTAGTATGGAACAGGAAGTAGAATGCCTGTCTCCAGTATCAAATGGGTACTTATATCGGCACAGAGTTGGTGAAATGGGAGCAAATACAAAAAGACAAGATGGCGGCCATAGAACGCCGTTGATTTCACCTTTAAATTCTATTAAACTATATGTTTTATTATATTTTTCAACTTAAAGGTAGCGGGGAAATATTAACACATATATAAAGAATAAGTATTGCTTTTTAGATTGTGGATTTAGGCCCTCATTTCATTTCCCCGCTTTTTTGACAGCTTTTATATTGGGTTGGTATTCACCCGTATACTACGAGTACAGGGTGAATCCTTTATCGAGCAGGCAGCGAATATTGTGGCGGCCATTTTAAACCATGGTAAATAAAACAGCAGATCCATGTAGAATCAAAAGTCGTGGAGAATTATGGTTGCCTATAAGTATGTCAGCCCACCTAGTTCTTTAAAAAAAAGTGTATTGAGCATGCACTGAGATAGTGTGTTGTCTGTTATGTTTTAAACTTCTCATGACACGAGCTCCATTCGCGTGTATAACAAAGCACGGAATGACCCAGATGTAAACAAATAAAGGCAGGCTCAGGGAAACCCACTAGTGCAGTCTAGTGCAGCGCCCCCTGCCTGCTGTACCCAGTACAGGCTTTAAGACAATTGGATCAATTGCTCCCAAACGGGCCCCGCGCCCAAGGGGGCCCCGACGATAGAAATCCAAAGAAATCATCTATTGCCAACAATGCTGCTCGCTTACATTTTTAATAGGTTTTTCTAAACAAAAAGTACGAATAATATTTGTTTAATAAATAATTTCACTTCAACAGACCTTGGGTGTGAGCTGTGAACCTGGGGTCTCTCGAAAAAAATTCCAGATTGGTCGAAACACCGTGAGTGTTCTATTTACATTAAACTTGCATAATACACGATTTCCGTGACTAGTATGACACCTGGTGATAGGCATTGACACTCGTGTTGTGGGTCGACAGTGTGTCACTGTGTTGTTTTACACTGACGATCAAGCTTTTCAATCAATCAATCAATCAATCAATTAATAGTATACAGCTATAATTATCAAAAATGATTAAAAAATGGTAAGTATGTTTTCTCTATGAATCCACATTTGTGCCGAAAAGACTGTGTCAGTTGCTCAATATGAAGCCAGTGTTAACATAGCCTCAATTGCCTCTCCACAGACTCTGTAACCCACAAGTCCAGTCTGGAATACGCTCTGCGCATGCATCGTGGAAATTGTGTATTCGACGAAGGCATACAATTGTATCAACCAAATAACCTATATTTTATCCTACATGTCCAATTTAGATACTTGTGCACTTCTTAAACACATATTGCTGCACGAAAGAAATATTAAGTAAATTTAATCAATCATATTTATAGTTATAGAATCCTACGATGTCCAGTATTTTGGCATGCATGTTTTTACTTCAAATATCTCCAAAGCTAGTCATTTTAATTTTCTTTTAAACAACCCTTATCATTATACATTTATAGTATGCTCCACTGACTTCAGTAGGCAAATAACATAGACATGTAGGTAGGTTAGCAGCATCAGGGAGCCCAGGTAGCCCCCCTCCCCTGCCACCACCCTTAACCATCATGAACAAACCATCAACACACCGAAAATCCTACACAACTATCAATCTGTTTAAACACATTGAACATCATATAAGACAGACAAAATGTCTTGTCAACTATAAACTTACTTTGTTTTATAAGAGAAAAAATGTAACCCTCAACGATTGAGTTGCCCCGAGTATACACTTTCTACTCGGTTCTGCTCCCCACTTTTGCATGAACTACAGTGACTGGTGCTGTACATTACACAGCAGGAGCCGTTCCCTTAATTCTACAGGATCGGTGCTGTAACTAATACAGCACTGATCAAACTTAGATTATTTAGACTGTCAATTCCAATAGTAAGATGGCCGGAAGACCAGTGCTGCGGCACTGACAAATGTCATATTCAGATGAATAAATACTTTACCCCCAAAAAAAATGGTTAGAATGCTCGCCCAGGAATGGCAGTACTGCAGGCTCGTATCCAGTCACACTAACATATATGTGTCATATCTGTATCGTGGTGTTCTCTGTGGCAGAGTGGTTAGAGTGTCTGACTTTTTTCTAGGTCGGACCCCTAATCTGAAGGTCGGTGGTTCGATTCCCCGTGCCCCCACCTCTGCCACTTTGGATTTCCACCGCTGTGTATAACTTACAGGGTCATCAAAGGCCGGTTGCTCTCATACCATGTCTATGTGGTGTGTGTGGGAGGTTAAAAATCCCTTGGGTCGGTAAAAGTGTAGGCTCGGGCTTTCTATCGACAAACTGTCTAATGGTGAAAACAAGTCTATTCAGAC
>CM059201.1:21988579-22034458 GCA_030323885.1 Branchipolynoe longqiensis | reverse complement strand
CAAGGAAAGACATCAATAAACCTTTAAACACTATATACTTTATTGCACACAATTACTTACAGGGCTATGCCTTTTGCTTGGCCGACTAACATTGCTACCTTATGAAGTAACTGGAATAAAATCCTGTAACAGATTGGCTGTACAGGTAGGTATATCCCAGATGAAATCACTGCACACCCACTGTGTGCATATGCGCATGTAAAGGTGTTATTTTTCAATTATAACATATATATCAGTCCTATGCGCTCTCAACACAAGAAACGCACATTAAGGCTGCTATGACTGCTGTAACCAAATGTATCCTAACACAATCAGCCATGTTTAACAGCACGTTTATTATAAGTAACAAGAAACACATATTTCATGGAGGAAGCAGTTGTCACCCTGTTCTTGAGTTGCATTCCGATGGTTTTGAGTTTCTGAATTGACCCATTGAAATAAGTTACTTCAAAATAATGTAAATTGGATATTGTAGTTATCAACCTAATCTATTCTCTTTTTGTTAATGACTAAAGCTCAAAACCAAATTGTTAGCCAATCGAGTGAGAACAACCTAGTTTAGTACCGTATATCTGTTAAAAGATTGATCTATTACATTATTTAAATCAGAACAGTTTAGTATTTGCAATTACAATTTAACTTAATTTGGTCAGAAGCTAAATAGTTTAATTGGGGAATATTTAATAAGCCTGGTCAGTATTATTAATAGACAGAATGGAAAGCAGATAAAACGATTTAATTCTTAATCATTTGGTATAGTTTATTCCCTTCAAAGGTTGTTGCTGCTTATCTGAAAGCTGCTGTGAGAGTGAGTATTATTTACCAAATAGGATACGCATCATCACTAATAATATTAAGCAGTTATTAACCAATACTGCATAAGGACCTCTGAAATACATATTGATGAAGGAATGGTGATGAACACTGCAAACTGTATTGCATCTTCAGTGGCATTTGAACAATAAAAAATGTATTTCACTGATCTCATTAGTATTAACTAAAGTTGCATAGTCCGATGGTTTTGAGTTTCTCTCATTTTCTGAGATAAACATATTAGGTTGTTCATTATAATCTACCTTACTTTGGTTTGAAGTAACTTTTATTTTAAGTCGCAAACTTTTGAGATATTTGAAATGGAAATATGCTAAATTAATGTTGGCAAGCTTACCAAAACTCTATCACCATAGGCTTCTGCAGTAACAGTATCTATTAATTGACTAAGTGTTCCCTTCTATGTGCCGGTAAATGTTTAATAAATGCATCAGTATCTAAGGTAGATATGTAGAATCAAATCTAGATTATTGTTTTGGTTTTGAAAATTTGATGTTTTCATCGGACTATGCAGCTTTAACTAAGTAGGAAGTAATAAGCAATTATTGACCAATTTTTTGGATAACTATTGAACGAAGGAAAGGCAACGTCAAACATTTCAACACTGCAAACTTATTACACGCTGCTCTCAGTATTACTAATACATTAAGTAAATAAGCGGTTATTGACCAATATGGGGTGAGTAACTGGATACAATTCCAGTTCAACATATGTATTATGCACTTGGTCAGTATGCATCACATGGTATTGCATGATTCTAGAATTGTCTTTAGACACTTCTTTCTTCCTTTTTCTTTCTCTCTTCTTTTTTCAAAAACATATCTCCAATACACATATATATATATATTATATTGTAAATATGCAAATCAGTGGATCCAGTCACCAATACCACATGCGAGAAACCTGCTCATTGTTGGATCCCATCACAAGTGTTTTGTATTGTGTGGCCTAATGAGGAGACACGGCTGGCTATATCAGCATTTATTTTGATCATTAAGAGTCTAGTTTCAGGATAATTAAGAGGTCACATAATGCAATGGAAAAGTACAGTAATGAGGGACTCCCCGCAATTGTCAAGTAATGAGCTTACACAATGCAACATAATAGTGGATTAATGAGGGACTCCCCGCAATGTCAGGTAATGGGGTCACATTGAACAGTTCAATCATGGTTTGTCTCGCCGCAATGTGACACGCCCCCCCCCTTCCCCGAGACTAGGGACCACGTCCTGTATGTGGACTCGAACCCTACAACCCTACTCATCTCCTCAGTGAGAGGTGTGGGTGGGGTAATTTATGCAGTTGAGTGTCTGGGTCTGAACGCTGAATGGCGAGCTACTCGGTGTTGGTCACGTGACAGAGTTGTGGCAGGAAACCCGCGTGGGTAGGGGGTGGCTGCTCAGTGCAGCCGTAGCCTCAAAGTGGCACCACCAGGGATCCCTGGTTTAAAGTTCTGCAGTTCAGGCCTTGGTGAAGGAGTAAAAGTCAATGTGCGCCAGTGGTATTTATTGTGTTGCTGCACTTAGGTGTTGCCGTTGTATCCCCGCCCGTGAATTACCCATTTTATGTTAACATGAACAATGATAGGATCGGAAGTCTGAAATTGCAGTGGGGACTTGCATCAGACAGGTTTTATGCCAATTTCAAGGAAAATGTTAGGTAATAGGTTTTGAAAGAAGGTGTAGTAGGGTGGGGTTGGAGTGGGAAGGGGATCACTGTGCACGGCCGTGTAGTGCATTTGAGAACATTTATATATGTGGGTCAGGATCACGAAAAGAGGCCAATTGGTGGAAGTTGTCGGGGTCGATCATTGGATGTCGGCGTCGATCGTCATAATTATAGTTTAGCATTGACAGAGATATTGGAAAGTCCTTAAATTTATCCTGAATGTAAAGGTAGATAAAATACAACAACCTTATTTGTTTCTAGGATAATTTAATATACATCAAAGAAATGCACAACATTTTAAGAATTGTGACGCCGACATCTTAAATAAACCAACGATTGGCCCATTTTCGTGAGGCTGACCCATATATATATATGTACAAGGGTCAGGGCAAGGATGGCATTTAGAATACTTATAACTGTGTAGGGGTCTGACAGGCCTGTTGTATTTTCAATAAGTTTTTAAATTCAAGGAGATTTGTGGGCTGTCTTGTCCTCACTGGGAGTTTATTCCATAATGTCCCACCTTTGTAAATCGGTGCTTTAGTCAGCTTGTTTGTTAGTGGCTTGGGTATTTTTAGAAGTGTAGCATCGCTCTGTCGGGTTACTCTTTGTATGGTCAACATATTGTTCATCATTGGATCTTTTATACATGAAAGTGAGGAGATGTGTGTCCTTTCTTTGGCTAAGGTAGTTGACTTGTGCTTTAGCATGCATTTCCTTTATAGACAGGCTTTTTCCTCTGTAGACAATTCTAAGTGCTCTGTTTTGAATCCTCTCTAATTTGTTTTCTTGTTTTGGCAGCAATCCATATATTAAATCATTGGAGTCAATTTTTGGAAGAACAGGGCTGTACTCTCGCTCATGTAGTACCTAACTTTTCTGAAAGTTGTCATTTTTATGGCTATCATTTGATAGTTGTCGATTACCATTTAGTGTGGAATCGAGTGTGGTCCCTAAATATTTGTATTTGTCTACCTCATTCAATACTGCATCACCCAAATGTAAATTGATAGGTTGTGCTCTGGATTCTTTTACTTTGGTTACAAAAATTATGTATTCAGATTTCTTTGTATTAATTGTCAGTTTATTTTCCTTACACTAGATGTTAAAGTTGCATAGTCCGGTGGTTTCGAATTTCTGTATTTTTTCTGAGATAAATATATTAGATTTATCACTAGTATCTACTTTTATTTTAAATGGTAAACCTTTTTTGATATTTTGAGTGTAAACATGGAAAATTAGTTTTGGCAAGCTTGCCAAAACTCTGACACCATAGACGTCTGCAGTAACAGGTTCCCGTAAATTGACTCAGTAATGCCTTCTACGCAGAAACAAATGCTTAATAAGTGCATCAGTATCTAAGTTAGATATGTAAAATCAAATCTAGATAATTGGTTTGGTTTAGAAAATTTGATATTTCATCGGACTATGCAGCTTTAACATCAGCTAGTGTAATAACGTACGTCCGAACACGGGGAGTTGTTTCCTCACCCTCGTCCGCGACCACTACACTGGTCCCTAGCACGGGCTATACGCACACATCACATCCCCCCTTCATACAGGCGATACGGCACCATAATTATTTAATATCTCAACAATGCTGGTAGATCATAGGGTCATGGGGTCGAACCAAACCAATGACTTAAAAATTGATACTTGTTGCTTCCTAGACAGGCGCTCGGCATTATTAGGACAGGGCAAGGACTGGTGTGCTCACTGTTAACTCATCTTTGAATGACACGAGGAATGCAAGACAGTTTTGTTGGAAAAACGTGTTATCTTTATTTTGCAAGATAAGGTCTCGATTGGACATATCATGAATTCACATTTACAAATACTTGGGACAGGGAGGAAGGAAACCGTGTAGTCATCATACCATACATGCTAAAATTAAATCGAAATAATTACTGCTTTTGGCTAAGATTCATGTTCGACTTGAACAGCGTACAGGCTTTGTTGTGTAGCCAAGATGAAATAAAAACTGCAATATAATACAAATAAATGTCCAGGCCATGGAGCGGCACAGACAGGCAACTCATAAAATGAGCGTTAAATCATTTTCAAAATGTGTAGATGCGACCTACCTGAATTGGGCGTAATTAAATAATCATTCAATGCTATTTCTTAAAGGACTGTAAAGTAGATAAATCGCTGGAGAAACACTAGCCATTTAACAGTACGCAAACTCTTACCTCACCATATTACTTGTTAGCTCTGTGTGTGTGTGGGGGGGGGTCCCATCTGTATATACAAGAGCAACACTAAATAGCCCCGATTGGCAGCGCAAACACAGGTGCACATGTAACCTTGGTTTACCGGCACACTATCGACCACCACCAAAAAAAAGTTGAGCACTTGTAATAAATAAATAGTCGGAAAAATAATAAATACACATTCCAAGCCAAGTATGTCCACGCCTAATATATCAACACAATCACTCGAGACAATCCTGAAACTGAGACTTTCCCATGGTTTGTGTGAGTGGTCGGTGCACTTTTTGGTCTAGGACCTGCTTTACATGTACATAACTACTAGTTTTTCTGTAAACTTTTTAAAGATGCAATAAAAAGAAATCCTACAAAATACTGATAAGATTTTTTTTTTGCTTGCCCCGGTCATTGTGTATTAGATATATAGAAAACATAGCTTTAAGAATTGCGATGAAAGTATAATATTTTCTGATCCTACAAATCTTGCTGCATAGAAAGAATGCCAACTCAATTTCATAGAAGTAGGTAAAGTATAAAGCATCCTAACATATCTATCTAAAAAAAATATGGTAGAAACTCAACACTCGGATTATGCTACTTAAATTATAATAATAGCTGTTTCTTTCTCATCGAAACAATTGAAATTTTGACAAACCCCTGGCATCCTTAGATAAGTGTCTAACAGAATCACGATGGCGTTTAACAAATATTAGCATATTTAAAGTTGCACAATTCACTGTTATTTGGTTTAAAGATAAACAAGTTGGATATGTAGGATCAAATCGAGGAAGATGCCTCGGTCTTGTGAATATTATAGAACTTTAAATTGGCTTACCGCCAGCAATGCCCATAGAAGGAGTACTTCCGCCAGGGCAACATGCACATTTCTCACGCTGGAAAGGTCAACTGTTGGGGGGAAAACAGGGGGGAAACATTGCATTGTGGATTACACTTAAAGTGCACGCTTGCATCGAGTCTATTGCAACTGATTGATTGATTGCCGTGCCGGCAGCATAGGCCATATTGCAACTAGCCAGTGTTCACATAAGTGCATCTCCCACCCACCCTTAGATGTTGCCCGAATGGAAAACTCCAACAACCAACCCATTCATCTCAGAACGACTATAGCAAACTGGCAGTTACCACCTGTAACATACACACACACGAGGAGATACATCACAAAAACGGCAGCTAAATTACATACATATATATATTTGTCATCATGTGCTGGCAACACGGTGGCATTGGCATAATCATCATCATCATCATCATCATCCATTTGGAGCTGGAAAATTACGCAGCATAGCCAAAGACGAAAAGATGCACCATGGCGTGTTTGCTTGATAATCTCAAAGCATTGCAGGATAATCACAACAACAAAATTAATAAATCACAACTTAGGACAAAAATAATTATGTTGTCGGCATCAAACTGTATACCTGAATGTAAAGGTGTTTTATATTAAATTATCCTAGAAACAAAGAAATGCACTACACTTTAAGAATTGCGATGCCGACATCTTAAATTGACCACCAATTGGCCCATTTTCGTGAGGCTGACTCATATATAAAAGTTCCATTTATCTCATGCTGGGCTTTAACCAAGCTGACAAGACGGCGTCTGAAAAGTCAGTGGCCAACTGGATATGGGAAATGTAGGAGGTTGGGAGGGGGGGGGGGGGAGGGGGAGATGCATGTTCGTGTATGTGTCCCCGAATACCACATTGGAAAATTGTTATCAAAAAGCCTGCGCGTGTAGAAACATACCTTACACGCGGGTTCGAAAGCGAGGCTTGCACGGCCAGTACCCCCACCAACTGCTATAATTTTCTGGCATTTTGTGATAATAAAACTAGTAGAGAGAATATAAGAAATTCTGAAATTGTCGATAAAAAAAAAGAATAATTACGGAAATCTGAAAATCGTGGGAAATTTACGAAATCTCATAGATCTGTCATCCCTTAATGGATTTATGTCAAAACCATATTAAAGCTGCACAGTCCGATGGAAGCAAAACAATTACCTAGATTTGACACATAGAAGAGAACACCGAGTCAATTTAACAGAACCTGTTACTGCAGAAGCCTATGGTGGCAGAGTTTTGGCGTGTTTGCCTAAATTAATTTTCTAGGTTTGTACTTCAAATATCTCAAAAGTTTGCAATTTTAAATACAAGTTACTTCTTAAGGTAGATTATAACCATCACCCTAATATATTTATCTAAAAAAAAAATGAAGATACTCAAAACCATCGGACCATGCAAGCTTAAGGAGGGGTGAGATACATGCTCCCTGCACACTGGAATACATCAATGTGCAGCAAATACTATGCAATTCAGTTTTGTCAACTTAAAGCGATTCTTTAACCTATAGAACCGCCACCCAATAGGACAAAGACCAATCCAACCACTAAGACAATCTAATGGCTAAGTACAATGTTCTAACTGTGAAACGGCCATGTGCCATTATTGGGTCCCCTCATGAGTTTCGCTTTCAGTTTGCTCACGGAGAGGTCTATCTTCCGAATAGGGACACAAATAGAAATTAACCAGGTTAAGTCGGCTGTATTCTCTTTGGTTAAAAGCCATGACATGCCCACAATGTACGCGAAATGAAGATAGCGATAGATATCTATACATATACCTGGATCTATATCTCTGGATCTATAGTATGTAACTATATTTTTTAGATCTATAGTATATATATCTAGATATATCATATCTAAGGCAGAGGCAACCAATACTGTACACACAGTCCACATTTCACTAACACTTCAATATATGTAAACAAATTAATTTGTTCAGTTAAATCACAATTGACTTTCTCTATCACCGTTAACAATGTCTGTACCTGACTGGCGAAGCGCTCTCAGGCTGTGATATGTAGCGGCACACTTCACACATGTACTCCTTTACAATTAACTTTGTCACACCCACCCATCTACAGAAACAAATCATGCACAAAATCTACCCAACCAGAACCACCAACTTTTTTAATTTTTTTGTTGGTTTGTAATTGACCTTTTAAAGTTGCATAGGCCGATCTTTTTGAGTTTCTGCCATATTTAAAAAATAAATGTATTGGGTTGATCGCTATAATCTACTTAACTTTAATTTGGAGTAATTTATTTATTTGACAGGATTAACGTTGATGACGTGAAAATATGGCAAATTAATTTTGGTGTGCACACTAAAATGCTGGACACCACAGGCTTGAATGATTTGCACCAGTGACAGGTTTGATTAAATTATCCCTATATAGCAATACATTTTAAAAAGTGAATCAGTACTTATCAAGTAGGACAAGAAAATAAGACGGTTTTTAAAAATGGCATGGCTTCATCAGATTATGCAACTTTACACTAGTAACAGTTCCAGCGATTACACCTGGAACACCACAATGGTGTCGTACATATACGCAAGATTAGATCGATAACTCTTTGGTTTGCCATTCACACACAGAGCGCGCAAAATATACACCCCCGCAGCAGGACTGGGCCTCGTTCGTCCAGTGCTGCGCACACACATTTGTTATCCACTAACACGACAGCGAAGAGAAGTACCTTGCGCAAGCTGCTAATGCATACATCAATCCGCATATCTAAAACCCCTGCAACAACATCATCATCAGCATCATCATAATCTAATAGCGACAACTAAGGATACACAATGACAATGAACTCTCGATGGCGAAAACCACCTCACAGATGGCGTGAGGTTAATAAGGCAGCAGGTTTTTATCTCTCCTTCTGGTATCCACAAAGGGACATAACTTACATACAGGGGAGGTACATGTGTGTGTAGAGGTGGGGTGGGGGGAGGGGGTAGGGGTTTAATGGTTGGACACGGTTCTCTGCATATCAGTGCAAACCGCAACTGTTCTGCAATGGCTGCCACCCTTCACCTTCACCTTGACACCGCGCCTCCCCAGTCTCACCGGACAAAACCGGAAGCGGAAGCTGCGCTTGAACAGGACATCAAAACCATGCAGAAGAAGTGGATGACGGGAAGCGAAACCGGCCCCCAATGATGGGCATATGAGGACTTGGTGGGACGCGGTGTCCTGCCGTCATCAGCAGAAACTGTTCTTTTTGTCACCAGAAACTGGTGATAGACGTCACCCATATCCGAGATTCACGTGTGGCACCATGCGTCTTGAACACGGTGGCAACGCTGGTGTGTGTAGCACCACATGGGGCGTGCAGTGGCGAGCACTCCACCTGGCGGCAGAGTTTGGCAGATAACCCGCTCCATCAGCACCATTTTTAATCCGCTGAACCTTATTCGAACGACATGAGGTTGTCTGGTGCCTTTCGTCGATCACTTTTTGTTGCCCGGTCGAGAAGCCGGCACCACTGTAATGCTTCAGACTGACTTCCGGCTCTGAACTTGTATTGGTTACCTGCATTGGTAAAGGAAGGATTAGCCGCATCATATCACCGTATCCTTATAGTGTGCAGGTGGTAGAAACTCAACACTCGTTGCTATTTTGTTATACTATGTTAAAGCTGGTGCTATCTTGTCACACTATGGTAGAGAGAGTACTATTTTACGATACTGATAGAACTGGTAATATTTTACTTTAGTAAAGGTGATCCTATTTTGTGACACTATGGTCAAGGTGGTGCTATTTTCCGACACTAAGGTAGAGGTATTTTACTTTAGTAAAGGTGGTGCTATTTTACGACACTACGGTAGAGATGGTGCTATTTTCTAGGCTGATACTATTTTGTGACAGTCCGGTGAAGGTGATGTTATTTTGCGACAATACGGTAGGCATGGATATAATATACCTTTGATGGGGTCTGTGATTTTGAAGGCGTCGGGCTGGAGCGGGTCATCCCCCATCACAACCATCCACCCAACTATCGAACACATTTTACTGGGGTCCAATTTGAACTGAAATGCAGAACATTCCACATCAGCAATCATGACATTCACCCTCTTCTTAAAAATCCATTTAATTATTTAGTTCAAAACTACACATTTCTGTTGACAAATTTCCCTGCGTATTGCATTGCGTTTGATTCGTGGCGAGGGAGGAGGACCCCCCCACCCCCACCCCCCTCTCTCCCTTCCCCTGCCCGCGACCGTTGGGTCGCTGACATAACACCCCCCCCCCCCCTTCCCTCGGCCTTTATAACCGGCCGCCCTTGCTGCTCCTAGCCATAAATGTTGCAGTTCTGCAACCGGTAACCGTCGTAAGGTTACGAACACCCCATACCATACCATGCTCCTAGCCCACGGACGGCTGGCACGACCCAGTCGCTATCAACGCTCTACGCATGGATGTGATAACCGCCCCTGCGACTGCACCCCTCAACTCCCGAGCTGCCGCAACCCGCGCCCCACCCTCCCGCCCTGCCGCCCCCCAGACCCAGCCAGCCTCCTCCGACCCCCACACCCCATATACCCGAGAGGCATACGGCGTCCCCTGCCCCGCCTGGAACAGGGACCCAGCCTCATGCGACCTCGCCCCTGCCGGCGAGGCGCACGGAGAACACGGCGCCAGGTGAAGGCACGCCTGCGCATACTGCGCCAATGTGCGGCGTATCCTCACCGTCCACAGTGAGGCGGTATGCTTTACGAAGCGCACCCAGGACCGCGCCTCAGCCGCCTCAGCTGCCCCCGCCATCACCACCCAGAACGCCCAGCTCCCGGCACCCTCCCTAGCTGTCCCCAAGCCCCACGCCGAGCAGCTCGCCGCCCGCCACACCACAACCACCACCATGCAAACCGCCACCCTCACATCTCGCCGCCACCCCCTGCCGGCCGAGCAGCTCACTACAACCGCCGCCCTGCCCGCCCGCCACCCCCTACCGGCCAGCTAGCTCACCACAACAGCATCCCTGTCCGCCCTCCCCTTACATCTAACCGCACTGCTCGCCACACCCGCCGCAGCCCTCACATCTCTGCCGCCGCCCCCCCCCCCCTGCCCCCCAGGGCCCCGACGTCCTCTCTCACATCTCTGCCGCCCCTCACATCTCTGCCGCCGCCGGCGCCACCCCTCACACCGATAATGGCCGCACCCCCCGCCCCGACGACACTGCCTACCTCATCCACCTCCCAGGCCTCCCCCCCCCCTGCCCCCTGCCCCATCTCACCCTCGCCTTCCCCTGCCCCCCCAATCCCCCACGAATTTGACCTCCCCCTCTCCCGCCCCGCCGCACCTCCTCCCCCGCCCCCCCCATGAATTGGCCTTATTCCGAAGAATGCAGGCTGATTTCTTAAGGATATTCTTTTTGGGGAAATGTCCATTTGCTGCCTTAAAATGGCTTAATATCACATTCTCCATGGTGATACATAGCACAATGCCAATATCACCTATTGCAAATTTTCAAATTATTGTCTCATCTACATTCAAATAGTCAATATATACCGAAGAACCAAGGCTGTTAAAGCTAGTTTACTTCATCACTATAATAGATGGTTTGAGTCCCTCGCCCCCTCTCAACCCCCCCCCCCCCACACCTCCCCCCCCCACATAATTGATTGATTGATTGGTGGTTGCTTTACGCCGTGTCGGCAGCATAGGCCATATTCACGGTGAGAAATGTTAGTTTTTTGTTCAAACCATCGCTTTTACATGTAAAAGCAGACAATCAATTATGTGCCAATACACACTCATTAAATTAAAAAGCTCACAATCATATTTGATGCATCACCATTCATGGCGGCCTTATAATTCTGCCTCATTGGGAGACTGGACTGCCATCAGCATGACTCAATATCCTACTCAGTCCCATTACTCGGATACTGAGCAAACCAGTCTAGGTGGCGACGAGTAGAAATTGTGTAAGTCATTGGCTGACTCGGTCAGGGTTCTAACGCACAAGGTCCCACACTTTAAACCAGCCAGGGCTCTTCGTCATTCGCCTATTCCGCCTGGTCTGTCGCGAGATAACTGGTGAGTAAGATCTCTTACCGCATCCCTACTTGAGCCCCGCAGCAGTTTGGCGGGAAAGTAGAGTAGGGACGTGCCCCACAGCGCCACCCAGTAGCGCGACCACGTACTAACCTGCGGGAGAGAAGTCAACTAGGTTATATATGTATACAGCAGGGATGAAAGTGGTCTCTGGAAAAAAAAAAAGCGGAAATGCTGATATTCTCCCATAGGTTTAGCATTGTCAAGGAATCGCGGAAAATTCCCGAAGTCAGGTTTCATAAATATACGTTTGAAGTTGTATTTGCTGATGCCGCTGCAGCGTAAAACAACATATTAGTATTATTATTTTTATATTTTTTATTGAGGCTGTATTTATACTGTCCATAGCATGTAAGCCCGGGTACCCATGCTTGTTTTCAATGCTGGCCAGCTGTAGTTTTGGTGTTGTCTTACCAAGCAGACAATCAAATGTCTGTTGGTATGTTTAGTAGTCTATGTTAGTTTTCTTTGTTCTATTCTTATTACTATGTTAGTTGCTTTCTTAAGGTTCTATGTTAGTGTTTTGGGGTTTTCTTGGGAAGAGTTTTCCGGTTTTTTCTACTTAATTCTATACTAGCCTATTTTATTTACATGTCCATAGGCCTGTACGTAATAGGTGGTTGAGTTATGTTTGTTTGAATTTGATTTGACTTATATTGTTGTTAGATATGTTATCTGGCTTTTATATTTCTGGTTGTCCCGCCCTGGGCTGTCCAGTTGGGGGCCGTGACACGTTGGGGGTCGTATACACTTATAGCGCTTATAGCTACAGGAGAAATCCCGGAAATCCGCGAAATCGCGGAGATCTTTCATCCCTGATACAGACAACCGCAGTCAAGTACACCATTAGACATTTTCCACAGAGCATGCTGCACAGTGAGCTTGCTACCCACACCATTAGTTCTTACCACTGCCACCAGAGGGCAGGACGGTGGTGGAAATCCTCTATGAGACATTTTCCACAGAGCATGCTGCACAGTGAGCTGCTACCCCAACATTAGTTCCTACCACTGCCACCAGAGGGGAGGTTGGTGGTGGAAATCCTCTATGAGGCATTTTCCACAGAGCATGCTGCACAGTGAGCTGCTACCCCCAACTTTAGTTCTAAAGATTTGAATTAAATTGGACTAGTGCTGTCGTTATGAGCAGGGTAAATAAATCCATCACAAATAATATATAAGTGTTGAAAAAGGCGAATTTCCGTAATGTTTCAGTACAATGGCGTAATTGCGTAATGAAGGGCAGAAAATCGTAATGATTCCGCAGAAATCGTAATGGTTGGCAGCTTTGCTATTGTGTAACATGCCCTGTCAAAATGGTGTTATAGCTGATTTCCACCACCAACCCGCCCTCTGGTGGCAGTGGTAAGAACTAATCAGCGGAATCATTACGCTTTTCTGCTTCAAATCTTTAGAATTTAGTTTTTCTTTGCTTCTTGTTTATGGCTTGTAGATTGCAACAAATATATATATATACTTGAATTTTTTTTTTTTTTACTAGCTTGAAGTGTTTTTTTTAAAACAGTTTGGGAACACAATATGTAATTATATCACATTTCTATGATGCTTAAATATACTCTTTCCCATTTTCAAATGTTGGCAGCTATGCAATAGTTCTGGCAACTGCCATCAGAGGGCACGTTGGTATTAGACATCCGTTACACAGAGCATGCTGCGTACTGAGCTGCTACCCACACTGCCGTCAGAGGGCAGGTTGGTGATGGAAATCCTCTATGAGACAATTTCCACCGAGCATGCTACACACCAAGCTGCTGCCTACGACATTAGTTGGTCCACTGCTGTTAGATGAAGTTGTCAAGAATGAAATTAAAAGGAAAAAGAAGAAAAAGTGGAATTCTCTGGCAATGCGAAGCCTAGATGAGTTGTCCACTTGTCAATTGTCACATGACAGAACTAATGTAGTGGATGGGATAGTTCGAAGTTGGATAGTCCGATTGTCTCAAGTTTCTTCTATATTTTTAGATAAATATATTAGGGTAATCACTATAATCTTCAAACTAAAGTAATTTCTTTAAAATCTTAACTCTGAAGATAGATTTGATTCTACATATTCAACTTAGATACTGGTGCACTTATTAAGCATTAGAAGAGAAATATAAGTCAATTAAAAATTGTTTAATTGTTATTGCTGAAGGCTATGGTGTCAGTTTCGATGTGCATGCCAAAATTAATTTAGCATCCTTTCATTTCAAAATTTCCTCAGTTAACCCTTTAAAATAAAAGTGAGGGCAAATTAATATATGCCAGAAGCTCAGAACCATCGGACTCTGCAACTGTAAAATAGAGTGAACATTCATATAAAGAGCGTGTGTTAAAACCAGGTGAGGAGATATTTAAGACTCGCCAATGCAATGGGTAAAGGTAACCACACTTGCCTTGTTTTGGTACATTAATTGATTAAGCAGGGACAATTTTAATCGCGGACAATTGGTCTTCCTCATTCCACTGCTCCTTGCCCCTATCATAGTAATGCAGAGTGCCAAGCTAGGTAGCGACAGGTATAAATTTTTACGTCATTGGTTTGACTCGGTCAGGGACTTCTAATCGCATGACCTACCAAAATGGAAGGCGGACGCTCAACTCATTCGACACTAGGTGTACTTACAGCTGGCTTCCGGCCGTTCTTCAGCATGGTTTTCCGCTTCAGACAGCCCTGGTATGTGTAGGGTTGCGAAAAGTCCATCTCTCCAGAATCACCAGACCTGCAACAACCGACCGGCCGGACGATAACCAACAAGTAGGAAACAAACATTCCGCATACAAAGCCAGCCAGAAACTTCCCATTATAATAGAGCTTGTCGCAAAGGACCTCATCCACATGTGTTCACATAAATATTCTATTGGGCGGTTCACTCAGTCAGACAAACAGACTAAAAATCTATATTTAGCACTATACTGTAATTGCGACAATCCTGTCGTTAATGACGTCACATGTTTGCATGGAAATTCACGCCGCAGTCAGACAAAATGCCTGAAGTCTATATTTAGTTCGTTAGCCTAATTGCAACAAGTCTTATTGGTTATGGATATTACCAAGTTGTATTCTTAGAATCCGTTTAATGAACACGTGACTACTACCAGTATTATACTGCAACCTTTGTGTTCATGTTATTAATAAAATAGTAATTAAACATTTAAAAAGAACAGCAGCAGCCTTTTATTATTAATAATTTGCATAAGGCTTACTAATATTTTCATTGTAAATACGATTTCTCAGGAAGTAAATATATAAATTTAAAACAATTCAATATTACCATTAGTTTTATATCATTATCGTCATGATTATCATAGTTTCTATTAATATATTTAGTAGCAGGAATGGTAGTAGAATAAGAGGAAAGGCGGGAGGGGAGGGATAGGGGAAGGGGGAGGAGGAGGAGTTAATTTTAACACGCACTGAAAATTGCTTGGTTTTGAGCAAATCTGACTTCACTCCCACTGGGACCTGCTATTCAATTTGTTCAAATCAGACTGACCAAATAAAGACTTTCCTATGAAGCGGGGAAAAGCTTCCTTCCATTAAAGCAATAGGCGTTTTTTGTTTAGATATCTCAAATTTCAAAACCTCTTTGAGCGTGCTGCTCATGCGGACAGTGTGAGAGTGCAAACCTGCGGTACCTGGCCCGTAAGTGTCGGTACATCTCGCCGTCAATCTCCCCCTCCGTCGGCTCCCCAGCTGCAAGACGACACACAGACAAGTCAACACAAACAACGCACTCAGTCACAAACCAGGTAGCGAATGAACATATTGTATACACTAGTTGATGTGGGCAGTTTTAAAATCCACTATTCCATTTGGGGGAACAGAAGCAGACAAGTGTATGCAGGACGCTGGGGTCATGGCCAGGAGGGTGGGGGGCGCCACCATTAAGATTTGCTTGTTGGGATTTTACCAGCATCTTGGGTCATATCAAAGACTGGTACTGAGTGGTGATAGGTCGCACTGATGGCAACTTTATAGTACTGCCTCACTGGGAGACCAGGCCACAGCACCATGACCCGATAATCCACTCAGTCATATTATCAGGCATATGATTGGGTGCAGGGAAAAAAAACTGACATTTTTTTTAGGTTAACGTGGGGACACACAGCATCCCACTGAGTTGCTAGAGGGATGCAAATAGTGTATTTCAGAGGCGTTTCAGCAGCCAGAGAAAAAAGGAAATTAAAAAAAACCCACGGAATTCCGGAGAAATCACATGCCTGCATTATCGTGATACTGAGCTAACCAGTCCTTGCTCTATCCTAGAAATGCAGAGTGCCAGGCTAGGTACGGACGATATTCTAAATGTAAGTCATTAGTTTGACTCGGCCAGGATTTTCCACACGATCTTCCACACCATAAACGTACTACCAACATCAAGATATGAGGACATGTCAACACAGGTACCGACTTGTGACAATGCAGTCAGTGGCATATCCTACTCAGTCACATCATCCTGACACTGTGCAAATCAGCTTTATCCAAGTTGCATCCGTGCGTCAGGCAAGGTAGCGACTAGACAAAGGATTCACCCGGTACTCACAGTACACGGGTGAATACCAACCCTATATAAAAACGGTCGAAAATGCGGGTCAATGAAATGAGAGCCTAATTTTACAATGTAAGAAGCAACAATTATTCTTTACACATGTCTTATTATTAGCCCGCTACCTTTGAGTTGAAAAATATAATATAATATCTAGTTTAATAAGATCTAAAAGTGAAATCGACGGCGTTCTATGGCTGCCATCTTGTCTTTTTGCATTCTCTCCCATTTCACCAACTCTGTGCCTATATAAGTATCCATTTGATACTGGAGGCAGACATTCTACTCCCTGTTCCATACTAAAGCTATTTTCGCCCATATTTAGACTATGTTGTCGTTCACCCGTGTACGACAAGTACCGGGTGAATCTTTTATCTAGGTAGCGACAAGTCTAACATTTTTAAGTCTTCGTTTTAACTCGGCCGGGGAGCGACCCCCAACGACATGTGGATCACTTTACATGGCAAGGAGACATTCTAACCACTCGCAGTAGCCAAAGTCAATACAACAGACATCATTTTCGTGATCAGGAACAAATTGTTGCTATGTGACATCTACATACCCATGCCGGTTAGTGACCCTTCGCTGGATCCACACGGCGACTCCTCACTTTACACTGGCAAGGAGACGTTCTAACAACTCGGAGTAGCCAAAGTCAATACAACAGACGTCATGTTTCATAATCAGGAACAAATTGTTGCTATGCGACATCTACATACCCATGCCGGTTAGTGACCCTTCGCTGAATCCACACGGCGACTCCTCACTTTACACTGGCAAGGAGACGTTCTAACGACTCGCAGTAGCCAAAGTCAATACAACAGACATCATGTTTCGTGATCAGGAACAAATTGTTGCTATTCGACATCTACATACCCATGCCGGTTAGTGACCCTTCGCTGGATCCACACGGCGACTCCTCAAGCACAGAGTCGTCCAGCAGGTGGCGCATACCGGTCATGTACGGGGCAGTCATCCGGCACGGCAGGGACCCACCGCGCTCCACACTACTCATACACTGCATAAAACTGTGAAGACAGAGAGAAACCGCTAGATAAGCTCATACGGGGGCTTGACTAGGCGCTCATGTTAGCATAGCATAAACCCTCCAGAAATCCTCCAGACACATAAGCAATCCAGTCTGAACTGTGGGTAATTCAATTCATCGATGATTTTTTTTTGTTTAGCTTTTATCTCATTCTTTGCTCCCGCCTTGTCTTGTAACTGCCTATCTGTGTTGGTATAACTTGAAACCAGCTGACTACTCTTGGCCTTCTAGTTGACTGCCTGCAGCCCCACAGCCTACTTCAATATATATATTAACCAAACTCGGTTAAATAAATTCAAGGCTTTTCAAGGCCTTGAAATGGGGCACATGAAAGACTTCCCAGGCCCCGTACAGAACCCTGCCATGTTTGATCATCAGGAGGCATAGGTGCAAAGTTAGTTTAAAGTATAGGGACTATAGTGAAGGGTAAGGCTGGGAGGGACACCAACTCAACCTTCTGCAGTGTAAGCTGACGCTGTGACCCTGCATTCTGGGTCACAGAGTCAGTATCTTATCACTTCACTGAACCTAATCACAAGCATATATATTGTATCTGAAGGCAAGAATTCAGAGAATACACATAATGACTACATTTCACATTATTGAGCTAAATAAATATATGTCGTGGGCGTTATGAAAATTGGAAATATTGTGCCTAGAGCAGGACTCGAACCCACATCTCTTTGCATTCCTGGCCAGTGTGCTAACCATTAAACCACCTAGGCTCCCTGATATCACCACACCACCCACGCCTACCTGACTACGTGGTTACTTGCCTGAGAGCTCAGTGTAGACTACTACACTCGTCCCCCTGGAATTGTAAGTCTTTTAATCCTTACAATTACATAATTACAGGCAATGCACTTACACATACATACACAGGGCAGGTTCAACAACCATACAGCGCATAGCGTGTATAGGAGCATGGTCACGGCAACCAGTGTCGTGGGGGTTATGAAAATGGGAAATATTGTGCCTAGAGCGGGACTCGAACCCACATCTCTTTGCATTCCGGGCCAGTATGCTAACCATTACACCACCTAGGCTCCCTGATATCAAGACACTACCCATGCCTACCTGTCTGTGTGGTTACTTGCCTGAGAGGTCGGTGCAGGCTACTACACTCGTCCCCCTGGAATTGTAAGTCTTTTAAATGGTCATTTAATGCTTACAATTACATATATACAGGCAATGCCCTTACACATACATACACAGGGTAGGTTCAATGACCATACAGCGCATAGCTTGTGCAGAATCATGATCACGGCAACCAGTGTCATGGGGATGATGAAAATGGGAACTATTGTGCTTAGAGCAGGACTCGAATCCATATCTCTTTGCATTCCAGGCCAGTGTGCTAACCATTACACCACCTAGGCTCCCTGATATCACCACACTACCCACGCCTACCTGACTATGTGGTTACTTGCCTGAGGTCAGTGCAGACTACTACATATATATATCAATCGTGGGAAGAGTGAGGCGTGTAGCCAGACAGGTTAGCACGTCTACAGACAGGTGGCGCCACAATCAGCCTGAGGTTAGTCCATGAGAACAATAATAAGAACACTACAGTAGATGACTTTAGGCTGGAGAATAGATAAGAAGTGGAAACCTTCCGATTAATTATACTTCTATAATGCTCATACGTCACATATATATTCAAAGATTGGTGTCAAAACACAAACTGAGTGCCAGCCCATGTCTTACACAGTTGTACCTGTCTTCAATGTTGTCCAGAAATCAGAGGTTTCCTGTCATTGGTGGGACAATTAACATTTTGCATATTGACAAATCGTTTGCAAATTGTGGGGTTTACTGATGATAGGGGTCGCTGAAGACAGGTGCTACTGTGCTAGCTTCACACATGACCTTACTTCCGGTCTGGCTTATCAGTCAGTACCATAGTGAATGGAGGTGTGTAGTATACTGGTTCTCTCACCAGGGGGAGACACAGTGATGATGACGGGTACACACATTACAGCACAACAGATTTCTAGTTAGCCTACAAACCACACTGACAACAATGACACACGGTGATCACAGCAAAGGCCACCCTACACACGCAACGGTTTACAGCGAGTCAGAGTTTGTCGCACAACTGGTCCCATGACACTTTTCGACACTGACCACACACAACCAGCCTCAGTCGTAAGCCACATATGACACATCGTCAAGTTGTAAACTGTGTCATGTGTAGGGCGGAGGGCTTACACAATCAGGAAATCACACAAACTCAAACTCAAACTGAAGATATATCGCGGTGCTTGGAAGAAGAACAACACAGAATAAACAATACAGCTTGACATTGTCAGAGACAAATTATGTGGAGTGATATTGGGATGCGGTGTCCAGAAAAGCGTTAGGGACTCCGACAATTTATGAATCTGCGGTGAAGTCACAAAACGCCAGGATGACATCAGGAGATGGGGAGGCATCAGGTAAGGGGACCTCAACAGATTTCAACATTTTCACGCTCGTACAAATAGTACATTTCCTCTACACTCCCCCACAAAGTAGTAGACATCAACAGTGGCAGTGTTTTATGTTAAATCAACATTTATTAAACCATAAAAGTTGTACACCTGCCTCTCGCCCCCCCCCCCATTGTATGCTTTGTACAACATGAAAATGTTGAAAACTTTGTATGATCCCTAAGTATAACAAGACGTTAGTTATTACAAAGGCGTATTCATGTCATTCTGCGGTTGTCAATGGGGGCATTCGACTAGGCCTCTCTATCCGAATATCAAAATATTTCCGAACAAATTCCTATTCGACTGGGACCGGAAGTGTGTTCATATTCGGATGTGTGTATGTGGCTCCATCCGTAAATCTTGCGGATAGAAAGGGCCCAGTCGAATGCCCCTAATGGCGGTATGCATTTTGTCTACAAACAGTTGGGTTTCCTTATTCCCACAATGCATCACGGTGACGGTGCTCCCAATGTGCATATATGCTGAGATGTTGGAAGCCGAAGCACCTTTCGCCCTATTAGTACAAGCTTGATAGGAAAGCAAAGTGTCTATCACTTTGAATGTAAAGCATTTAGATGGCGCTTGTATACGGTCACAGTTTTCCCACCAGCTGGCGACACCATAGCATCAAGCTTCACCTGATTTGTAGCTGGGTCGGCTAATGATATGAACAGCAAACTATTAACAAATATAAATACATCCAAACTTGTAAACATGGATTTGCAACTGTCCCATTATGTAACATTACGTTTCCAATCTGTACACCTGTACAATGTAGATTTGTCTGATTCTATGCCACAAATTTTAATAAAAGTTCCCAACAGTTCTGACCAACAATCATAGACAGACTACACTGAAAAATCACCTTCTCGGTCTGAATTTTTAATTGAAAAAAAAAAGAAAGATAGTGGCCAAGAGTTAAAATGAAATTAAGAATTAAGTATTCAACAAGGAACCTTCTAAACCATCAATTCTAAACCATCAATATCGCCGAAAACAATGCGAAGGATCTGAACTTTATAATCTGTGTCATTGTGTACATGATGATATACATACATACAATTAGATGTATATTCCATTAGATGTATATATACATACACAATTATACACATGGCCGAATTCAAATTGTAGGTTCTATATGAAAGGACATAGCTGGGAGGGGGGAGCTGTAGCTGTGACCCTGTATGCTAGGTCTCAGCCTCAGTCCTTCCTCAGGAACCAGCGGAACAAGGAATACCAGTTTTGCTGGTTACAGAGGGCCCCAGTGGATTGGTAGGGCCTGGAGGGTGTGTAAGAGGTGGGGAAGGGGTGGTGGAGGTAGTGTTATGTAATAGCAGTGGTGGCGGTGGGTGGAGAGTGTGTGAGTGCTCTAGCGGACAAACCAAGGCACCGGCTGGGAAAAGAATAGTAGTAACAATAGAAATAATAATGATACTAAGAAGAATAATAATAAAGCTTAAAATTAATTTACATTGACTATATGAATAAATCATATCATTTACCACGATCTGGGAGTTTCGTGTCCCCTGGAATTAACAAGCAGTTTGGACTTAGGGCTGGCGCGTCAACTACAAGGAAAGTATACGGTGGGCATGCGCTTCTTTCCGCCTACCCTGTTCAAAACTGTTCGGTGCAGCGTGTTTTTTTTCCCCGAGCGGCTTTTTGTGTACTGTAAACCTATAACTATTTCCGCAATGCTCAGGTGCGACTGGTTCGCAATTCATCAAAATAATATAGGAATAGTTATTATGTACTTGAATTAAATAAGAATGGTAGGGTAAAGAGGCCTTAGAGTATTGAAAAACTGAAAAAAAGTTTGCCATTCTCATTTCTAAAGCCGCATGTGTAAAGAGCTTACCGCTCACCATTACAAACACAAACCTTACGACAGTGATTCATGTAGATCCAGATAAAAATCATAGATAATTTTTTTGGGGGGCTCATCACCTTTTTTAAAAAACCTTTTTTTAAAGAGGTAATCATGTAAATGGCAAGTCAAATGCATGCATTGTCTACAGATCCTACAACCTCCCAACACATTCAACAACAAATAACACCACATTAAAGAACATACAACGATGTCAAAATCTCCATGGTTAACTTGACAGGCACGGGGTCCGTACACATGTGAAGATCTAGAGGCTATTTCAAGGCCGTTTTTGATAGGAATTCAAGACTATTTTCATTTGGATTTTAGGGGGGAAAAAACAATGGCAAATGGCAATTTCGGACTAATTTGGGATCAGTGGGTACAGTTTAATGGAATTCAAGGCTTTTCAAGACTAATTACCCAAGGCCTTGAAATGGGGGAAATGAAGTTCAAGACTTTTCAAGACATTCCCTGCACCATATGGACCCTGGAGGCATATAGCTACGCAGTTATACAGTGGAATTCCGAACATCCTCAGCCGAAAATTTCTTCCATCCACTTTTGGAACTATGAGTTAGCAAAAAGTTCCAGACACCTTAATGTTTTTTAGGATTTACTTCCAGAACTGGGAGCTGGCAAAATTTCTTCGCCCCCCCCCCCTTCCCCCTTCCCCCTACCGCCACCATCATCATCACAGTGCTGCTTAACTGACAAATTCGCCTGGCTCGAATTCGATGCCACAAATTTTAATAATGATGATACCCCTCCCCCAATTTCCAAACTATCGCTCGCTTGTTTTGTTTGTTGGGGTTTTACGTCCTGGTAACATCCAAGGTCATATCGGGACAGGTACTGATTTGTGATAGTGTGCACTCATGCCAACTTTATAGTGCTGCCCCACTGGAAGACCAGACCGCCGGCACCATGACCTGATTTCCCACTCAAGTCACATTATCCCAATACTGAGCTAACCAGTCCTTGCCTTATCCTAGTAATGCCGAGTGCCAGGCTAGGTATCAACAAGTATAAATTTTTCGTGTCATTGGTTTGACTCGGCCCGGATTCAAAGTCCCGACCTTCCGCACGGGAAGCCTGCATCCTAGCGATTCGGCCATGAGGAAACTCTTCTATTCTCAGTCCAATCCACTTTGCCTCGCTTCCTCGACATACTCACTTGGTTCCTAAGCTGCGTGTCTTCCTGTGTTGTTGCGTGAAGAGGGAGCCGCCGGGACTGTTCAGGCTCTTACTAGTCGGACTGTCCACCGGTGAGTTGGGCAGCGAGCTCAGCTCCTCCTTCGAGCGAGACAGCGAACTGCTCCCTGAGCTGTTTCCGGGAGGAGGCTCGATCCGCAGCGACAACCTGGCAGGCAGAGAGGTCAAGGGTCAAGGTTCAGGATGTTCATCCCAGAATGGGCATTGACAGAAGACCATTTGGGTTGGTTGGTTGGTTGTTTGTTGGAATTTTACGTCCTGGCAACATCTAAGGTCATATCAGGACGAGCACTGACTTGTGACAGTGCACACTCATGGCAACTTTACAGTGCTGCCCCACTGGGAGACCAGGCCACCAGTACCATGACCTGATATCCCACTCAGTCACATTATCCTGACAGTGAGCCAACCAGTCGTTGCCCTATCCTAATAATGCCGAGCGCTTGGCTAGGAAGCGACAAGTATCAACTTTGTAAGTCAGTGGCTTGACTCGACTGGGAATTGAACTCCGGTCCTTCTGCACGAAAGGCGTGCGCTCTACTGATTTGGCCACCGCGTCTGATAAGGGTCAAGGTTCAGGATGGGCACTGACAGAAGACCATATGGTGATAATGCAAAACTTGCCTTCATTAATAAATGAGTTAAATATCTAAACAGTGTGGAAAACAATCCAATATAATTTCTTTCGATAATTTGCAATGGCTCAGCTTAAATTTAAGATTTTAACAATCAAAGTAGCAGTTTTTTAAATCTAGTCATTCAATAAACGCCTCATCATCCTAATACAGGTTTCCTACATTTTGTATTGAACATAATTGTATAATTTACCAGTACCTTAAGCCACCATAACTTTTCAGGACAATGAGCCACCATTTTCCGGTATTTTTAAACCTATTTAGTTCTGTAAATATACGTTGTGTTTTAAGTGTTGTCGTTTACTTTGAACTAAAATATGAAATCAAATTCGCCCTATTGCATTCAAAAGCGGTACAATTTTTTTAATAAAATTTAAGTACGTTCAAGGGCCTGGAAAACCGAATTTCCAAAACTTTACAGAACACAGTACGAACCCAGAATTATTGGATTTGAGAACCTGAGACCTCTGAAGTGTGCCTAACCTTAGCTTTACTCAGGCCTAAAGCACCATATCGGGCAATAACTGCTCCGCCTTCATAACAACAAAGAACAGCAAAACAGCACATAATTAAAGCGAACGGTATTTTTTATGATTAGATCGTCGAATAAGAGTTCTTACTTGAAATTGTCGTCTTCAACAAACTTCTGCAGCTCCTCGATATAGCGAACAGACTTGAGGTAGCCTTGAATATGTTCCAACACCGGAAGATGTTCTGTGTATCAAGGCACGAAAGGCGGGTATTAAAGGGCGGCCTTCGGTCAGGCATTACATAACAGTTAACCCATTTTATCCAGGATACAATTGTCATGGTAGTGTAGTATTCCAGACATGAGCTCCACTACCATACAATGGCAGCAAAGACTGCTCCATCACCGTCACAGTTTACAGCGATAGGTGGCGGTACGGTAGCCACCGGGCAGCGCCATGACAGGGCTGCCACCTACTGCGTGCGGCTAGCATAACACCCCCCCCCCCCCAAGGAAGTTGACCTGGGACCCGGCAGGGCCGAGGTGGGTCACTTGATGGTGGACGCCGCAGAGAGCGGGGAATAAAGACAACTGAGAAACAAGCGTACTCGTTCTCCTGCTTGCTTGGGGGGGGGGGGGGGGGGGGGGTGGTAGGGAGGGGGGGATACAGCAGGAGGGTCAAGTTCCGGGCAGCCAACAAAGGCACAGTAGTTACCCATTTTATCCGGGATACAATACTAGTCATAGTTACCCATTTTATCTGGGATACATTAGTAGTTGTAGTTACCCATTTTATCCAGGATAGAATTGTCATCACAGTTACCCATTGTATCCGGGATACAACTAGTCATAGTTACTCATTTTATCTGGGATACAACTGTAGTCAGTTGTCCATTTTATCTGGGATACAATTTTAGTCATAGTTACCCACTTTATATGGGATACAATTGTAGTTTAGTGACCCATATTATCTTGTATATGATAGTAGTCATACTTACCCTTCTTATCCAGGATACAATTGTATTCACAATTACCCATTTTATCGTAGTTCAACAATATGGGGGTGGAGGTGGGGTACAACTAACAAAGGTATAACACTACGCAAATCACAAAACCATGATACACACAGTTAAATTAATTCCTAAATATAAATACTCCCAAGAAGTACAAAGTAACTAGCCCGTATATATTCAACACAAATTAAAATGGCTAAATGAATTTAACACATTTCACTCTGAAGTTACTCCATTTTCAGGATAAGCATTTGTTGTTCAGTTCAGTTCAGACGCTCTCGTCAGAGTGATACGTATCAGCCATAATGAAGACGGAATCGATAACAAACCATAACAGGCCTGCAGATGTCGCTCACCGCCCCGTGGTTTGCCTCCACCGCTGCTGCTCATATTGTGCCACCACCATAATTAGTTACTACTTCCTACAGCTATGTTCACTGTAGGCAAATATCACTTCCATCATATCGTTACATTAAAGCATCAGATGTTTGGAAACAAAACACCTAAATTATATCCTAAATATCCAACTTCGATAGTGGTGCACTCATTAAGCACAGAAGGAATACTGGGTCGATTTAACTGAATCTGCCATTTCTGAAGCATATCCAGCATTTTGGATGTGCACACCAAAATTAATTTTCATGTTTTTACTTCAGATATCTAAAAATATTAAGCCTTTAAAATAACTCACTTTAAACCAAAGTAAAATAGATCATAATTATCAAACTAACATATTTATCTAAACAATATGCAAAATCTCAAAAACATAGGATTATACAACTTTAATTTAACACAAACCAAAAGTATATGAGACTGTCTCAAACGGTGCTAAGCAATATGGGACAACACTTTGTCCATAGTAACGATCAACACACTATCTACTTATGCATTTGCTCAGGATAAACTGATTTGCTTTTTACATGGTGTTTCATAATCCCAATAAAATACATATTGATTTGAAGCAAATGTCCTTGTGTTTTCAGTGTAACCGTTTCTGTGCTGTTTTGTGTCAATCGTCAAATGAAGAGCTAGCACCTTTTGAGACAGGCTCATATGCTTGAACATGCTTCCAAATAAGTATGTGTATGACTAAGAACAGATGATGTGCTTACCATAGTTAGACTGCTGGAATTCTGAGATGATTCTCAGGATGTTGTTCATCTGGTTCTTACGCGGCTCAGACTCCATACCGCCCGAGTGTGGGTGCGCCACATCGATGTAGATAATGTCGGTCAAATACAGCCCTGCACACACAAAATAGCAATTCCCATTAGAGGCCGGATTCTCAGTGGCACAAGACAAGTCCGTTGACAATTTATTAGTGACCTTACCGGACTTCACCTGAAGGTCACTTGAAGGTCACGTGACACAGCCACCAGTGTTGATGTTTATAGACCTCTCTTGTGTCCACCCGCCGGTTTGTGGCCATGTGGTGCATCTTTACGACACCGCGAAGGAACCACAGCGATGGTGATTAATCTATCAATCATCGGTTCAATTAGTTCTACTTGGATTGGAATTATACACAAAGCAGGATAAGGATCCATATTATTAATTCAGGCTATAATTAATGCTCAGTGAGACTACACGACTGTGTAGTTATCAGGGTACTGTACCGGATAGTCAAGGGACTCAGGTTCAAACCCTACACACCTTCTCTCTACCTCACCCCCTTCTACAAACACTACCTCATCTCTATCTGCATCAGTGAACCAGCACGGCTGTTTCCGGAGTTCCAGCAGTATATGTTGTGATTCAGTCAGAGCGAGCATGAGATGCACGCCTAATGTCACTTCAGGGTTCCTCTTTTTTTTCTCTTTTTTTTTTACTAAATGTATTTTATTCAGCGAATAATGTCTTTTGTCAGCGCCAGAGCACTGGTCTTCCGGCCGTTCATTACAATTTGTTGGTACATAAATGACAATATCAGTTGCAATAATAACCACATGAAAAACCTGTTCGATAATAGAAGCATAATATAAATTGACTATTTGTCGTAATAGTAACTGCATGCAATTCCAGTTCAACATATGTATTATGCACTTGGTGAGCATGCATCAATAAATGTACAAGATGACTAGAATTGTCTTTAAACACTTCTTTCTTCCTTTGTTTTCTCTCTTCTCTTTTCAAAAAGATATAACATATCTACAATACACATATATATATTATATTGCAAATATGCAAATCAGTGGATCCAATCACCAATACCAAATGTGGAAACCTGGCCATTTTTCTTTTTTTTTAAATCCCATCACGAGTGTTCCGTTCTGTGTGGCCTAATGATGGGATCGCGGTCTGAGATTGCAGTGGGGACCTCTTGATGCCCACCCAACCTGTTTGTTGGGGCTTTACATCCTAGCAACATATCAGGATGGGTACCGACTTGTGGCAGTTCACACTCAGGGCTGGCCCACTGCAGGGTTCGTATACATATAAACATATATGGAATTCCAGGCTATTTCATGGCTTTTCAAGGCTGTTTTTGATAGGAATTCAAGACTATTTTCATTTGGATTTAAAAAAAAAACTAATTTAGATCAGTGGGGACAGTTTAATGGAATTCAAGGCTTTTCAAGACTAATTACCTCAAATAGGTTAAATTCAAGGCTTTCAGATCCTGCGGATAGCAGACGCACTATTCCAATATGTATGAAAGCAAAGCCTGCTTTTTGCACAACGCACACCCAAACAGCGGAGATAATATTCGCTCAAACTGACCCAGGTAAGGTATGCAGGGCAACTTGATGTTGCTCATGTAGTCGCGTAGTCTCTGTCGGTTGTTGTTCTCGGAGAATAAATCCGCCATTTTCTCGTATGAAGACTTGTCCCGTTTGGACAGCATCTGGAGGAGGAGGAAAGAAAGGAAAATGGTCAAAGCCATGTGTTGACGCTTGCCTTACTCTTTTTAAACCATTTAAGTAAATGTAGTTTTAAAATTGGAGAGTTTACTTCATCAATAATAAATCTTTAAAGAGAGGTCAAATTGATTTGGCTTATTCACGTTTTACATCCTAGGAACATTAATGGTCGCATCAGGATGGGTACCAACTTGTGATAGTACACACTTATGTTGACTTTATAGTGCTGCCCCACTGGGATACCATGCTACTGGCACCATGACCCGATATCAAGCTCGGTTACATTATCCTGATACTGAGAAAACTAGTCTTTTTCGTTATCATAGTAATGCTAGGCAGCAGGCAAGGTTGCGACAAGTATCAATTTGCGTAAGTCCTTGGTTTGACTCAGCTGAGACGGTGGCGGGAAGCTGGTACTTACGCTCCATGTTTTCGAAAGTCTGAAGATGGGGGCGCTTTGTAGTGCAGAGATGACGGCCATCACAGCGTGCAGGTTATTCAAGTCGAGCAGTTTCTGTTGGCAACAACAACTCTATTGGCAACAAACGACAACAAACAACACCGACTGTCAGTGCGCTGAACCAAGATGTCTATGTAAAGAAAAATCAATGCTTTTAAGCAAAAGTTTTATGACCCAAGACAAAAAAAGTAAAGCTTGTTTTATTTCACGAAGCCTCTAGACCACATTTTTATCATCAGCAATTGGACGTCAAACATATAGTCATTGACATATTTCTTTGGAGGAAACCTGCTGCAGCCACATAAGCCACTCTTTCCGATAAGTAGCATGTGGACTTTTATATGCACTTTCTCATAGACAGGACAACACATATCACAGACTTTGATGAAGCAGTTGTGGACCACTGGTTGGATATGTCCCAAGATGTCATGACATTTTATTTAAATGATAAAGGCTGCGGCTTCGCCCACCACTCAGGGATGAGTCGCCTCCAACAAAAAGCTGCTCCTTTAGGGTACGGTCTACTGCTAGTCTACACATCAGTATCCTCCTCAAATTGAAGTTTCGGGTTAGGGGTTAGGGTTAGGGTTCTCTGTAGCAGAGTGGTTAGAGTCTCTGACTTTTTTCTAGGTTGGACTCCTAATCTGAACGTTGGTGGTTCGATTCTCTGTGCCCCCACCTCTGCCACTTTGGATTTCCACCGCTGTGTATAACTTACAGCGTCATCAAAGGCCAGTTGCTCTCATACCATGTCTATGTGGTGTGGGAGGTTAAAAATCTCTTGGGTCGGTAAAAGTGTAGGCTCGGGATTTCTATCGACAAACTGTCTAATGGTGAAAACAAGTCTATTCAGACTTATCCATGATATGCAGTATAAATCTTCAATCAATCAGGGTTAAAGTTAGGGATAGAGTAGACCGCACGCTAAAGTGGCACAGAAATTAGACTTTCAGGAAATTATACAGTGCTGAGCACAAGAGGCGAAATGACTGATGTGGCCAAGAACAAATTTGGAAATATCTCACTGCTCATAATTATAAATATAATATATTCAATTTACGTAGTTCATAAAGTGGGAGAACATATTTTCAATCAGCATAGTGTAATATAGACACATAGTTCACAAAGTGGGAGAACATATTTTCAATCAGTATAGCGTAATATAGACACATAGTTCACAAAGTGGGAGAACATATTTTCAATCAGTATAGCGTAATATAGACACATAGTTCATAAAGTGGGAGAACATATTTTCAATCAGGATAGCATAATATAGACACATAGTTCATAAAGTGGGAGAACATATTTTCAATCAGTATGGTGTAATATAGAAAATTTCATAACTCGAGCCAGAAATAAAGTTTTCTTTAATAAAATAGATATGATATTTGATTAAATTGATAATACAAATATCAACAATTACTTGACAATATCAAAATTTATTTGACCACTCACCTTTCCTATCTTGATATAATGAGCCATTAATTCTGCTCGGTTTTTCAAGGACTGTGCAGATAAAATTTCCTTTTGAACCCAAAAGTTGACCTGTGAAAATATACAATAAACAATATTCTCAATACACAGTTCGATACAATTTATGCGGGGCTCTCGATAGGACATTCTACCTGGGAGTTGAGACTTATGGATTAGTTTTTCGGGAGTCACTCGTAGAAATTTTAGTCGTCGGCTTAACTTTTTGTTTGTTTGTGTGTGATGGGTGTATTTATGCTGCACATAACGGTTAAGTCTAATGACTTGTTTTCGCCACTAGAGAGTAATAGTCTTGTGACTCCCCTTCTTTTTTTATCACTTTCAATTGTTGTGTAGCTATCTACTGCATGCATTCTTTCTCTGTTTGTAAGCATTCTCCCACATCCCCCAAACCTCTGTGAGTTTGTTCGTTCTACAATTACATAATTGTTTGGTTACCAATAGTTACTTTCTCTGAATGTCTTCACCATGCCGTGTTAGTGGGCATTAGTTTTGTTATTTTAAGTTTAAAGTTGACCTTCTGTATGTATCATGCCTAGCATGTATACCCTCTAAAACTTTCCTTGAATTATCAGTGTATTCTCTATTTATTTATCTATCTTTCTTTTTATTTTTTAATTCATTTTAACTTGACAAAATGATTAGGGTCACTTCTATTTGTTTTTCATCTTAAAATGTATATCATAACATAACAAATGTACACATGTATTGTACATGTGTATATGTGTTAGGTGTAGTATAAATATTATTTATGCGAATATTATTGAGAATGTCATTGGTGTCTGTTGGGTGGTAATCCGATACAGATACTTTGATATGTTCTATGCTTCTATGGAGTTGTTGGAGCCACCTGGTGAGCCGGGTGTGGGGCAAGTTGGCCTGGACCGTAGGCAACTGACCAAAGTAGTAGAGTGCTGGTCAGTTGGTATTTGGATTATTGATTTACTGTGTTGCGCTCATCGAATTAATAATACTATTATATACATTATATATAACATACATTGTCAAGTATTTGATGCGTCACTGAGATTCGACTCCTTGTCACTGTGTGTCAGTCAAATACTTGTCTTCACGCGTGGTTTGACTTCCCGAGTCATTGTTAGGCATTGGCATTGCGATCTACTTGGCATAGATTGTTCCAATACTTTTTCAATACAAATTTATGGTAAATTCTCATCCTCAACGAATATTTCTTTAGCGAACACCATCTTGTGCGTCAAACATGCACCACTGCGTAACACTAACAAATCAGACTGTGATACTACAAGTTGGGTTGCTGCATTGTCTGATACGGCCATTTAATGTAGCTTCGGTAAACTATTCTAGACACACTGTCTGACAGTCTAGCTGGGACTAATCTATACTATGTTTTTTGTTAATAGCAATACCAGATGAACCTCAGATTGCAGCAGCTAACACCAGCAGATTCAAATTCATTGCCGCCCATAACAAAACTGAACAGCGCATCCCCACCACATGTGGTCGGCCCTGATGGTGGCGTCTTCGACTTGGCCTGAGCATACAGCTCAAACACTCTAGTCTAATCTAATCTAATCTTAGCAAATATCTGCATAAATAACTATCGAGGAAGCCCTGTGCAATGGTCCCAAAAACCTACTGTGGTGTTCATTAATGAGCCCCAGTACCTCATGGTGGCGGTCCCGACTACGCTGAGCCATGCCATGTCAAGAAGAACCACCAGATAGCAGCAGGCTAGTAGGGTGGTTCTGATGATCTGTCCCACCCCAAAATGGAGCTTATGCGTTACCAGGAATGAAAGTGGTCTCCGGGAAAAAAAGCGGAAATGCTGATATTCTCCCATAGGCTTAGCATTGTCAGGGAATTGCGGAAAATTCCCGGAAGTTGGGTTTCATACAAATACGTTTGAAGCATGTATTAGTAGTATACGCTGATATTATTGCGGCGTCTGCACCACACATCAGTATACGCTGATGGTGCTGCAGCGTCAAATATATTAGTATACACTTATAGTGCTGCGGTGTTTGAACACCATATCAGTATACACCTATAGTGCTGGGGCGTTTGAACAACGTATTAGTATACACATATTGCTACAGGAAAAATCCCGGAAATCGGCGAAATCGCGGAGATTTTTCATCCCTGAATAATATGGAGAACGCCACCTCCCCCCCCCCCCCCCCCCCCCAAGATTGAAGCAACTATGGTGCAGCGTTCATCTTTTCCATACCCCCTAGGAGGATATAAACCAGTCTATCACACTATCTGTTCTACTTTCATTGACGAAATCCAAAGGACAAATCAAATAACATGAATATCATTGCAAATACAGATACAACTATTTTTTAAATCCCTCATGTACACAAAATAAAGGGATTTATTGCAGTCGGCAAACGAAACAATTTCTACCCCCTAAAAAGAAGGAATAAAAATGTCCAGCCAAAATTAAAATACAAAATGAGTACTTACATGATTGAATCGTCTCGTGAAAGCGACAACATTGGGCGCTAGTTGGAGCTTGACCTTGGTCGTCCAGGCACAACTCGTGAACTCCTGAATCATGGAGGAATTGGACAACCAGGTAAGTACAGTGAACACTCATTAATCAGATCCAGCTTCATCCGGAAATCCCACTATTCAACTTAAAATATCCCTGGTGGAGTAGTCCGTATCAACATTTCATTCAACCATAAAAGTAGCACATAAATAACCCCCCCCCCTCCTACTGGGAATGACTTTTTAGTAGACCGACTTGTAAAATATTGGTGGAATGTGAAATGGTGTATAAGGAGTACAAATGGTCTATTAATGTAAATGATGTATAGGGCCAGGTGCATGAATGTATTTATGTAGTTGCTGGTGACTCTTTACTTGTAGCCAATAGTCATTGTGTATTAAATAGATAGTGTGAGAGGGGCACTACTGTTAGTGTGTAAGGAGCTCAGGAACTCTACCCACTACCCCCCCCCCCCCCCCCAACTGTTAGTCACGGATCACCACACACACACGGCAGGCAGGTGCAGGCCAAGCAGCCACACCACATGGCGGTGGTGGGTAGATCACAGTAGCCATGGTGACACAAGAATGCTTACTGTTCATTGGTGGAGCTAGAAATGCTTGTTGCTGATTGGAGATAATGGTCAGGTGGTATGCCATATCAGATCCATGTACCACTATATAATAATAAACCTGAGGGTACAAGCTCTCACTCTACTTTCACTCTTTATACTCTTCCTTTCTCTCCTTGCCTGTATTGATTTCATATAGCCTGCCTACACAAGTACAGCTGCTAGACGACGACTTTACAGACCGATATATATTTTGTTGACACAATTAAAACAAACTGACTGAATACTCACATCTGGCTCGATGTTCTTGAATACTGGGTAGTCAAGAAGTGTGATTTGACTCTGAAAGAATAATAGGTGGGATTAGTGATGGCTCCTTTTTCACATACAGTAGGCAAACTGTGAGGACAACTTTGCATCCAGACCAATGTTGTCCTGACATAGCAAGTGTCCTGTCATTGCAAGAAGTCAACTGAAACGAAAACAGTTCAAATATGGAAAAATTATTCGCACAAGACAGGGTTAGCTGAGCACAGAGGTCGTTGATGGTTGGAACTACTGTAATTTGTTGTCGTATCGTAGTATTATTGTCATGGGAAGTGCATTGCTTCAACTTTTTTTCCAAAATAATAAAAGGATGATTGGTTGAACGATAGTGATTTTACACCAGCATAGGTCGTTCATATTCACTGAAATGAGAGTAGAATTTGTTGCTCAATTTGCTTTTTCAAAGTAAAACTAATATAAAAACTCACTTGTAATTCTAAAATGGCTAAAGATGTGTCAAAACAGTAACAATTTAGGGAACAAAAAATAATGGTAAAATACTTAAATTCTAACAGTCCTCAAGTATAACCAAAGGAATGAAAACAAATATGGTTAATTAGGTAAGAAAACTAAATGGGAATTATTCAATTTGAACTTGGCATCAAAGAAACAGCAAAACAGCTTGAGTGGTCGACTTACTGCGAAATCTTCAGCAGACACGCGAAGAACGTCAAAAACCACGGCATCGAAGCTTTTGATACGCGGCAAGCTGGACCGGCGGTCCAGGGATTCCTGGCTGCCTTGTTGCTGTAGGGGCAAACACATCAGTGGGTCATTATTATTTGTATTATTATTAAGATATGTATATGTGCATGAATGTATGTAGGTATGTGTGTATACGAGCATGCGTGTATGTGTGCATGTGTATGTATACATCACTAATATTCCATTTAGCTATTACCACAGTACTGTGTCACTAATAGTATGTTAACTACAGTCACGAATAATCCAATTCGCTATTAGCAAAGTACTGTGTCAGTAATATTCTATTTAGCTATTACCACAGTACGGAGACACTAATAGTAAACTTAACTAGGTTCATTTAGTTTGAAGTAATTTTTATTTTATATGGCTACCTTTGGACATATGTAAAATGCAAATATACCAAATTAATTTTAGGTGCAGCAGTAACAGGTTCTATTAAATTGACTCGGAAAAGCCTTATATGCAGCAACAAATGCTTAAAGTCGCCAGCTATCCGCCGGGTGGAAAACAAACGAACTCGATTTGAAATTCTGAAGCGACTGAAAACTCCCCAAAACACCAGCGGCCTGTCGTGGCTTCTGCGCATGCGCGGATTTTCGCATGTTGCGGCGATCACTGCTATTTGTTTACATTACATTCGTTGATTCGAAAATATAACTATTAATATCGCCGCCAATGCGGCGGTAGCCTTAATAACGCTTCGAATTTAGGGTTAATTTAATGAAATTTCATTATTTTAGTATGTAATTCTGTTAAATATGATCGCATTCAATAGATTTCGGCGTAATCGGTCCCTAACACTGCCGGCACAAGCTGAGAACCAGCGAATCTTGTTACTGTGTGAGCCTGTTGCCGGCACAATTTCAGCCAATCACAGCGGCGATTTGTATATTCGGGCGTAATCGATTATTCAACTCGGGTCACTCGAGCCACTGTTTTGTTTACACTCGGCGATTCGACGTTGATCGAGCTGCTACGTTAATATCGCTTGGAATTTAAGGTTAATTTAATTAAATTTCATTATTTTAGTATGTAATTCTGTTAAATATGATCGCATTCAATAGATTTCGGCGTAAAACATTGCCGCTGGCGTTATGCTTCTGCGCATGCGCGGATTTTCGCACGTTGCGGCGATCACTGCTATTTGTTTTGTTTACACTCGGCGATTCGACGTTGATCGAGCTGCTACGTTAATATCGCTTGGAATTTAAGGTTAATTTAATTAAATTTCATTATTTTAGTATGTAATTCTGTTTAATATGATCGCATTCAATAGATTTCGGCGTAATCGGTCCCTAACACTGCCGGGCACAAGCTGAGAACCAGCGAATCTTGTTACTGTGTGAGCCTGTTGCCGGCACAATTTCAGCCAATCACAGCGCAGCTTTTGCATTGCAAATGGCCGCCGCCTATGGGGGCGGCCATTTTGGAGACAACCAACTGGCTTTGCAGTTCAGATTAGCACTGCCCTGGTCCCCTACTCTCCCCACACATACTTGGTTCAATTAAACATAAAAACTAAACAAGGTTGTGCTTGGAGAGCATTTGTCGGAGTACGTTCCCGTCGCCAGCGACCTATATCTGGTCCCTTTAATAAGTGCACCAGTATCTAAGTTGAATATGTACAATTAAATCTAGATAATTATATTGGTTTCAAAATGTTGATGCTGTCATCGGATTATGCAGCTTTAATTGATTGAATTGGTTGAATTGATTGGATTGAATTGATTGAATTGATTGGATTGATTTGGCTCACCCGGTGTGCAGGGCTAGTCGGCGTTGAGTGCGAGCCCTCCAGGTCCATCATGGCGGACGGCTGACCGCTCCGACCCCGGCCGAGGCGGCCAAGGTCGACCCACGTCAAACCAAGGTCACCCGAGGTCAGCGAGTACTCCCCGCACCAGCTCTGCACCTGCAGGAGGGAGGACAGCGGTCAAAGTAAGGTCATTTCAATCAGCAACCACAGCTTAACAGCTGATACATACTGGCAAACTGGACAGATTTGGTTTAGTGGGGTTTAGTGGGCATCGCAGGACAGATTTGGTTTAGTGGGGTTTGCAGTCCTGTTCACACTATGGAGCGGCAGACTACAGGAATACATACTACCTAGGGCCACTGTGCCATCATAAGGAATGTCATTTCTGGAAATTGTTTCGATGAAAGTAAACCATGTTGTTTCCTATTTATATTTTACGACGTTGACTTCCCTGAACACCTTACAACCCAACATAATATGAATAAACATTAGCCATGTGTGCGTGTGTGGATGGGGGGCTTCAAAGACTTCAGTGGGGCTTAGGCTCCCTGTCTTATTATCGTGAACATGAGCTTAGTTTGTCTGTCTTTAAAACAGTCCACTGTTTGACATATGGAATATCACTTAGTTCGGGCATTTAACAACAGGCGGCGGCACTGCGAAGTGTCAAGAGCTGGCGGGGTTGGTCCGGAGAGAGTGGAGCGATGGGAGAGAGATGGGGAGAGAGAGGAGAGAGGGGAGAAAGAGAGGGAGAAGGGGAGAGAGAGGGGGAAGGGGAGGGGGAGGAGAGAGAAATAGGGAGAGATGGGGAGAGAGGGGAGAAGGGGAGAGAAAGAAGGGGAGAGGGAGGGGGATAAAGGGGAGATGGGGAGGGGGAAAGGAGGGGGAAGGGAGGGGGAAGGGAGGGGGAAGGGAGGGGGAAGGGAGGGGGAAGGGAGGGGGGGGGGAAAGGGAGGGGGGAAAGGGAGAGAGATGGAAATGGATGTGAATGGGCTGGAGGGGAGTGGCTACAAGTACTCAACCTTGGTAGTGGTACACCACAGATGCCAGCGGCAACAGAAATAAAATAAACACAGCAACAATAAAATCGACCAGTCTCATGCCAAGCCACACAACACCGCAATCCAAAGAGATAATTCATTTGCACTTGGCCTTCTAGTCGACTTGTCTAGAGCTAGGTTAATTAACTTGCAGATGTGGGCGTTCTGTGATAAGAGAACAGTCAACCACATGCACTAAAAGATTGTGTAGCGCCGAGGGTGCTGTATTCCATATACATGCTAGACTTTAGGCCCCGCCCCCACAACCTCTCATAAACTGATCACCACCAACGCTGATAACCTAGTTATGCTGTGAAACTAACAACATAAATGGCAATCGGTCAGTTGTTACTCATACCCATAGTGTATGGGCTCATTTAAACAGGGTTCCCAACACCACCTTCTCGACCAGACAAGCGGTAATTAGATCAAACATTACTTGTACAGCTGGCACGGTACCCACACTAGAGCATCCCCCATCCTCATTACACACAAGGACAGACACACAAATATACCAACGCAGACACACCAACGCAGACAGACCAACAAAGACAGACCAACACAGACAGACTGACGCAGACAGACCGATGCAGACAGATCGACGCAGACAGACCAATGCAGACAGACCAACACAGACAGACCCAACACAGACAGACCCAACACAGACAGACCAACACAGACAGACCAACACAGACAGACCAACACAGACAGACCAACACAGACAGACCAACACAGACAGACCAACACAGACAGACCAACACAGACAGACCAACACAGACATACCAACCCAGACAGACCAACACAGACAGACCAACACAGACAGACCAACACAGACAGACCAACACAGACAGACCAACACAGACAGACCAACACAGACATACCAACACAGACAGACCAACACAGACAGACCAACACAGACATACCAACACAGACAAACCAATACAGACAGACCAATACAGACAGACCAACACAGACATACGAACACAGACAGACCAACACAGACAGACCAGCACAGACAGACCAACACAGACATACCAACCCAGACAGACCAACACAGACAGACCAACACAGACAGACCAGCACATACAGACCAGCACATACAGACCAAAACAGACAGACACACTGACTCACAGGGGAGGGAGAGGGAGAGGGAGAGGGAGAGGGTTTTAAAAATGCTAGGCACACTGTTTGCATTGTAAAATTGTTGGTGTTAGGTCAGGCTAAGGACCACTTGGTCCTGCCGGCTCACTGCACTAGTCTCCACACGAATGGGACAATTTCACGTGATTTAATGTTTGCATTTTTATCCCACTCATGCTGCCATATGAATCCGATATGGGTAAATATGGGTTGTCACAGATCAGAGTCGGGTATCTGACACGGTGCAACATCCCCATTCAGAACCTTCTTCGCAGCCCAAACAGCTCAGTCGTTTCCATGGATGCCGGCATGGCCAGGCACCCAACCCAGCACAAATGGATGTCTTTTTACGAATGACTTTTTTCACACAAAAGGCGGCAAAAGACAGGAGACACCAAAACGAATCACTGTAAACAATAAAATTTGTTTGGCTGACCGCCTGGCTGACCGCCTCGATGAACGCATGAAAGAGTGCCTGGATTTCTGCCATGAAAACTAAGCTCTGATCTGAGAGTCGAACTCCATATTCATGAGCAGGGGAGACTGCCACGGCAGCCACCCACCCCGGCCTTTGGAACAATCAGTGTAAATAGAGAAGTGGTTTACATACTTGTTCCGAATCTCACCATATAGCCTCTGATGCGGACTTGTCTCAGATTGCCCTACTTTGGATAATTTAAGGTTTCCTCAATGAGGGAGGGAGGGAGTGGAGGGAGAGGGGAGGGGAAGGGAGGGAGGGGGGGGAGGGGAGGGGAGGGGAGGGGAGGGGAGGGGAGGCGAGGGGAGGCGAGGGGAGGGGAGGCGAGGGGAGGGGAGGCGAGGGGAGGGGAGGCGAGGGGAGGGGAGGCAGGGGGAGGGGAGGGGAGGAGGGGGAGGTGAGTAAGGGATGGGGCTCATGGGGAGATGAATCAAATGATCAATAAAATCATAAACGCGCATCTATAAATAGCAACAGAGCATCATGTTGATGATGACCAGTTTGAACAGGCCGCGATTCACTAAGTTTCATCGGCCGACAGAACCACACTTACTAACAATTCTATGACTGACTAGAATGACGGTGGGGTTGGTAACGCCTGGGAAATGTGGCCGATCACGTAGCAAGTCACGTGGCGGGGAGAGGCGCTAGATTGCGTGGCGGGGAGAGGCGTTAAATTGACTTAGTATTGCCTTCTAAAGTTCTACGCAGAAACAAATGCTTAATAAGTGCATCAGTATCTAAGTTAGATATGTAAAGTCAAATCTAGATAATTGGCTAGGTTTTGAAAATTTGATATTTCATCGGACTATGCAGCTTTAACAGTAACACTAGTTTGCACATTGCCTTACAAAGAAGGTTAATCTGCCTGATTGTGAGACAGATCGTGGCAGGCAGTGGTTCATGCGGCCTGTATAATACACAAGCACAATACCCACACCAGGCACTAACGATTCACGCCAACACACTGACACCAGGTACTAACTATTCACCCCCAAAATACTGATCCCTGGTACTAACGATTCAACGTAATTCACCCAGCCCTCGTCATGCCAAGTTTGTATGTTTGTTGTTTTACGTTCTGATCTGAGAGTCGAACTCCATATTCATGAGCAGGATCGGTACCGACTTGTGCCAGTGCACACTCATTGTAACTTCATAGTGCTGCCCCACTTGGAGACCAGGCTTCTGGCACCATGATCCGACATCCCACGCAGTCACATTATACTGATACTGTGCTAACCAGTCCTTGCCTTTCCTATTAATTCCACGTGCCAGGCTAGGTGGCAACAGGTATCAATTTTTATAAGTCATTGATTTGACTCGGCTGGGATTCAAACTCCCGACCTTTCGCACGGAAAGCCGCACTCTACCGATTCACATACATTGGTTAAGCGTAGCAAGGGAAATCATGATATATCCAAAGAATACGCACAGAAAAATCATATATATAAGAATAAGAGAAAACACAGAGAGCATAAGAGAAAAAAAAATCCGAATCCAAAGTCAATTATATTGGTCATTGCAGAAATAGGAAAAGATATGGATATGGATATGTGCAGTGACCTGACAGCGTCGCTTTCAAAGTTTCATACGGGCTTCATGATCACTGTTTTTTTTTTTTTTATATCCTATCGACACCTTAGGTCATATTAGGACAGGTACCAACCTGTGACAGTGCCCACTCATAGTTACTTTATAACGCTGTCCTACTGGGAGATCAGGCCGTTGGCATCATGAACTGATCGCCCATTCAGTCACATTGTTTTGATATTTAGCTAATCAGTCCTAGCCCTATCCTAGTAATGCCCACCGCTAGGCTAGGTAGCGACACATCAATTTTGTAGGTCATTGGTTTGACTTAGCTGGGATTCGACCTCCCGACCTTCTGCATAGGAAGCCTGCACTCCACCAATTGAGCCATCGCGTCCAGTATATAACATTATAAGTCACACTAACAGACAGTAACAAAGCTTACATTACTGGTCATGTCCATGAGTGATTTTAACAATACTTGATGCAGGTTTCACGCCCTAGTAACACATAAGGCCATATCAGGTTGGGTGGTGAATATGTATGGGTATCAGCATGTGTGATTTGTGACGGTGCACTCCCGTCAGCTTTATAGTGCTGGCCACAGTGATACAGTGCACCATGGTACATTATCCCACACGATCACATTATCCTGACATGCTGAGCCAACCAATCCTTGTGTTATCCTAATAATATCGAGCATCAGATGAGTGAGGGACAAGGGACAGGGTTCTAAGGCCTTGGTTTGATTCGGCTGTGGATCGAACCTACAAGCTTTCTCGGGAGGTGGTGCCCTACATTATACATAGTCCGCCATCCCGCCCAGCTCAGGCCAGGGCAGCCCATGCCAGGCCAGAGCAGAGCAGAGCAGAGCAGTGCAGGGCCGGGCAGGGCAGGGCAGGGCAGGGCAGGGCAGGGCAGGGCAGGGCAGGGCAGGGCAGGGCAGGGAAGCCGGGTGTCTCATGTAGAGGCTGCAGTTGACTCTACCTGCGCTGATGCTGATGCAGTTAGTTGCGTTGTGTATGAGTGTAAGTGTAGTGCAGTGTGTGTGTGGATGTAATGCAGTGTGTGTGGGTGTAGTGCAGTGTGTGTGGGTGTGGTGTAGTGTTTGTTTTACGTCCAAGCAACACCTAAGGACATATCAGGACAGGTACCGTCTTGTGACAGTGCACACTCATGGCGACTTTATAGTGCTGCCCCACTGGGAGACCAGGTCACCAGCACCATGACCTGATATCCCACTCAAGTCACATTATACTGACACTGAGCCAACCAGTCCTTGCCATATCCTAATAATGCCGAGCGCCTGGCTAGGAAGCGACAAGTATCAATTTTTAAGTCATTGGTTTGACTCAACCAGGGTTCGAACCCACGATCTACCAACACGGGAGACGGACGCTCGTGGTGTAGTGTGTGTATATATATATATATGTGTAGTGTATGTATGTGTAGTTTGTGTAGGTGTAGAGTAGGGTATGCAAGTGTAGTGTATGTAAGTGCAGTGTGTGTGGGCGTTTGTGGTGTGCGTTGTCATGTGGTGGTGTGTTCTGTTGTAGTTGTAGTTGTGAGTAAGTGTGTGAGATGTGTGTGAGGTGTGTGAGATGTGTTAGATATGTGTGTTAGATATGTGTGTTAGATATGTGTGTTAGATATGTGAGGTATGTGAGATGTATGAGAGGTGTATGTGTGCGGTGTATGTGTGTGGCGTGTGTGAGGTTATGTGTGAGGTGTATGTGTGAGATGTATGTATGTGGTGTGTGTGGTGTGTGTGTGTGGTGTGTGTGCGCGGTGTATGTGCGCAGTGTGTGAGGTATATGTGTGCGGTGTGTCAGGTGTATGTGTGCGGTGTGTATAAGGTGTATGTGCGCGGTGTGTATGAGGTGTATGTGCATGGTGGGTGTGAGGTCTATGTGCATGGTGTGTATGAGGCGTATGTGCGGTGTGTGTGAGGTGTATGTGTGCAGTGCGTGAGGTGTATGTGTATGAGGTGTATGTGCACGGTGTGTATGAGGTGTATGTGTGTGGTGTGTGTGAGGTCTATTTGTGGGGTGTGTGTGAGGTCTATGTGTGTGAGGTGTGTGTGAGGTGTATTGCATGGTGCGTGTGCGGTGTGTGTCAGGTGTATGTGCATGGTGTGTTTGAGGTGTATGTGCATGGTGTGGGAGGTCTATGTGGGTGGTGTGTATGAGGTGTATGTGCGCAGTGTGTGGGAGGCGTATGTACGCGGTGTGTGAGGTCTATGTGCGCGGTGTGTATGCGCAGTGAGTGTGGAAGAGGAGCAGGGGCGGAGTGCGGCCATGGAAGGGTTTGACCTCGCGACCCGATCCCCCCGCAGCCCTCCCTCCTGCAGAGGGCCCTACCTGCACACCCTGATGCTGGATCAACCTCCTCCTGCGCATGTACTGGTGGCGGTGTGGCGACTGGAGGTTTATAGTATACACATGTACCGGCCCCACTCTCACACCACCACGCAGTTCACATAATCCAATCCAGCACTCTCCAAGCACAGCAGCACCAGCACACACACACACATGGAGGCATTTCACCATGTCTCCTGGCGTTGTGGGTGGAGAGTGCCCGCACCGTCTCACTAACGCCACCTGGCGGCTTTGCGTTAAACTCAATTTCCGCCCGGCCCCTCCCCTCCTCCGCTACGCACCCATCCCCCCACCCCCACCCCCATCTCCATCCATCCACACCCGTCCCATTCTGAAATTGAGATATATTGGCTTGGTGGGGTGTCGATTTTTTTTTTCTCCCCGTTCTTTTTCTTCTGTTTAAAAAAAAGAGGGAAAAAAAGGAAATCAAAATTATATGAAAAATAAAATAAATTGATATATTTATATATATATACATATGTATAGTGTCAGTGATGACACCAGCATCCACGCCTGGTTAATTAATGACACTCCACACAAACTTGACAAAGGCGTTAAAACTGGGCCATTAAATGCACACCAGGTAGCCATCACTTCCACCATCAATCAAACTACAGTTAATGCACCGGGAACAAGCAGTTTTACAAACAAGCAAATTTGACATTCTGAATCACTCAATTATTATTCTGATCATGATCTAGACCACTGGAACAACAACACAAAGTTGCTTTATTTTAAGCACACCGCATGTGTTAAGCGCCAGCTTCCAAACGGGGCACACCATCGGATTCGAACCCCGGTGTTCGGAACCTGGCCGTGTCAAACCAGTTGGCTTGTTATACGTGTCATTACCTAGCCTGGCACTCGACATTACAAAGATAGGGAAAGAGCAGTGGAATAAGGAAGGCCTCGGATCTGCGATTGAAATTTCACTTGCTTAATTAAAGAAAAATAATTAATACAAAATAAAAATAATAATTTAAATAAAATATTGTTGTGGGCGTATGGAAATGGGAAATATTGCACGTAGAGCAGGATTCGAACTCACACTTTTGCCATTCCAGAATCTAGTGTCCTAACGATTAGGCTATCTAGACTCCCTGATGCAACCACCTCAGCCACACATACCTGTCTACGTGGCACCCTATCTGAGGTCAGTGCAGGTTATATGCACCCTTCATGAGGTAGGTCATAAAGTTAGATGACCTATAAGTAGGACCTGTTCATAAAGTTAGATGACCTATAAGTAGGACCTGTTCATAAAGTTAGATGACCTATAAGTAGGACCTGTTCATAAAGTTAGATGACCTATAAGTAGAGATATTTTAAAGTTAGATGACCTATAAGAGGACCTGTTCATAAAGTTAGATGACCTATAAGTAGGACCTGTTCATAAAGTTAGATGACCTTAATAGAACCTGTTCATAAAGTTAGATGACCTATAGTAGGACCTTTAAAGTTAGATGACTGTGTGTTATAAGTAGAACCTGTTCATAAAGTTAGATGACCTATAAGTAGGACCTGTTCATAAAGTTAGATGACCTATAAGTAGAACCTGTTCATAAAGTTAGATGACCTATAAGTAGAACCTGTTCATAAAGTTAGATGACCTATAAGTAGGACATGTTCATAAAGTTAGATGACCTATAAGTAGAACCTGTTCATAAAGTTAGATGACCTATAAGTAGAACCTGTTCATAAAGTTAGATGACCTATAAGTAGGACCTGTTCATAAAGTTAGATGACCTATAAGTAGAACCTGTTCATAAAGTTAGATGACCTATAAGTAGGACCTGTTCATAAAGTTAGATGACCTATAAGTAACCTGTTCATAAAGTAGATGACCTATAAGTAGAACCTGTTCATAAAGTTAGATGACCTATAAGTAGACCTGTTCATAAAGTTAGTGACCTATAAGTAGAACCTGTTCATAAAGTAGATGACCTATAAGTAGAACCTGTTCATAAAGTTAGATGACCTATAAGTGACTGTTCATAAAGTTAGATGACCTATAAGTAGGACCGTTCATAAGTTAGATGACCTATAAGTAGAACCTGTTCATAAAGTTAGATACCTATAAGTAAACCTGTTCATAAAGTTAGATGACCTATAAGTAGGACCTGTTCATAAGTTAGATGACCTATAAGTAGAACCTGTTCATAAAGTTAGATGACCTATAAGTAGAACCTGTTCATAAAGTTAGATGACCTATAAGTAGAACCTGTTCATAAAGTTAGATGACCTATAAGTAGGACCTGTTCATAAAGTTAGATGACCTATAAGTAGAACCTGTTCATAAAGTTAGATGACCTATAAGTAGGACCTGTTCATAAAGTTAGATGACCTATAAGTAGAACCTGTTCATAAAGTTAGATGACCTATAAGTAGAACCTGTTCATAAAGTTAGATGACCTATAAGTAGAACCTGTTCATAAAGTTAGATGACCTATAAGTAGAACCTGTTCATAAAGTTAGATGACCTATAAGTAGAACCTGTTCATAAAGTTAGATGACCTATAAGTAGGACCTGTTCATAAAGTTAGATGACCTATAAGTAGAACCTGTTCATAAAGTTAGATGACCTATAAGTAGAACCTGTTCATAAAGTTAGATGACCTATAAGTAGGACCTGTTCATAAAGTTAGATGACCTATAAGTAGGACCTGTTCATAAAGTTAGATGACCTATAAGTAGGACCTGTTCATAAAGTTAGATGACCTATAAGTAGAACCTGTTCATAAAGTTAGATGACCTATAAGTAGGACATGTTCATAAAGTTAGATGACCTATAAGTAGGACATGTTCATAAAGTTAGATGACCTATAAGTAGAACCTGTTCATAAAGTTAGATGACCTATAAGTAGGACCTGTTCATAAAGTTAGATGACCTATAAGTAGGACATGTTCATAAAGTTAAGTGACCATTAAGTAGAACCTATTGATAAAGTTAGGTGACCTTTAACTAGAACCTGCCATTGGATTTCCACCGCTGTGTATAACTTACAGCGTCATCAAAGGCCAATTGCTCTCTTACCATGTCTCTATGGTGTGGGAGGTTAAAAATCCCTTGGGTCGGTAAAAGTGTAGACTCGGGCTTTCTATCGACAAACTGTCTAATGGTGAAAACAAGTCTATTCAGACTTATCCATGACAGGCAATATAAATCTTCAAGAAGAACGTGTTCATAAAGTTAAGTGACCATTATTAAGTAGAACCTATTGATAAAGTTAAGTGACCTTTAAGTAGAACCTGTTCATAAGGTTAGGTGACCTTTAAGTAGAACCTGTTCATACACTTCCAGGACAAACGGAAGTGAAGTCGGATCTATGGATCACTTCGGGGTGCATTCTATAGAATGAATTAAGCCCCCCCCCCCCCCTCATTCCACACATTTGTTTTCTTATTTTTGTATCTCTTTTATTTCGGACTGAAGTGAATAATGCTGGCCTAGTGACTGGCGGCATCCTACCCAGAGGGTGTTTGCTGGGGTTTTCAGGCTAGCAACTTGTAAGCTCATATCAGGAGGGGTAGCTACTTGTGACAGTGTGCAGTCATGTCCTGCCGGCAGACCGACCTGACAAACCGGGCTCTGCACCACTTCCCATCCCGTCAGCAGGACCGACCTGACAAACCGGGCTCTGCACCACTTCCTGTCCCGTCGGCAGACTGACCTGACAAACCGGGCTCTGCACCACTTCCTGTCCCGTTGGCAGACTGACCTGACAAACCGGGCTCTGCACCACTTCCTGTCCCATCGACA